>CAKLNU010000696.1:600000-812376 GCA_922788865.1 Poeciliopsis turneri
GTCTCCATCGTCTCCAAACTCCAGACTCTTATTGATCTGAGCGTCGCAGAAAATCAGACTCAGACATCCAACATGCCTTCAGTCAATGCGGCGGTAAATAATAACCTATAGGTGACGTTTTTAAAACAAAAACTACAGTTAATTAGATTTATTTTTCAGTCAGGGCTCATTTAGATTTGTTTTTGCAAAATCACTTTATGGTACAAACTTTTAAACAAGTATCAAACACTGAATTTGTGTTTTTCAAATCGTTTCAAGGTGCAGTAATCTTTGAAGAAACCTTTAATATCACTTTATTTTTAGAAATGATTTTAGTCTTTCCAACTGACCTAAACGAGCAAAATTTTTGTCTGATTTACCCAAACAATAAAATGTTACGTCTCCTTGCATCGTGATACATTTTAGGTTTCCCCTGGGAGAGATTGGTGACATAAGGAGAGAAATGGGAGCAGGAAAGAAAGGGCGACAGAGATAAGAGAAATAAGACTAATAGATTAGACGCAGGACTCAGAGCCCAGATAGTCGAAGCTCCTGCCTGATACCCTGTGAAGCATGATTCAGTTTTTGAAAAGGGAACGCGGATAACAGTATTATCTCTCACCAATGTATACAGGCCCTATTTTTCCCTGTGTTTCCATAAATATGAGCCCAATATCCAAGAAAATGTGATTTATTCTGTCATAGTGTGAGGCCCCAGTTTATTCATAATCTGGAATAGAAATCATCTCTTTTGATGGAGGATAAAGGAGACAGAGGTTATGAGAAAACACCAAGGAAATACTGCAGACTGTTTGTTTAAACGGGGAATCCAGGAATATTTTCTCCGTTCTTGTCTTGTTTGGCATCAAGAAGCTCAGATTGCAGGCAGCATGATTTCACTGAACCTTTAAGGGTTAATTCATGAGGCGATCTTTATTGTGCTGTTTATCATCAATCGTGAAACGTTTTTGATTGATCACTGTAAATTCCAATTAATGGGATTGTTGTTTTTACTGTTTTATCCGATCTTTGTTCAATAAATCAATCAATCTGGTTTATTTGTACCAACATATTTCAGCAAACATGAAAACATCATAAAGTAACAGACGTTACATTTTTCCAAGTACCATAAAAGTGTCAATAAATTTGTAAACATGATTGAATGCAGTTGCTGTGTGCATTTTAATGATAAAAATCACTTATTTAAGTGAAGCGGATAACAAATAACATGTTTTTCAATTGCAGTTATGTAAAAAGGAGTAAATAGTTTATGTCTTAGTATAAAGTTTTTACAGCAGTTCCACAAAATGTTGTGATAAAACTTTGAGTTGGACCAAAATGTCATCTGTTTTTGAGCACAAAATGCTAAAACCAATTTACAACAGGTCCAATTATCTCTTATCTGCATCTTTGAAAGTGCTTCTTTGGACCTTGGTTGCTTTTTCACTTACATTGTTGGTTCTGGTGCCTCAGCGATCCAACATGGACCCTGTAGTGGAAATGGATCCTGTAGAATCCGTCCTGTTAGCGTTTTCATTGGGAACAGTCCAAGCTCACATTCGCGTGGCTGTTATAAAGACATATGAGGACAGAGGAAATGAGCAAAACCTACAGTTTTAACCGCCTGCTAGATAAGATCAAGCTGCCTCTCCTTGCTAATTATAAAAAGATTACACATCTGTCTGAAAGCACACATCTGTGTGTTCGCACGCCGCTGCATGAGGTCCATCAAGGCCTCTACGGCTTACTGCTTAAGAGGCTTAAGGAGGGATACATAAATGGCGAAGCAGCTGGAGAGTGGAAAGCAGAGATACAGAGAAGGTGGAAGATAATAGGTAGCTGTGGCTTCTGTTTGAGACTTCGCTACTGTATGTTGCTACAATTGGATATGGTTGGCTGAGTAGAGACAGCTTTCCCCCTCACTCCTCGTTCCTCTGCAGCTTGAAAGCAGGCTGCTGAGTTGGAGGGACAGAAATATGAACCGCGGCTCTGGGATCCACTGGTGTGGCTACAAAAGGTCCTTTCGCCTACTTCATGCTGTCAGACAGGTACTATTTTAAAAGACGGGTTGTCTTTAATGTTAAATCAAGTTTATTGGTGCAGTAAATATCAACAGCAAGATAAAAAATGTAACACAAGAATCAGTTTTGTTAAACTCATCAATTAATTAGTCCGCGTTTCAGCATCTTTTCAGTTTTCTGGAAGTTTGTTCCACATCATTGGAGTGTAGAAACCTGAATGCTGCTTCTTCATGTTTCGTTCTGATTCTGGGTTTTTTTGTTTTATTTTATTTTTTATTATTTAGTGACTATCTGAAATCTTTAAAAACACTTAAAATGCTCATTTTAACACCAAATAAACACAGTGGAAACTATATATGCTGACATATAAGTTCATTTCTCTGCTCTTAGGGTCTCAGCCAATCAGCGTGAAGGAAGCTAGTAGCATTGCATCTTGGTATTTCACCTTCCCAAACCCTGTTTGATCTTTTTTTCTGAAAGGTTTAGAGAAGTTCAGCAAAAACAATCAACACATTTTTTATGAATAATTTAGTTCGGTTCCACAAATAGCCTGAACAGAAGCTCAAAATCTTGCAAATCCACAAGAATCCACAGGAATTTAGTGAAAGTTTGTTTTAACTTAGCCACTGAAAAGCTCCAGATCCCGACCACACATCACAGAGCTGTCAGAAATGCTGACTCTGAACTGCTTCAGAAGCTAATTTCATGCTGCAAATCATTGCTGCCGTTGCAACACCTCTGAAGAAACGCATAAGATACACAAGTTCTGCTGAATACAAAACACAGTAATTAGTATTTTATCAGCTGCCTTTTCTTGCTCTTTGTCTGCCCGTTCTTCTGCTCGTCTTTATTGCTTCTCTGTCTTCAGGGTTCAAGGGAAGAATTCCCTTTTATTCCTTCTCAAAATCACACACAATTAAAGCAGAGCATTTTTGGCCTCAGGGCCAAGCGCTCTGTGTGTGTAGAGCATTCACCCTCCTTCCACCCACACACTCAAAATAAAGGGATCCAGCACACATGCACCTTCCCACACTCTGTGTACCAAAACACAAAGGCTGCTTCTCTTTGGTGCATTTTATTTGGCTATGGCTTTAATTGAGCTTTTTTAATGGAGAAAAAGGATTATACATTCACACACCTCTCTTCCTGGCAGATGATTGGACACTTTTCTTCCTTATCAGTGAAGTGTTTGGACTCAGGCTGCTGCTAAAAGCAACTTTAAGGATGACAGGTGGCATAAAAACGCACCAGGAGACAGAAATATATCAACATAATATTTATCTGCACCATTCTGAAAATTTTAGTTACCTGGGAACTTATTTCCTGTTTCAAAAGTTATATCTCACAAAATTCAGCTTTCATATCAACCACATCTTGTCATGTGGAGTCCCTCAGGGTTTTGTCTGCACACCACTTCTTTTTCTTTCATTCATATCTCTTTCTTGTATGGAAAATGAATCATTTAAATTATAAATCAATTAAAAAACAAAAATCAACTGGGGGGCCTTGTTCCCTGGGAGGGACACAAGAGGGCGCTAGCGAGGGAAATTGGAGGGAAGAGAAGAAAATTAACAATTTTGTGATGATTTTTTTATCATAAAATAAAAAATGCTTTAAAATCTTTTTTTTTTAAATATGAGTTAAAATGATTTATTGAAATTTTCACCTCTTTTTCTGATTGGCTGCATTTGATCTTAAAGGATCAAATGTTTGTGCTAAGTTTGCTACGCTAAAGGCTTTGTGTCTAAATCTGTTAGCATGGCATCATGATAGCATCTTGATCAGATAATTTATGATCTAATCTGAGTAATTAGTGGTTATGAAACTACAATAACGAAGGAATTGCTGTGTGATCAGTCGTAATGAAAGATTAAGTGGAAGCTAATATGCTAACATTTCACTGCCGTTCCTCCTGGTTTTAAAAACAGTTTAAAATCCATTTTTTGTTGCAGCTTTTTTGATGTGTAACTGTGTGTCTAACATAAACATGCGTCTCTCCGCCTTTTCAGATTACACTGATTCATTTCTAATTGTTGTTTGGGAATCTGAAGGATTGTAGCTGATTGGCCACCGTTGACACTTTACAAATGGCAATCAATACTTTTGTTTCTGGTCTTTCTTTGCTCGTCTCCAGCGCTTCCCGCAGGAGATAATAATTGGAGCTGATAATTGTTACCAGGCTCATAACGTATTGACCGGATCGCCTTAATGAGCCGATTGAACAGAGACGGCCTTGTCTGGAAAAAAACGGAGCAATTATCACGTCTGTGCGTCGCCTGCTTGTACGACAGCAAGAACAAACAAATTCCCACTTGTCATATTTCAAACTCCGTCGTTTAAACCCCGTTTTCATCCGCAGTAACGACTTCTGGGATGTGCATTTTACCTCATCGGGGAGTTAAAGGATTAACTTGATTCTATTATTCACACCAAGTAGCACAAGAAAAAGCCCAGGCTCATTTTTCCTTGTACCTGCAGGATCTAGTGAGCAGCTTATTACGCGATCAATCACACACACCGCGAACAGCGGCAAATCAATTAATAATTGAAAACCTTTAAAGTACTTGAAGCGCTGATTGGAATGTGTCTTAAGTTAGACGCAGGCAGTGTGGAAGGTCAGCAGGTTAAACAGGCCAGATTAATCAAGCTCAGAACTGGATGTTATGCTTTACAAATCAATCATGTTTATTTATATGGAACATTTCAGCAACAAGGCAGTTCAAAGGAAAACATGAACATGTAGAAAATGATCAGTTGCTCAACTGGAATTATTTTAAAATCTAAACCAAAACAAATGAAAACAAAACCACTATTTCAATAAATGGAAGAATCACTAAAATGGTCAATTAATGGCAATCAACACCTATTAACTCCAACTGGTTACATAATATGTTCAGAAAATGGACATTTTGTCAGGATTAAAAATATATTTAATGAACTCTTTCAGTTATTTTGTCTCTTTTGGGTCTAAAAACCACATAAACCTAAAAAAAAAAAAAAAAAAAACCCTGAATTAAAGCCGCAGTGAAGCATCTGAAGGCGTCAGGTCAATTTATTGCATCATCATCTTGCCTGATGTTCAGGGTTTTGGTTGCAAACCAACAAATTGAAGATCATTTGATCCAATAAAGTTCTGTTTCTGGGGGGGAGGATTTGTGGCGTATAGTCCAATCATTCTGAGATGGAATACCTGTTAACAGGTAACAGATCCCTGAAATAAGAGCCTCTATTTCCGTTTATAAATCGTGTAATGTTGCTGTTTTTTCTCAATTTCTTTAGATTGAACATATATTTTCAAACACAACAGAAAAAACTGAGTATCTGAGTCAGAAAACGGTCATAAGTATTGATAAATCGGCTCCTGTACCTCTCACGCTCAGACAGTAGTGCCGATCTACTGCCATCTATAGGCAGCTCTGCGCCACAGCAGAGCTGCCAGTGATTTCTAGAGAGCGTTGCTGCCGTAGGCTGCAGCCATCCCTCCTAGAAAAACAGCAGATAATGATTTCATCATTTCCCCGATTATTGACAGGCGCCTTGAGCTCTACTATTAAGTTCCCAGTGTTGTGGAGCGAATTAACATCCATTAGAATATGATTATTCAGCGAGAGTGTGGTGGGATGTTGATCTTAACGAGGACTGCAGCTCCAACTTTGGGGAAAAAAGGATATGTGGGGTTTGACAGGCTCATCAAATATCCAGCTCCAGACGGCGACGTGTTGACTGCAGCGCTGCATCAGGAGCCTCTGGCCTTAAAGTGACCTCCTCCATGCAGAGCTGCCAATCACCGCTCATTAAGCATCAAGACACATCCTCCTCTCCAGCAAGCCCAGATTTAAAGAGCTCTTTATCTGGGTTTCTCATTCAGGTGTAAAAACTCCGATTGTCTAATTTTAGTGGCCATTACAATGGAATATGTAGAAGAGTTTGAGCTAGAAAAGGGATTTTCAGTCTGAAAAATGTATTGTTGCTGAAAAATATTTATATTTTTAATTATAAAGAACATAATTATTACTGTTTTTAATTTAACAAACTCTACTTGGTTGAAAAACTTAATTGTATCATTTGATCCATCCCATTTATTATTATTATTATTAGTGACTCTACAAATTATTATTAACATTATTAGGATATTTTGAGTAAATACATGGAATTACTCATTGGAAAATCAACTATTTTATGATTTTTTTTTTACATGGTTTAAGTAATAATTTGAATTTGCGCCTGTCTGGCAACACGAAGCAGGCGAAACGCAGAACATCATGTAGAGAAACTCAAGTTTATAAAGCAAAAAGCCTTTTGGAAAAACACGAAACGTCCACTTTCCTTCTACTGATGCATTTAACACATCTGAGGTCAGGTCAGAGGTCAAGTTTGAACAATCACAAAGAGGACCAAAGGTCAGAAACAACATAAAAATGCACAAGGGGAATATTTGTTTGGTATAAAACGTATCTCAGCTCGATTTCCAAAACAGGATTTCTTTCTTTCTTTCTCAGTTCAGACTCAGAGATCCAGAATGTTTTCTCCAGCAAATCAAACAGAAGTGATATCGACTGCTGTCCGTTAAAAACCTCCCCCGCTTTTCTCCCAATCATAAACCATTGTCCCTGCAGACGGCGAGGCAGCGGGTCGGATCCAACGAGTTGCGCAAACATCTTGGAACAATGAGTCGGTCATTCTGACTGAAGGTGGTTAAGATTTAATCAGAGTCAAACTGTGACAATGTGTGAAAACCTCAGATGTATAAAGGCACACTTGTTGCAGGATTGAGCAGAAAGTGCTTTCCAAATCATTTTTGTAGTCATCATAATCTATTCTCTTTTCTTTTCCAGCTTCACTGCAGGTTTCCATTTCCTTGCGCAAGGTGGAGTTAAGCGTCGGAGAATCCAAATTCTTCATCTGCACAGGTAATTTCAAACATTTTATCTGAAATTTAAATGCTGTTGTAACTCATCTTAATGCAAAGTTAAGCAAAGATCTCCAGTAGCTGTCTGTAACACAACAAATTCAAAGTCACCTCTGACTAAAGACATTTTGTTTTTCTAAAAGACGATATTTTAAATGTTAATGTTGTGGACAGGAAATATCTCAGGTAGCAGTCAGTACTGCCACAAATATGAAGAGGCTTCTGACTGAAGAAGGTTGCAGTGACATGCTAACAGCTCTGTAGCTTAGCAGAGATGATATTCCACAGCAGCATCAGTTGCTAACCCTCCTCATTTGCGTTAGCAGCTCCTGTTTAACTCTGTCTGGGCGGATTTCAGGTTTCTGTTTGTACAAAATGTTTCTCCATAAAATCCCCATAAATCACGAAGCGGTGAAACGCTGTGAGGATTGTGGGTGTGTTTGCTGTCACCATCCTGGATGGCCTGTCACTACAGTTTGTCCCTTTGTGAACGCCACACGTGCGCAGCAGCAAATAAGCCGTTGTCGGGGCCAACGGCGGCTCGGCGGGGCGGCCATGCTTTCTGGCAGGAGCGGCCCGCCTCCTACTGGCTGCCGTCTCTCTCCTGCCAACCCGCTCGACAGGGGGCTAACAATCAAGAGGGTAGAAACGCGCTTGGAGGGTTGAGAGGGAGAGTTAAAGCACACTGAGCAGTGAAGAAATGGGGTAGAAACACAGAAAATGAATAAAACCAGGAGGAAAAAAAAGCTTTTAATGTGAAAGGCTTACAGAAGAAAATGGAAAAGCTTTTGAAGCGCCGTGAAAATGTGGAAGTGTTTGTGTCACCTTTTCCTCCCTGGACTGTTACCATGCTAGCAGGAAGTTCTGCCAAACGCAGGAAGCTGAAACGAACCTGCAAACAAAACGTCTGAGCTGTTTTTATGGCTTTCGGTTAAGTTAGCACCAAGCTAGCATTTATAAATACATATTTATATTTGAAATAGCATTCATCAATACAATTACACAAATAATAGGTCAAGTTCTTACATTAACTGATATTAGGATATCGAACTCGTTAACCTGTTTACAATAATTTGTTACTTTTTGGGTGTTTTTTTACATTTTGTTACATTTTCAGCTGCTGTGGTTCATTTTCACACTACATCAAGTAAATGATGCTAATGATAATAGCAGGCATGTTACACACACAGAGCAGTTTAGAAACAGTAAATCATCTGGTGTTGATATGTTGCTATGGGGGCCCTGGTGAAAATCTGCTTAGGGCCCCAAAAAGGCTTTTGCCGGCCCTGTGAGTCCAGATGGAGCCTGGAGGACAGAATAAAATATTATTTCTGTTATTAATCATCCAAGAAGAAAAGCAGAGATATTTTTATCTGTATGTAGCTGAACTTTTTACCCAATCTAATTGGGTTCTCCTGACCTTTGACCTCAGATTAGAATCTCATTAAAATAAAGAGGAAAAATTGGTCATTAGTTTTTAGTTTGTGAGTAAAAATCAAGATTTAACTAACCAATCCCCTGCATATTTAAATCATACAGTTTAAATATGGTTTTAATATAATATATCAGCAATTAACAATTCATTTCTCCAGGTTGAGGAATTTATATTATAAATTTAAAGGAAGCAAAAACAATCAAGCACATTTCAGTAAGAAGTGGTTTACTCAATAAAAAAGTTTGACAATTGAAACATTACATTTTTTAACTTATTATGGTTCAAAAGTAACTTTAAACAGGTGGATTATCAATCTGGATTTAAGGAAACTCAGTATCTTATTAGAATAATTGATAATAAATTTACAAGAACATAAACTAGTATTATGAATATGATGTTATGTCACCACAGTAGGAGCATTTTAATCATTTTAACTTGATATTTATGTAGCTGCGTTGCTATCAGATCCTTTTAAAGCCATAGAAGAAGTTATCTCTTTATGATAACTAGCGGTTTGATCATTTATAGCGTTGACCTGCTGCATTTTCACCTGCTAATAAATACCTGAAAGCTTGAGCCACTGGGTCCAACAGTGGAACCACTTTCAGCTTTTGTCCCAGAACAGAAGATTTGACATCTGGTGACTTATTCTTGCTTTTAAGGAGAAAGTCTGAGAGGCTTCCCATCAGCGGGATCTGCTTTTGTTCTTCCCCTCTCAGCACAGAAAGCTTTATTTTCTGTCACATGGCCTTTGAAAAAGAAGCTGTAGGAGGCGAAGAGGGGAATGAGAAGCTGAAAGAGAAAAAGTTGGGAGTTTTAGATTGACCTTAGGAAGAAGTTGGAGCTAAGTAGTTGAAAGAAAGTCCATTTGTTCCTGTGTCTGCTTGTTCTTTCAGGTATTTTGTTGTTGGATGTTTTTATAATCGTCAGAAACCTTACAGGGGCGTCCAAACTTTTTGTCAAAAGGAAGCAAATAAAGTGCCTTGATATTTATTGTCTTTAAAGAGATTTTTACATCAGTGTGTTAGAATCGTTCTAGATAAAATCTAAAAACTTTTTTCCAAGTAAATTTCTGAAATTTTTACTGCAGGGGCCCTAATACTAATTTTCTCTATTTAAAAATAAATTCTTTCTTTTTAGTTTGATGGAATAAGTTCATTTTCAGTATTAAGAACAGGATTTGGGTCACTTTGTTTCAAAATGTACATTTTCTTGTGTGAGAAACAGGAAATAACTTACAGCCTCATTACAATTGAAGTGTCTTATCTGCATCTTTGTGCCAAATTTGCAGTTTGGGGCCGAACAAAATCAGTCCACGAACCACAAATGGCCCTCGAGCTTCACTTTAGACACTCTGCTATAAAGCAGTGGTGTTCAAAATGTGGGTCAGGGGCCAATTATGGTGCTCAAAGTGACTTTGCCCGGCTCTCAAAACGGCACAAACTTAAGAAGAAACGTTCACAAAAAAAATACACACGACAAATATAAACATTTGAGAAAAATGAGCAACTCAGTTCCAGATATAGCTGCTGAGAATAAACTCAAAAAATCCAAAGATAATAGAGAAACATCAACATTTATGATTTATTTACAATGAGACAAACCTGCTAGATTTTATGCTTCAGACAGGGTTATAAAAACTCTATATTTTGGGGAGGTTTGGTTTTCCTCCAAACATTTTAAAAGCCGTGTTTGTTAACTCAACCCAACCTGCAGTTTTTCCCCAGTTCTGCTGTAAAGGAACATTACAACCTTCATGGTCGCTGTGGTAATTGCTACCTGCTAACACTTAACCACCCTGTTAGCAGCTGTTCTGCTTTGTAGGTATTAATCATTTTAACCTTGCTACTCTGCTGAAGCAATTACTAAAGATTATGGGAACAGGCCTTTCTAAATGTGCGAGGTTGGTTTAATTGTGTGTTTTTTCTGAGCGTTTTATTCCAGTGGCCTTCACAGTTGTTAGCGCTCCTAGCAGAGAAGTGTGGAAAAAATAAAGAAATAAAATTGATCCATCTTTTTTATGCACCAGTTATTCAATGAGGAAAGAAAAATCTCTTAAAAATTGTGTCATTTTGTGTCATTTTTATTTGGCTCATGTTATCAGAAGTCCAGATATTTACATTTGTGACAGTAGGTTTAAAATTAAAATTTAAACTTAAATGTGTTGAAAAATAAACCAAATTGATATGCAGCTAAATTAGCCTCAGAAAAGTAGAAAAACTGTGTATCTATTTTATTGCTTATTTCTATAAAATGGGCCAAATAGTCTATTTTTCTGTTCATAAAAATATTGTCCTTGTTTCATAGAGCAGATAAAATTGTCACAATAAAATGATTTTTGCATTTCAGTTTGACAAATTTGAATTTAAGTGATGCTAGACTCAACTTCTGAGTTGACTTTTGTATTTAAAGTAAGGAGCAGCTTGAATCCTGTTTCAGTGGGATTACAGTGAGTTTCCTGTAAAGACATAAATGACTGAGAGCGTTTCCTCCCTGCTGCAAACCAAACTGGCCCCTTCCTTAAGTTTTACAGGGATGTTCCTGGTAAATATTGGCTCCAGTAGACATTTAGAGACTGTAATCTTCCTCTTGCAGCATGCCAGGCGATCCGCTCCATGCTTCAGTTCTAGAAACCTTTACATATTTGTTGTTTTTTTTACATTTCCAAGCCTCTTCTAATCTCCAAACGAGGGTTTCGCTGCTGCCAGCGTTGATAAATTAGAATGCCTCCGTGTCTGCGTTTTGCTAGCCTCTGGAGAAGTGGTCATCATTGTCCTGCCATCGCACCTCTCAGTCAGCGCTTACTTTTCCTGCCAAGATGTCGCCATGGCGCCGGAGCTTATGCAGATTTTAAGATGTGCTATTCACGCAGATGTTAAGACACACAGAGGGATGCCAGGCTGAGTGTGCAGAACGGGCCGGCACGCTGCACACTCCTGTCTTCTCCCATCATCTTTGATTCAAATGGGGCTGTCACCATGCCGGTTGCATCAGCTCAAACTCATAACTGTATGTGCTTTCAGAAGGCTGTATAATGCGGAGAGGCGATAACATTGTGGTGCTAGCAGGTGGAAAAAGGCAGCTGCAGTGATACTGAGCACTTATCTGTTCCTTTCAAGTGCCCACATGAGGCAGAGGAATCTGCTGGGTGCAGGGATGCTGTACGATCAGTGAGCTTTGAAGCTCAAAAGTGGCAGAGGAGGAGAGTTAGCTTATTTGTTTGCTGCACATCCAGGCTACAATCACCAGTACAGACCATATAGGTCACACCTCAGTTTTGCTCAAGGGCGTCTAGTATTTAATTTGTCGGCTTCTTTTACCTCTGGGTTTTGCAGAAATCTGCCGTCTTCTCCTATTTAGGAATTTGTAAAAATGAGGATCTGTCTCTGGTCTTGTTCTGGGCTGATGGATAAGCCAGATAATGGGCTGACACAGTCACTGTTTTATTAACACGCCTTGCAGACGAGGGGCACCTGCTGCTTGCAGATGGTTCTGTCATCTCCTTAAGTAGCTGCACCAGGTCTTGCTTCGTGGGGCAGGTGAGGACGCCCCGGTTCAGGTTCGGTTTTGATCTGAACGGATTTACGTCTCAAGTGTTTCCTCTTTCGGTTTGATGTACCAAGAAGCTGCCAACTAAATCCTTGATGCATCCGTATTTAAAAGAGGAAGCAGCAGCTAAGTCACATCCAATCAAACGTCAAGAAGCGTTCAGGCAGCGTTCCTTTGGAAAGCAATCGTTGATTCCCATCACACGACTTTCCAATCATGCAGTCTGCAAACCTTAGTTAGCATGTTAAACACAAAGAAAACACTTTGAATGATACCAAAGTGCTTGACTATAACACATAATAAAAACATCCTAAACCATCTGTTTGCCATGGTAGTGTAGGAGTGATGATCTGGGCTTTGTGGTAGCCATCTTGGAGTTATCGGTCCAATTCCAGAAGTTCTTTGCCACTGTTTTAGTTTATGTTCCTGCACATGTCTCCCCATTTCTAGTTGTTTAATTTGTGTTTCCCTGTTTCTCCGGCTGCTTCCAGCGATCGGTGACCCTATCAGGCTGGAATGGTTCAACCCTCAGGGTGAGCGCATGGTAAGCAGCAAACGGATGAATCTGCAGACGGAGGCGTCCCGATCCCGACTCATCATCTACAACGCCATGATCGAGGACGCGGGGATCTACCGCTGCCAGGCCACCGACGACAGCGGCCACACGGAGGAGGCGTCGGTGGTGCTCGAAATCTACCGTAAGTTTCGCCTGTTACCATGCAACCGCACTTCACAGCAACCTGCAGATGCTCCACGCTGGCCTCCTGGGGAGAGTCAGACACGAATAGAATAAAGCTTTGAAATTAGGTTTTGATCACAGCTGATTCATATTCTCATCTGCACCACAAGCTGTTAAGGATGCCCCTGAACCTGAGGTCCATGTGTGCCTGTGGCTCTTGTGAATCTGTGTTCATGATTAAAGGATAATAACGGTGAGCGATGCCTACGGGACTCGGATCCTGCCAGGCTTAATGAGAGACCTGGCACTTTGTCTAACCTGCCTTTGTGGCCCATTGATGTTATGAGGCAGGGGGTCACCCCGTCGCTACGGAGACTCTCCTCCATGCAAGCAGTCAGTTTCCTGCCCTTTGCTCATTGAGCACATAATGAAGCCGAACCCTTCAAGGGAACCTAACTTTTCTTATTTCCACTTCTAAAAACAACTGTATGCGCTGTACAATGGCTGCTGGAAAAGTGTTTTGTTGATGACCTTTCCAGAAATCACTTGCTGGATTCTTTTGGGTTTTGCAGGAGGCTCTTCTGATGCTTTTCTAAGATGTACAGTTGTGTAATTGAGTCTGTTTTGCAGCCATTTTCATGTGCAAGTGTAAATATTTGGATTTAAAGAGACAGACGCCCTAAAACATCTCATTCTGAATTAAACCAACTCATTATCTAAGAATAATTTTGTGCCAAAAAATGTTTTGCATCATCCATAAATCTATCCTAACCTATTCAAGGAAACATAGTAGGTCACTTTTAATTAGTTTGTGTCATAAAAGTCAGTGGGCGGGGCTATTGATGCCCCAGACAACCAATCAGATATGAATCTATATCCCTATAATTCAAATCAATTTTGTTTATAAAACTCCAAATATCATCCCCAGATACTTAAAAAAAAATAACTTAAATTCTCAATTAATTACCTCAAGGAAACCCAACAGACTGCACTAAGTAATTGACTTAATAGATGACATCATATCATATGTTTGTTTTTTTGCAAATAAATAATTACCATACTTTTTACTTTGAAATGACATTTTGTCACCTCTGGGCTTCCATAGAGTCCATTTCTGGAGCCTCTTGAAGGCATAAATAATGACAGGATGTAAGATTGTTTAACATAAGTCCATAAATTGCTACATTTCACACTCTGCACAGCTGAATATATAACATTTGAGAGCTTCTATCCTTGAAATGACCCGACCTTAACTGGAAAAAGGGGCAAAAAAAAGACACACTCATTCCTGTTCAAAGCCAGAAACGCTACATGTGATGAATTAACAATAAAGCACAAGATTTCCTCACTGAGAAATTACCCAGTGAGCCCCGTGATGGGACTGACTAAATACCCTTGTGCATGATCAGAAGACAACACCAAGTTTAATTAGAAGAAACGTCAAAAGTACGAGAATTAACTCCAGGGAAACCGATGCGTTCTGGAAACCATCACCTGCTGCGCTGCTGTCTTCCCTTCCTCTCCTAGAGAAGCATTAGCTGAGACATCTCAGCCTCGATCCCACCTGCCGCCATTCAGTCATAGCCTCATTCACCGCATAACCAGCACCGCTGTTTCCTTGGCAACCGAGCGCCGCTCGCGCGCGGCCCCGTGGCGTGGGCTTCATGAGCAGAATGCGAATGAAGAGCCGGAGCCCGGCGTCCAGCCGGCAGCTCCTGGGTGGACCTGCTGGTCTGCAGCATGTTGGACAGAACAATCTGACCTCTGGGTTAAAGTACACACACACCTTTCCACACACACACACACACACACACACACAGTCTGGGTCACCCCTCCGATTTATTGATCTCATCCACTTCCACATGTTTGTGAAAGGCAGCAAATCCCAGCTTGGAAAAGTCCTGGGAAATGTTCCTGCTACATATCAGATTCATTCTGCTTGAAATCCTGGAAAATGCTCGAGTCATAAGGTCAGGGGAGTCCAACGTGCGGTTCGAGGGCCGTTTGTGGCCCGTAGGCTGACTGCAGTTCAACAAAGATACAAATTTGGGCCGTAGATGCAGATGGAGACTTTTAATTTGTAAGCAGGGTAAAAATAGTTTGTAATATTGGTAAATATCGTTTATTCTTTCGTATTTGACTCAAGTGCCTGATAGGCTTTTATCATCGTTGGCGTCCAGATGTGGACGGAGGGAAATTGGCTGATTTAAGGTGTCCTGTTTGCAGCGTTTCTGCAAACAGGAGAGCAGAAACTGCTGAGTGTTTCCTCAATTTGCTGATGTCAAGTTTGCGGCAGCGTTTCTCCAGAGACGATGTTCCCCTTCCTGATTCTCTTGTCAAGCAACGTGGCTATAAGAGGAAGCAGGAAATGGATACAAACAGAGTAAATAACTGACAGCAGGAGTATTCAAACTTTACAGAAGAAGGAATGAGGAGCATCTTTTTTTGGAAATGAGCAAAGCGCGGCAGAGGGAACGACGAGCGGAGTGAGTGACAGAAACATGCTCAGGCATCCTGGGAGTTAATGAAGACGGTGAGATTCCAGACACGTCGACGGGCGGCGGCTGCAGTCGGGGAGCCAAAGCTCATTTTAGGGAGCCGCCTGGTATGAATCACCCAGCTGAAATGCTAATGCCGGAGCCTCGCTAACGGAGAAGACTGATAGGAGAGTCGGCGCTGATTTATTCACGCCTTCATGATGCGCCACACAGGTGATGGCGTGTGGCTGCGGCGCCGGCAGAACCGTCTCTGGGCCGCATCAGAGGCGCTGATGAGGCCTGCAGACGGATCTGCTGCGGCTCTTCAGGCGCTGAAGAGGCTCTTCAGTCCAAAGTGTCTGGGTTTCCATTTCATCAGGGCTTTTCTTTCAGTCCTGGTATATTTGTTCAGCTCTGTGAAAAAATTAGGACACCCTTAGACACACTGACGATTTTACTTCAAAAAATGAAATTAATACTTAAATCCATCTTCTGACTGCAGAAAGCGGCTCCTCCTTCCTCTTTGACTTCGTTAAGATTTATCCTGCAGGTTTCTCTCTAACATCAGTTTGATCTCAACATAATTAAAGGTTGGAAGGATAAAAACGAGTCCATTAAATATTCAGAAACGCTGATCCTTATTTTTTATCTGTTAAAAAAGTGATTTTTATAGATAAACACCAAAAATGACCTTTTTGGCATTTTCAGAGTGTTTTATGTTGGTTGAAAGAGTTCTGGGCTTTGACTAGGCCCAGGACTTAGGATTTTTTAGTTCCCTGCCTGTCGGTGAATTTAATGGTTTGTTTTGGACCTTGAAATGTTGCAGATTAATTTGAAAGACTTTCTAAAAAGTCAGTTTATCCAAACATGTTTTAACATTTGTTGAATGTGTTTTTGTTTGGCTCCGCAGAGAGACTGACGTTCCGGGATGTAAAGTCGCCTCAGGAGTTCAGGCACGGCGAGACGGCGGAGGTGGTGTGTGATGTCATCAGTTCGCCGGTGCCGGTGGTGGTTTGGTACTACCAGGACAAAGAGATCACAGAGGAGCACCACAGTGAGTTATCGCCACTTCCTGACTCGCTCTGATTGGCCCTTTTGTCCAGTTTTACTCTTTTTACTGTTTTGTTTTCTGATCCATTCACTTCTAGTTTTCCTCTCCTGATTTTTCTATTCTGTATTTTGTGTATTTATTTAACTCCCTCATCCAGTTTTATTGATCATTTTATAGCAAAAGTGCTTGCCGTATCATTTTTCTCTGTCTGTAATATTAGTTCAAACGTCCCTGCAGCATATTTCCAATTAAAAACATATTTTTATCCCTCAAATAAACAAAATGTTCTGATACATTCAGACGGTGAAATTAATCATGAGAAACTGTGTTTTATTTATGTTCAATTTTTAAAAGAATTTATATTTTCTGGCTCCGAAATGTAATAATTAACGTCATTTGCACTTAACAGCGATTTTGCCGCCTTGCAGAAATGCAGAATGCGACAAAAGTCGAATCACTGAGTGCATTAAAAACTGGAACAAAACGTACCAATTAAAGCCGCAACAGTTGTATCTAATGCTGCGGTTGGATTATTTTCATTTGGAAAACATTTTTCTTCTGGGTTTTTTTCACCCAGTGGATCAGCTGTAACTTGCCAAGAAATCTGCAGGCCTGCAGGGAAATAGCTGTCATTTTCAGCACCTCACAATTTAGATTTGGAGCTGTGATAACCACGCAAATAACTTTACGGTCTGGGTTACCAGGCGGCGCTGGTTATTCTAATAATTTGGACCATAAAAGTTGTAAAAAAAGCCATTCTCAGAGGAACTGAACCTGAATGTTCGAATATTGAGCTCAGGATGTTTTTTCATCTTATTGAAAAGGTGCCAAAAACTCAGTTCTCTAGGAAAAGCTTTTCCCTTCCTTTGTGTTGGATGCACAATGAGACAAGGGTATAAAAATCTATGAATAGAAACCCAATGGAGGAGGCACCTAATTTGGACAGAGACCATGTTAACAAGCCTCTGTGAGAGGATGGATTATGGAGCTGCTGGATGGGTGACATTCAGATGCGCCGCTTCCCCATGAGATTAAAAACACACCAGAAAAACAAGAAAAAAATACATAAAAACAGCAGAGAAATTGGTGTTTTTATCCTGTGCTGCCAATTCTCCATGGGAGATTTCACAGTCTCATTGTCAGCCCTCCTCTGTTCCCTTTAAGCAAAAGATGATTTATACCATTTATAGAGCTCTCCCTGGTAATCCCACCCTTTTTCGTTTTAACAGTGTTAAATATCAGGAGAATGGTCTACTTAATTTGCAAAGAAAAAGGAAGATGGAGGGAGAGGAGCACTCAAAGGAGGAATTCATTTTTAGTCATTTCCTTTCTGTAGAATCAGTAATGCAGTGCGAACGGCGCTTACCGCTCATTATTTCATCTCCCCTCCTCCTTGATTTACAACTCTCCCTTAAAGAAAAAAAAGCTCTGATTGGAAAGAGTGACCCTTTGAATCCTTGAATCTGTCACATTTTAATTGAAATTCAAATCTTCTGTGACACTACAGTGATGAAAGTGAGTTTTTTCCTTCTTCTTTAATCATTTCTCTCTAATTGTGATGCGGGATACAAATATCTTAGCTGGGCAGAGCAGATAGAGGCCCAGCAGAGCTGAGCTGTAATTGCAAGTGTTTATCTGCGTGGACATTATCCGGTAAATGAGCTGCGGCTCAGACTGACAGGCTAACAGCGCTGGACTGGAGATGGCGTTTATCTGCTGCTCCTCTTACGCTGCTGTTGTTTTGCTTCCTCCTCTCCTCCCGACGCAAGAAGGCAGATTCCAGGTGCTGCAAACCAACAACCTGCAGATCCGCCAGGTGACCAAGTTGGACGAGGGCGTTTACCGCTGCGAGGCCAGCGTGGAGGCCAGAGGGGAGATCGACTTTGTGGACATAGCTGTGGTCGTCAACGGTGAGTCTGATCATTTAAACTGCTGCTTTTACACCTGTAGTTCTTAAATTGTTAGCATTTTAGCTTCTTCAGCCGTTACAACCATTTGCTCCATTGCTAGAGGGTTACTGATGGTTTCTTGGTCATGACAGCATCATAACATTCAGAGTTTGTTTTGTTCTTTTGTTGGAGGTAGAGGAGTCATCAGGAGGGCCGACCAGCCAATCAGAAGCACAGTTGACATAATGGCTAATCCTGGTTCTCCATCAAATTTGGCTGTTAAGTTTAACTAAATTTGGACGCCCGATTCACTTTGCACCAGTTGATTAATCAACTAAATAGAGCCAATCAGTGAAAACCAGAGTGACCAGAGTCCAATTTTTAACGTGTTAAATAAATGTTTTTCTTGTTACCTAAAACGTCGATGATGATTCCAACTTTAGAGAACAACCAGATGTTTGAGTTTGACAAGATCATGAGCACAAATCTTAACACAATCATAAAAAATTGGGATGGAGAATCAACAAAATAAGTCTCTCATAGTATTTGGAAAATGTAGTTAAACTAAAAAAGCTGCACAGCTGGTCTTTGTCTCCTTGATTCAGATAAACCAACAAAAACATCCATCTGGATTCCAGGCACACATGCGCTGCTCTTCGCACAGTGCCAGCAGATTGACGCGCATTAGGGACCGGCTCCCTCTGCATACACAAGTTGTTTTGGTGCTCCTGTTTTTTTAAACTCAACATGAATCGTTGCTTTTGTTCAGGTGGCCAAGGTTAAAGGTGCAATAATGGAACAAGTCAGACGTTCTCACTGCTGTGACGAAACTATCGCTTCGTTTGGAGGCTTCAGGTCCTGGAAAGGAGTTTTGATTAGGTTTTGGAAAAAAATAAAAAAAATGTAATGTTTTTGAAAATATTTTAAATATTTTGAATTATTACAAAATACTTTTTAAATGTTTTTTAAAATGTAAATGTTTTTTTATTTTTTATTTTAAAAATATTTCTACAGTATTTTAAAAATATATTTGAAAACATGCAAATATTTTTTTAAAATATTAAAAATGGCTGAAAATATTTTAAATATTTTGAATTATGTTTAATATTTTTGAAATATTTAGATGTTTGTATTTTTAAATATTTCAATATAAAATATTTATAAATATCTCTTTTAAAAGGTTGTCTTATATTTTAGATATTAAAAGTTATTAAAATTTTGATATATTTTGTTAAATTGATGTTTTTTTCTCAGGTGCGTAGGACGTGATCTCAAAACATAACATTTAGTTACTTTGATCCTGCCTCAATATTAAATTTTCATGACAATACATTATTAATAAAGGTAATAATTTATGTCATTAAATAGTAAATTGAAACTAAAAGTTTGAAAACATACCAAGAACAAACTTGAAAGTTATTTGAACTCTGCAAGACGAACTTAAACTGTAAATCTTTGACCTGGTCGTGGATTTAAGCAGGTCTGGATGATCTGGGTTTGGATCAGTGGCTGTGAAACTCCTCCAGATTTCTCCATCAGTTCACAATAGAGCCGGGTTAACTCACTTTCTGGCTCGCTTGCCTCTTAAGCTTCTATTAGTGCGACTTTTCTCTTCCCTTTCTTCTCCAACGCGACTGAAAAATAAAATTAGTAATGGTGCCGGGTGCCGCGGTCCAGAAATCAATGGATGTCATTTTAATTTCCTCATTTGTTCTCATTTACGGTGAGTCACCTGAGACTGCCGGCTTGATTGAAATGTGATCTCACTGAAGCCACCAGCGTCTTTAATGCTCCAACAGCTGCAATATTGTCTCTGCCTATGTAATTCTCTCACACTTAATGTAATAGCAGCGCGGGCCCCAGCCCAAAAAAGTATGAATTGCATTTAATTTAGCACACCACTTACCTCACTTCTGTGGAAGATCCAATAAGCCTGCTCAATGAGGCGCGGCCCATTATTGCAGTGATGCAACACTTGCCATGTGGCGCTGCGATGGGACAGGCTGCGCGCGGCTCTGCTGCGCTCACAGCCACACTTGATAAACTCTCTGCCTCAGGAAGAAATCCTCTGCTCGCCCCGTCGTACAGGATGTTCGCCCTGCAGCCGATACCATCTGATTTGTTTAAGCACCTGACGGGGCGCTAACTGTTGGCTTTGAAACCACACGGCTCAGTCTGATCCTCCGCCGGCTTTCCAGGTTGCCGTTTGTGAACTTTTTGGAGAAAATCCCCTGGGTGAATTTTGAAGCGTTATCAGGTTTGCAGCACAACAGCAAAGAGGGGAAAAGCCGAGCTGCTGAAGGCTAACAACAAAACTAAAGAACAGAGTTTATTTGGCTCCTGGCTTTCATGATCTCATCATTTCTCCTGCCAAGAGTTTTGTTTGTTGTGATTTCAACCCATTACTGTGACCAAACACCACAAATTTGCTCTTTGTTTCTTAAACATTTAGATTTAATGCATTGAAGGCGTCTGACTCTAAAAACTCTGTCTTTTTAAGTTACAAAATCAAAACATATCCAAGAAAATGTCCATGCATGACGACAGGTGGTTTGTTTCTGATTGATTCTTTGAAAAAAAAAATAGACAAAATAGTAACTGACAAGTTACTACAACTTAAATGTAAAAGAGAGTAAACATAACCTGATCCTTCAGGTTCAAAAAGTCTCAATCTGTATCTACAGAAAAGATTTACATCATCTTTGAACTGCAGAAATCAGTCCAGGGGCCACAAATGGCCCTCGGGCCACATGTTGGACCCCCTGGTCTAAAAGTTACTAAAGTAATCACATTTGAAAATGTAATAATTAAAGATTTAGCCTCCAGACTAGCTTAAGTACATGCTAACTGCTTAAAAAAACCTAAACTGATGGAATTTATTCGATTTTCTGAGTCATGGAGTCTAAAAGTCGACAAAAAGTTCAAAATTTGAAGAAAACAAATAAAATATGCATCATTTTGTAACATTTCTGTGAATCATGGGGTGTTAAACTAGTTTCAAAAAGCCATTTTATGTATTTTCTAAGCTTTTTTCTTATTTTTTAGTAATTTTTAAATAGATTTTGGTGCTACAGCATTTTAATGAGCAGATAATTAATCCCTCTTTCCCAAGATGTCTGCACAACGCTGCAGCCTCTGCTTTAGCTGCTAACGCTAACAGGCTTTAGCCGCTAACGCTAACAGGCTTTAGCAAAACGTCCAATCTGATCTGACGAAGTGAGCAATTATTGCAGAAATGTTTCCAGTCTTTGCCTCCAAACAGAAACGCTCTGAGTGAGTGAGGAAGTCAGCAAAGTGAAGTCCAAGCTGCTTTTTTTGATGTTTTTCCTCCTACATTTGTTTCTGGGGCAGCAGCTGTTCTCGGCCCAGAGGGGCTTTTAATTTAGCCTCTGGCATAAAGGTGTGCAGAGAGGGGTAATAAAGGTGACATACATAGAAGAGACATTTACTTAAATGCCACAGACTGTCATGGGGCACACAAATACGAGCCTCCTGCCTCAGCCTTGGAGGAAGTGGAAATATATTTTGTCGTGGGGTCGGCTTCTCATTCATGCCTCACTTTATCTCCAGCCGCATTTTCATTTTCAGCCCATATGCCATCGACTCTATTGCAATACTGTTTGCAAAAACACACTGAAACGATTACAAAATCCTAGAGGAGCAGCGATTTATTGATATTTGAACAGTTTGATTGATTTTATCAATATGTTCTGGGACAACTGGACCTTTAAGAACGTTCAGGTCTTTGATACGGTTTCCACTCCCTGTTTCCACGGCAACAGCTCTGTAAACTTTGTGTCACAATTAGCTGTTACTTCTGTGTTGTTGAGATAAAAACACTAAATATATTCTGGATAAACTTCAAGTGTTTGCAATAAACCCTGCAATCATATTGGACGTTAGCAATAGCATTAGCATTAGCATTAGCATAGCTGAGCATGATTTAGTTTTTGATCAACCCTGCATCAATGGGGTTTTTTTAATGAACCTGCAATGATTTTAAGATTTTTGTAGATATTAATTTCCAGCCAACGTTGGGTTATTACGGTAATTTCACTCCCGCCGTAGAAGGCAGTGAAATTAATCTTCTTTTAATAAATTACAAAAATTACTGCTAGATATTAAAGGTTCCAGTTGTGGATAAATGGACAAATATATATTTACTTAAAGAACTTTGTACCGTTAAAATAAGAAAAAATATCCAGCCGGAGATTTGAAAGGGTGAAGCTTATTAATAAGTGAAATAATCTGCCAGTAGAACTTCTACTTTTTCCATCAATATTAAGAAATGTTTGTCTTAAAATACAGGAACTGACCAAAACGACTTGGTAACATTTTGCATTATTGCAGTGTTTGTAGAAACTCTGGTCAACAAGAAGTTGAGATTAAAACTATACATTTCTGCTGGTAACTTTCCAAATTTGGCTCTGCAGCAGCAGCAGCAGCTGACAGGAATCAATGTCCAGCCCAGACGCCTTTAAAGCAGCGGTCACACCTCAGCAGAGGTGAAGCCCAAAGAAACTCTGCTGTAACATCAGTTAACTTCTCCACCTTTCTTCCTCCTCTGTCCTCCGGCAAAAAAGAAAAGAAAAACAGCATTTATGTCCCATTTTTCTCCCATCGGTTTGTCTGCGCTGCCTGGCCTGCATCCCCCGGCGCCGCGGACAGAACAATAAACAGTTTGCAGCTGATTGATAAAACATCTCGTCTGTTGCGCTCATTGACAAACTTGGGCCTCCCAGCCATCTCTTCTGTCTCTTTCTACTTGTGCTGTTTGACCGTTTCTCGCCTTTAAAGTTGATCAAGTTCCCAGGTGCAAAGATTTAAGGATAATTTAGCAACAGAAAAAACTTACTTAGTGTTATTTTTTACCTTTTTCTTTGAATACCCAATTTTGTTTTATTTCTTTCAGCAAGGAGGAAGTTCAGAATACATCATAAAAACATGTAGAAAAACCATCAATATTATTTTAAATCAAAGACGTGTGTGATATTGTAAGTAATTTATTTATCAAACACTTATATTTGATAAATATTTAGGTAATTTTAATCATTGTAGGCAAGTCATGCATTAAAGATGAACATGGATGAGTTTCTCTGGCTCTTCCTCTAATCCTGGAAATGTTCTTCAGGTGATAAAAGGCCGACTTTGTAACCGTCTTATTGTTGTTCTGAAGGTTCCAGCTGTGTGGTTATTCTAGATTGTTCCTCTTTAAGTCCAAAGATCGTCTCTAAATGAAGTGTTTGAAGGAACGTGTTCTGATTAGCCATGTTTCTCTTTTGATGCAGCTTGTCTGCTGGCGCTGTGGCTGCTTTAACCAGCCATGCAGAACATCTGAGCGCGCGGCTGAATTAGCTTACTGTATGCTCCCCTCGACGTAAAGCCATAAATATTAATGAACCACTTCAGAAAAGTGTGTTTTTTCCAGCAAACATGCAGCGAATGAAACTCCTCTGACCCTCCGGAGCTGCTGGCCTCCAGTGGATCATCAAAGCGGGCCGCAGATGAGAGCGATGGCATATTGACTAAAACCGGGCCACCCACTGAATGGCTAATCAACCTGAGGGCAAAACAGCCTGGCGTTGAGAAGAATGCTGAACATTTCAGGGATTTATCTCAAATACGCCTCATGGAAGTGGAGAATTAAGAGTCTGATGTGGTGGAAAGTTGACATAAGGAGGTAATTTTGAAGTGTGATCCTGTTCTGAGTTCAGTCCCGTCCTTTTTATGGACTAATGAAACAAGACGGCGCTCTGGTTTCCCTGCAGGCAGAAAAGGTTCTGAAAGTCTGACACCAACTCAGTGCGACATTTTTATAAAAACACAAAAAGTGGAAACAAGAAATATAATTTAACTTAAAACATTTTCAAAACGTGTTTAGTGAAATAATCTACCAATGAAACTTTCAACAATATTAAGATTTTCATCCATCCATCCATTTTCCGTCACCCTTCTCCCTAACGGGGTCGGGAGTTGCTGGTGCCTCTCCAGCTGCGTTCCGGGCGAGAGGCGGGGTTCACCCTGGACAGGTCGCCAGTCTGTCGCAGGGCAACACAAAGACAAACAGGACAAACAACCACACACACACACACTCACACCTAGGGAGAATTTGGGAAGGCCAATTAACCTGACAGTCATGTTTTTGGACTGTGGGAGAAAGCCGGAGAACCCGGAGAGAGAACCCACGCACGCACAGGGAGAACATGCAAACTCTGTGCAGAAAGACCCCAGGCCGGGAATCGAACCCAGGACCTTCTTGCTGCAAGGCAACAGCGCTACCCACTGCGCCACTGTGCAGCCCATATTAAGATTTTATTAACTCATATTTCTTGCTGAGAAATTATTTGTAATTTAGTTTTCTTTTATTTCCAGTCTACTAAGATTGGAAATAAAAATATTTGGTAATATTACCTCAAAAGTTGGTTTTTATGCATTTTTTGTAGTTTTAACCAGATATCATTTAACTTTAAGAAACTTTTTATATTAAACTAGCAAAAGCAGATTATAAAGTAATTTTCTGAAATGTTCTGTTTGTTCTGCACATCCAAATCTTTAGTCATTGGATTTGCAAACATGTTAAATCTCTTCCAAGCCATTGATTATTTTAGTGGTAATATTTTCAGTCAAAACAGAAAAAGCTTTCTAATTTCTATGTAGCTTTCCTTCACATGTTCACCTAATTGTCGGCTCACTCACTCGCAAACCAGAGCCTGCAATTTTCCTTTCTTCTGCTGTCAGGGAAAACCACCGCTTGTGTCCGTCAGTATTTCTTCTCTTACTTCTTCTTGACGAAAATCACAGTCAGAAAAGGAGTATAAATACTTATTTATATCAATAAAAGCTGGCTTGGTTCCAGCTCTCATCCAGAAAGCAAAACCTTCAGCGGTTTTTCAGAAGATTTCACGACTTCTAGCCGATTAGCATGAAAAGGAAAACAAATTCTGGAGCTTTTGAAATCAGTCCAAGCGATTTGTCACTTTAAAAATAAGATTACAGTGTTTGTTCAAGTTTGACTTTAAGCCTCACATTATCTCCACCAATCGTCTGAAGTTTGAAGGATATGATTAATACATGAAGAACTCATGAAGCTTGCCAGATTCCTGTTGGATGGGTCCAGCCTGTTGCCGATTTGCTCTTTTGAAGTCTCTCAGCTTGGCAGCGTCTCATTAACTCGGCTGCTTCCAGCAGGACGACACTGGAGAACAGCTGCTGTTGAAATCAATGGTTTTGATCAGAGATTCGCTCATTTTCAACCTGGTGAAGCTTCATTCTGCTCTAATGTTTGGGTTCTTCCTGCTTTCTTACTATGAGATGGCTTCAGAATCACAAAAGAAGACATTCTTTGATTTAAACGCTGAATAGATCATTTTAAAAACATAAAAGGGAATGTGTGCTTCAGATTAGATCTGCTTTCCTTTAAGAGTGAAAGCAGCTTTTACTTTGAAAGGATAACCTTGATTATTATGGGATGTTTACGACTCATAATCTTGAGTAATATTTCTGGATTTTCTTCCCTCTGAATCAAAAACAAACTTATATGAACTTATATGAATTATACCAAAATCTCCACTTACCTTTATATTTTGTCTGATGATGTAATTATTTGATCTTGCTGGAAACGTCAAAATAAAAGCACTTTGTGTTTTGTTTATTCTGAAACAATAATTTATTGATTTTGTTGTAACTTACACCCAAAATTTAAACATCTTTACCATTTATAATTGAGTATAAAAGATTTAAATGTGATTTAATAATGTTTCCTAATCATATGTAAATAATCAAGACTTTTAATCTCACTAAATATTTAGAGATTACAGGATTATTTCAATTTGTGAGTTACACACAGGAAACAGGAAAATGTAACACCTCTCCAGCTGTCAAACATTTTGGTGGAGGATTGATGATTGTTTTTCAGTCACGTTATTATTAATTATTTGAATTCTAATCAAAGTGCAAAGTTTTATTAGATTTTGTGGTTGTCGTTGAGCTAAACTTTTAAAAACACTCAATCACTTCAGGTTAGAAGGTTATAAAACACAGAACAAAATTAAATTTCCAGTGCAATTACATCCTATTTACGCTAATGTGTTGTAATGGGTTGCTGCGTACCGAGATGCATTATTTGGATAACAACAACCGATAGCAGGCTTTCTCACTGACACCTGGCATTATTAAGCCTTTGCATTGTGCCGAGTCCCTCACACTGTAATCAGATTTCATTATGCAGATTGTGTAGGAGGAGCTGCGGTTCGCGTTGACAGATATTCCCGTCCTGAAGCTGCAAGCTGAGCTTCACTCACAGCTTTTCTTCCAGGAACAACGTGGAAGGAGGAGTTTGGTGACTTTTAGTGTTTGAGAAAATCAACAAAAGGAAGAAATTTGTGTCTTTGTTTCTCAGGTTTGCTTGGAAACACATTAAAGCAACAATTTTGTCTTTTTTAATTACTTTTAGGCACATTGAGTTCTTTTAATTTAAGTCACTTTTTAGAGTTGCCTCTGAAAAAATAGATTAATTGTGGTCTAAATTATAACTTTTTGTTATAATTAACTTATTGAACCTAATGATTTTTTTTATTTTGTTTTTATGATATTTTGTTACTGAAATGTGTCGTGATAATCAATTTGACTTTATGACATTTTTGTTTGGATGCCAAAATGGATTTTAATATTCCTTAAACATAAGAAATAATTGAATTCTTTAGAAATTGTGACTTTTTTGTTGTTGCTGATGTTGGAGCTATTTGACAAATTATTTGCAAAATAATTCTAAATATATACAAATGTTAGAAAATCTTCTGTTTTGTTCTTTTTGTTTAAGGTTTCCTGTTGTGATTAAGAAGAGGCAGCTTTAGAAACCAAAAATTGGGGTTTATATTAGAATTTTGAATGAAGTCAACCAGGTTCTGATAAAAAAACTTCTGTTTTTGGTTGAATTGCTTCTCCAGCTGCAGTTGTTCCAGCGTCGGCCATTTTTCTGCACATCATAATCATCCCCCTCCCAGCCGAGGCAAACTGGGGAGAGTAAACACGCAGAGTGCCACTGAGCTGCTCCAAACACACTTAATCACTTCTTGAGATTGGGAAGGCTGGCAGCAGAGGGAGCAGAGGCGCAGCGTAAATATGTGCTGGAGAAATGGGTTGATTTGCTTCATTTACATTCTAGCGCCATGAAGTTGTCGTTCCGTTGTCAGCGACGGGGAATAAAGATGAGAGCGAGGTTGCTCTCGCCTTGGTCTCCTTCTGTTGGTTGATAAAATGACAGGCGGCAGCTGACTGGGTGACGGGACTCCCTGCGTGTTGCTGACAGCCCTCACCCAGCGCCGCTGATAAAGTCATCAGGGTCTCTGCTGTAACAACGCAGAGGCCCTGAGAGACACGCTGTATTTACAGTACGTGGCTCATGTAATAGGAATGTCGCTTGTACGCCCATAAAATACACGTCACCGAAAGATAATTATTTCCTGCGTCATGTAGACCATCACAGTGTGACGTCACGTC
Organism: Poeciliopsis turneri; assembly: GCA_922788865.1. Taxonomy (NCBI): domain Eukaryota; kingdom Metazoa; phylum Chordata; class Actinopteri; order Cyprinodontiformes; family Poeciliidae; genus Poeciliopsis; species Poeciliopsis turneri. Next base: position 627,488 of record CAKLNU010000696.1, read on the forward strand.
CCCTGCTTCCTGCTGGAGGGCAAAAAGCTGCTCGCTAACGACGACTAGCATTGGTTTTAGCTGTTATCAATATAACGCGTCATTTATAAAAATAATAAAAAAAGGAAGGCAGTGTTTGCTACTGATATTCAACATTGCAATAACTAGACAACAAGGTTAGGAAAAAGTTTTAATTAAGAAAAACACATATTGCAAGAGACGGAGGGAAATATTACAGTTATGCTAGCTTGACTATGACAACCGTAACATGTAGATGTGATGTGGAATTTAGTCTTTTGGTTTAGTTATAAATAAAAAAAGGCGACCTAAACACACCAACACAGTGGAGTTGCTCTGTCTTAGATTAGCTAATAGCACCTGTAGCTAATGTATCACGGATCTGTTAGATTAGCTAATAGCATCGGTAGCTAATGTATCACGGATCTGTTATATTAGCTAATAGCATCGTTAGCTAATGTATCACTGATCTGTTATATTAGCTAATAGCATCGTTAGCTAATGTATCACTGATCTGTTATATTAGCTAATAGCATCGTTAGCTAATGTATCACTGATCAATCTCAAAATAAACATTAAGCCTCAAAAGATGAAACTATAACGGACTGAATGTTTTGTTCTTTGTGTGGGAGTGTTTTTTTTTTCTTGAGACATCTTGTGGCGTTGTAAGTTGCTATGGCAACGTGTTTGTAGCATAGCCGACAGACAGCGAGAAAAACGAGGTTTTGAGTTGTTCTTCAGCAGTTTTTCTGTTATTTTCCCCTTTGCTGCACTGAATTAATAACTCCTACATCTGCAGGTTTCATTTAGTTAATGGGATTGACTTTCAAGAAGTAATTATTAATGCCATCAATCTGGGGAGGACTAATAGGGCAATTAATCCTTCCCAATCCTTTTCCCCAGTAAAATGATGATAAAGTCATCATTTTACATTGAGGGAGATTATTAACAAGAGGAAAACTTTGAAGCTTTCAATGTATGCTTTCAAATTTACTGTACTTCCAATGTTGAGAAACTGCAAAAAACCTTCAGTCTCCTTTTCAAACTCAGTTTAAGTTTCTCGATAGTGCAATTAAAAACACCTCTGGATTATTCTGTGAAGCCTTAGTTGTGTGTTTATTCCACTACAGTTCAAATAAACCTTGTAGATCCTAAGATGTAAGGAATTCCTCAAGGCTCTGTCTTTGGTCACAATAATCTTTTAGTATTTATTCTGCTAGTTCAGCCATTCTTTAAGCAGAGAAATGTTCCTTTCCATCTCTTGTTGAAGTTTCAGGATAAAAATGACTGTCCCAAAGGTAAAAATGAATTATTTTCTCTCTGTGCACCTTGGAAAGAAAATATGTCCTTCAAACCCGGAATGTGTATTGAGCCACAGAAATCAGCCTGACATTATGAATCAGACAGGAAGCAAGAACTCTCCGTTTTCCTGATTGGTTTCCGTTTGAGTGTTTCAGCCGAGCGTTTCAGAAGCAGGAACAACATCATCGTTTCGCGTCCCGGTGTGTTTCCACCAAAGCTGGCTCAACATGTCAACTGAAATCCCCGTGAGAATTACAAACATCCGTCGCATTTCCAGGAAGTCCCAACAAATCGCTAACAATCCCAGCTTATTGTCTTATTGCTGTTATGTATTCAGAAGGTGTTTATACGTCTCCATGGAAACTGACATTTCTTGAGTTTTCATCCCATTACCTCGGCAGAATGTGACGCCTTGTTTGTGTTTGTTTCAGTTCCTCCGTCGTTATCGGTCTTCCAGCAGTCCTTCAACGCCACAGCCGACTACCAGGAGTCAGTCACCTTCACCTGCATCACTTCTGGGTCTCCTGACCCTCTGGTCACCTGGCACAGGTAAACCGCTTTAGACATCAGAACACGTCAAAACTTATTGATCCATTGATTACCTTCAAAATACGCATTTTTGTGGTTTTTATGGTATTTTGTCACAATGACAAAATATATTGGACGATATATTGTCTTAAGTTATCGCGATAAACGATAATATTTGTCTTTTAAGAGGATTTTTAATGCTGGAACTGAAAGACATTTTAAATATACAACATAAATAAACAAAACAACAAATAAAATGAATTATGAAGTTTCTGTAAATAAAATTGCCCTTCACAATAAAACTAGTCGAGACAAAAACACCAGAATGAAGATTTTTATCATTCAGTTTTTAGTAGAAAAACTGAAAAATGCTAAATTATGGAAATATAAATAATTAACTTTGTTTTAATTGATTTATTGTAGGTCATACATGATCCTTTATTTATATTTGCCATCTTTATTTTTCATTTTCTGCTTGCAAAGGCTGAAATTAAATCAAATTTACCGACTTAAATGTCAGTCAATACTTTTCACAGTCAGTAGTTTTATAAAACGACTCATAAGTTAAAGATAATCCAATGAACAATTGAAGCCAGTACTGTTGTTACACATCAAAATGTTGATTAATGTTTCAAAAGCAACTCTAAACATGCCTAGATTTAAAACGAACTCAGTGTTTCGGCTGTTTTGCAGTTTTCTTTCAGTGTGTTGTTGATTTCAGAGTCTCATATCAGTCACAGAACAGAGTGAGGGGGGAAACCCTGCATGTCATTGACAGTTTGTGAACGGAAAGCGAACAGTTTCTACTCTCACGCTTGTCTTTTACTCACACTCCAGATTCAGTTCTTGTATTTTCAGTTGCAGACAACAAAGATATCATGTCGCAGTTCCAATTAGGGATTCTGCAATCCGCCCTCACACATCACCTCCAACAGCTGCAGAAAAAGATCAAATGTCAAACAGCAGCGGCGCGAGAATTTGCACCAGACGTAGTTGACACTATCCACTCTTCTCTCCAACATCCAGCAATTAGCCTGCTCCCACTCAGCAGGCAATTGTGACAAGCTCTTTGCACCTGAGCATCTGTTGATGGCACTTTATGGGGATTCAATTGTAGGTCGTATTGTTTCCCTACACCAACTTTTCCTGCCTTTCGTCTAAACGGAGCAGAGGCGGCGTTTTCCACGACTATTTTCATCGCTGCGAACTGTAAAGATGTCAAATAGTTGTAACTGCGACGCTTCGCTGCTCCGCTGTTTCTCTGCGACTTGTTTTACACTCTGAACTGAAGTGAACACAAATCGATGATTCTCAGGAAGAAAAATGAAACGTTCTTTAGAATCGTGTCAAACCTTTTATTTAACAAATTCACCTCTTTCAACATCAGTACTGACGCTTATAATAATTTAAAAAGTAAAACCTCTTTTCTCTGGTAAAAATTGAGCATCCATCGTGTGACCTTTAACTATTTCTCTCATCTTCTCTCCATCTCATCAAACATGTTCAGGATTCAGGTTTAAGAGTCAAACAAAAATACATTTATTTATTTATTTACATTTATTTTAGTCCCCTGATATGTCAATTAATCTTTCAAAATAATCCACTCCATTTAACAATTACGTAAGTCCATTTTTACATTTGTGATGGTAGAACAGAACCTTGTAGATTAAATCAAAAAGATTGTGGAGAAGATTAAATTAAAATTACTATAATTGCAAAGTGATGCCATTATTAGCAGCATATTGTTTAACCAACTGAAAACATTTTCTTGAGAAGGAGCTGAGTTAGAAAAACAAAGTTGAATTTCTCCAGCGGTGAAGTTTGACAGAGAAATCGATCATCAAAAAACACAAAAAGTTTGAATCTCTGGGTGAAACGCAGCCTGTCGACTCGGCACATCTTTAAAGTTTTCAACTCAAACTCACTTTTTCTTTAAATTCAGGGTTTGGATCAGAAAAATGTAGGTTTAGATTATCAAAGTAACAGGGAATAGTGCTGACTGACATGGTTATTTTAGAAAAAGCAAAAATACATCCTGATGATCTTGTTTTATCTTCTTACCTGCATTTCTAACAAAAGGTGAGAAACTGACTAGAAAGTGGCATATTTTTAATTTAATTAAAATAATTTTGAGTTTCCAGAAAACATATTCAAATAAAAAGTAGCACAACTTCAACACATTTCTACTCAAGTAAAGGTAAATAATAGTAAATTACTCAAGTCAGAGTAAAAAAAGAATTTGATTCTTCAAAATTTAAAAATTACATCATAAGATGAATTGAAAATATAAAGTTAAGTAGAAATTTTTGGAATTTTACAAACCAAAATGATAATTTATGTAATTAACAAAAAATAAGAAAATCAGGCAAAAAGAAAATAATAAAAAATTAATGAAATGTTAAGAAAAACTGCAGGTTTGTGTCTGGTGACTTTAGGCGATATAGCAGATAATGGATCTGTTGGTTTTTATATTCCAGTCATAAAATCTGACTTGTTCACTTCTGCTGAAGAAAAGACAATATTTGTACTCTGTCCTGTGGATGTAATCACTCTGCCGCTAATCCAGGTACGACATATTCTGCTACGCATTAGCATTGCAATAATCCAATAAAAGCCATTTCAGTGGTAGATAATCAACAGGCCCACTGACTGGAGCTGTGGAGGTGTGTTTCCAGCCTGCAGGTCGCTCACACTCTTCACCAGCAGACAAAGAAAACGTCTCTGACGCCAACAATAAATCACAACCCAATTTAGTTTTTGCTTCTGATCTCAGGCCTTGCAGCATATTCCAGCCTCACAGCTGCATTTCCTGTCAGAGTGAGGCCTCTCCTCATCTTCGGTAATAGACTACCTGTCAGCAGTCAGTCAGTGTAATGACATCCACTGCTGTGGCGCGTCCAGCTAACATGACGCCTCTTCATTTCCTCTCCACCTCGTAAAGTTATGATTACTTTGCTTTGGTGTTTCTCCGCCGACTTTAAATGAGGCTTTTCCTACAAGATGAGGAGGCTGGATGAGTGTAGAGATGTTTAAATTCACTCCTTTCATTTTTAAAAATCTAATGGAAGAAGGTTTTAATGCAATTATTAAAATCAGAGCTCGAGTCCCGTTATTAAGAAACAAAGATATAAAATAATTCATTTTACATAATCAATAGATAAGACATTTGCTAGAATATTCAATAATTTCATTGAAATGATCCAGAAACGCACAGCATTCTGGGAAAGAAAAGAGGAAAGACCTCATGGCTAGCTAAGCTACACTGGTGGAAACAACTAACTGTCTCGCTCCATGGTTACCTAGCAACTCACTCATTCTTTGGTTGCCTAGCAACAGCCTGCTGAGAGATTTCGACGCCTCTGATGCGCATTGAGCATTGAGCTTGAAGCGTTTTTGTGTTTTTGACGTGTTCGGTGTGATTAAAAGTGAAAACAACAAACTGTGGATGAAACCGAAAAGGTCACAGCATCAGTTTGGCAGCGAGTCAGATATTTAAAACGAAAAACAAATCAATTACTATCGACTGAGATGAAACACTTTTATTGCAAAATCGAAATAGTTTGTAGACATGTGGACAGAAGATGCTTCAACGTCGTTTATATCTCGTCCAAAACGTTTTGAGATCGTTCACTCAGTGACTCATTTGATGCTGTTTTGTCTAAATGTGCTGCAGAAATGTGACATTTTCCCCCCCAATAAAATCCGACTCTTACCCCTGTGGATTACACGGCTGGTTAAACAGCCACAAATAAACAAGCGGGGGAGGCAGAAAACCTGCTTCTCACCATTGTGCTTCTGCTTGGAAGCCTTAATATAGACATGGATCAATTTAGCTGCTTGTTTTTTTTCCCCCTGATTAATTTTCCAACAGAGTCCAATGTGAAAAAGCATTAAGTCAGCACAGCTTTCAGTGCATCAGAGGAGCAATTTTAGCAAGTGCTGCAGTCCAGAGGTGATTGTAGACACATTTGAGAGGATATTTTTATTTTATGAAGTGCAGAAGGTCTGAAGGTGTTAGTTTGTGTTTGTGCAGGAAGGGGCAGCAGCTGGAGCCTTCGGAGAAGTACATTTTCAGCCAGCTGGAGGGCGGACGCAGCATGCTGACCATCCGAAACATCCGGCAGGCCGACGGAGGAACGTTCTCCTGCAAGGCCTCCAACAAGGCCGGCTTCCAGGAGAGAGAGCTTCTGCTCAAAGTGTTCGGTAAGAAAGTTAGAAACCAGGAAAAATCTTTCTCCTCAACATATTTATTACTAATTGAACTGAGATTTCATTAACCAAAAGAGTTGATTGGTTATTCAGAGTGCTAATAAAATAACAAGAACTAGTGTAGCGTATTAATCAACCTTACAGAATCGAGTTATTCTTTTTTTTTTTCCTTTTCTGTTATCTGCTGCATCTCCAGCAAATCCAGATGTAATAGCATTATCCATTACAGTGCGGAGTGTTTTATGTCCATCCATAAAGTTTTATGGTGAAGACACTCACAATCTTCTTTTATCCTAAAACAGTTTTTCAAAACCTTCAGAGTCCAAACATGGCCGCCAGCCCACACCACCACCAACGGCTGCTGGAAGGAAATATCTCATTTATCGCTTCATATTTCGCATAAATTAAAAAACATTCAATTCCTAATGTTATGAACCTGCTGGCTATTTGCTCTGATATTCCTCTCGTGGAAATATGTGGAGAAACGCTTGTTCGTCAAAATGCGCATTTTAATGGGGGAAGCTAAGCAGCAGGGAGGAGCTCTCCTTCTGACTGCACTGTAGGGAAATGCTGCTGTAAGTTAGTTTTATTACTCCTGACAGCAAAGGCAGAAAGAAAACGGGTCATTTACTGTAAATTAGACGAGATATTTGCAGGTGATTGCGCTTTTTGTTCGCCATCAGATAACCTGACACACCCAGCATGGTTAAATTAGTTTTTGACTTCTCCTCATTCTCATTCCACATGTGTCGACGTTAGCGCCGACATCTGGGCCCAGAGTTTCTTCTGAAGCAGCCCTTGAGCTGTAAAGAGAGCGTTCTGTCAGTCTTCAGGGATTATTCCAGCTCGTCTTGCTTTCAGGCTCCAGAGTGGAGTATCTGTAAGAAACAAATCCACACAGTGAGGGAACATCGACATGCACAACACCTCTGGGTTAGAAACGCCAGCAGCGTGGCTTCAGGGACGTCTCAGCTCCCACCTCAGCTTGGTCCATGCTGAAAATATTATGCAGATTTAAAAAATTGCATTAGCAACTTGTTAACTTTTTCTTCAGGCTGACAAAATCACCTGCAGGTTTCGATTGTTCAACTGCGAATGTGATTTATTTCACAACCAACTGAAATAAGACAAGATTTTGTGTTTGATTTTTATTTTGCAAAAGCTACATTTGTTGTCTTTCATTCTCAACTCTAACAGTTAGCTAAAAACTCAACATTTTACATGCTAACATATTAGCATGCTAATTGGGACGTCTGTGATGCCTGTCTGTGGGTGTTATCATCCTGCTAATAATATATTAGCATGCTAATATGCTAACTTATTAGCATATTAGCATGCTAATATGCTAATAAGTTAGTTTATTTGACAACAGTTAGCTAATATGCAATATTAGCATAATACATGCTAATATGTTAGCATTTGTTCGACATGCTAGCATATTAGCATATTCAAATACAAATGCAAAAACATGTTACAAGATGAAGGAATGATTCTTTCAGTTTTAGACTCAAAAGATTTGACTTCATTTTTCTGTTAGTGATGCACTTCTCTTCACACAGGTAGCTGTGTTTCTTATATTTATGTCCACTGGACTCAATTAGGAGTAACATGCAGAAAGGAAGATGCACTACAGTTGAGTTTCAGGATGAATTACAAAGGATCTGAATATTAAATGCACCGCTAGGATTTATTTTCTTCCTCCAGCAGCAATCAGGAGAAATTCATCATCGCGGCTTGGGAGATTTATCTCTGCAGACAAAATCTGAGTGTTCTGCCACTTTTTCTCTTACGGTTTCGCCAGTGATGCGTGAAATACAATATCTGGTTTTCACATCACGACATTGTTCTCGCTTCTTTTTTTTCCTAATGAGTGAAAACATGACACACAATCCAAGGATCAGCATAAGAAAAAGAGCAAGGAAAGTAAACAGCATCGGTTTTCAGCGGTTTTAAATAAACCGAAAAATGTAGATGATGTAGCAGAACAGGCCCAGCGGTGGCTTTTATCATTAAAGCCTGGTAGCTATTAGCGCTGGATCCAGGAGGGAGAATCTGTGCTGACATTTGTTTTATGGATCTGCTCGGCTAAAACAACAAATAACACGCATTAAGCCAATCCGATGCAGCAAGTTGAACATTTTTGCTTCCTGACGCCTGTCTGTGGGTGGGATAAGAGCTTTATGTAACATCAAAACTTCCAACAGAGACGGTAAAAATAAAACTCATCTGAAAATAGGAGCTTTTTCCAGCTTTAATTGTGCAATTTTAAACACTCAAACTGTGTGTTTATGTTGCTTTCTTGTCTTTTTCTACTGACTTACGTCATACATATGATAATGTAACGCCTGGCTCCTAACTGATACCATAAACTGTAATGATAGTGATAAAGAGAGTCGTAATCAAACGATGTTTTCAACACTTTTTTCTGCTTCATGTCGTAAGATGGAAGCAAAAACATGCAATGAAAGGAGAGCAGTTTTTCAATCGATCAAATTTAATGGCCAACTTCAAATGTTTCTGCTTTTTTTCCATCTAATGCATTTTATGTTTCAGTAATAACCAGAGATTCAGACACTGGGCTTTAAAAGGTAAAGTCTATTAAATATTGAAGATGAATGTTTTTGATTAAAGTAGAATCTACAAGCTTTAAAGTAGAAAGAAAAATGTTATATTTTCAGCCTTTATTTATTTATTTCAGATTTTAGACTGTAGTGTTTATTTATTTTATTTGCATTGATAAATCTGAACGACACCTTCATGATTTATCTAATCAGTCAAGTTTTTTGTTTACCATTGATAAACACTTTTTCTTTATTATTAAAAATTATTTATCTTAAAAGAGATTTAAAAACATGAACAGATTTCTAGAAGAAACAATTTTCTGTGGAAAAATTATGCATAAAAAAACGACAAAAAAAGTGAAGCTGGATAACTTGGAGAGACGGAGACGAAAGATGTTGAAAAATAGGAAAACTTCAGTTTAATAATGTCAAAAAACATAATTAAAATCCAAAATTACTAACAAAGGCTGCTTAAATAGGGTGTAGTAACCTAAACTCTCCACATGAGGGCGGTGCAGCAAAACAGACGAACAAAAAGTGCAAAAACAAATAAAACAAACTCATGTTTAGCACAAACAGATATCTACTAATGTCAAAAACGTTTCACCCTCATTCTTTGTAAAACTTGTTGGCTACGGATCTAAAATGCAGAAACTTTTCATTCTGGTGTCTTTTGTTCGTTTAACGTTGTAATTTCCTGTTTTTTTTTGTGGAAACCATCTTGAACCGACGACACTAATGAACTTGATTTGTTTGACTTTGTAACCAGAATTCTTTTCAATAATCCAGCAGAAACAACCAAAACTTTGAAGGTCGTTTAATTCTCGACCCTTCTCATCAAAATGCATCTCAGCTCTCCCTCATTTAGACCTGAAATATTGCAGATAATTCTTTATTAATAACTTTCCCAGCAGAGGGATCTTGATGAATGAGACGTTTTCAGTGTAATGTTTTCACAATGAGGGGAATCTGAGGCTGAAAATGAAGCGCTCACTCTCTACATCGGCCATTCAGACCTTTCACTGTGTGTATTTTGTGTGTTTCTAAGAGCTGTGAAAGTTTTAAAAGCTTTTAGAAAGTGTAATAGATGTGGCCAATCATCCTGAGTGCTCCACGCGTCTCCCTCTTAGCAGAAATCATCCCAGCAGCCATTTGGTCTCATTATGAAGCCTTAAAGTGAGTCGGTCAATTGTTTAAGGTAATTTTGACTTGTTTTCTCCGTGATCTTTTGTCGTTGAATAAAAATAGCTCTAAAGCAAGCTTGTGCTGTTATTTGAAAACGGATACTTGACGTTGAATGAGCTCCAAATTATCCTGATTTGGCTTTAAAGAGTGAAATAAAGGAAATTATCCCAGTTGCCAAGCAGATCTAAAAAATATGAATATCATGAAAAGTTCATAGAAATATATTTGCAGCCTTTAATTCTTCAGAAAATATAATATTGCACTTCTGAAAAGTATTGTAAAGGACTAGGATTGTTGTAAACGAATAGTTTTGTAATCGAGCATTCTATCAATTATTCTTGCAAGTTAGCAACAGGATTTCCTTCGTCACACATAAAAACAAAAACAACAGCTCTGTCGTCATAATGTTTGTTTTCCTGTTAGTCTGTAAAGCTACATTTAATCATCTGCAGCGCAGGCACCCGCCGCGCACTTCACCACTGTTCACTCTGAACACCAGCCACCAGGCAGCAGCTCCAAACTTAAAAATTGGATGTTACGCTGCTAGCACTTAGCTTTCATCACTGCACAACATAAATAATCACAAAAAGGTGTGCTAAATAATAAAACATAGTTTAATAAAGCTTTGTGGCAGGATAAACTTTAATTTTATTAATCGAGAATTTAATTGTTCCAGGAATCTTTACAGCCCTATAGAGGATTATTATTTACAATATAGTGAAAATGTTTCCATAATGTCAGCGTTTTTAGGGACATATGGCTTCAGTTCTAGGAGAACTGTTTGTTTTGTTTCAGTAAACTCAAACTTTTCCATCGTTTCCGCCCATTCAGACATGCAGCTTCTTGTTTTTGGAGAAGAAACTTTTTCTTTTGTTGAAAATAGAAACACATCTCCACTGCCAGATGGCAGCAGCGTAAAAACGTAGTTTCTGTGCAGCTGTTTTAATGCTTCATCTTTGCATGGCATTAAAGCCAATATTACATTATTTTAATTGCACTTATTTCTTAATTAAGTCCAAATTATTCCACTTCCAGGTAATTTAGTAAGAACTGATGGATCTATATTTGCTCAGGCTGGTATTTACCCACAAACCCTTTTCCGTCCTCAGATCATTGATCTGTTTACTGAAGGTGCTGGGAGGTAAAATAATACAGGTGTGTGTGTGTGTGTGTGTGTGTGTGTGTGTGTGTGTGTGTGTGTGTGTGTGTGTGTGTGATCCTCGTGTTTTGACAAGCTCTCCAAATCCCTAGCGGTAGCTAGCATGCTAACAGGTGAAATTCTCCGCCTCCCAGCGCCGCTAAAAGCCTTCGACTCACTGTTTCCTGTTCACTTCCTCGTTTCCTCTTGGATTTGATTCCATGCTACGTCGTCGCCGTCTGCTAAGGATTTACATGGAGAGAGTAATCCATGATTCATGTAGCGTGCGCTGCACCCTTGACATGCATCAGGGCTTGCTTAGTGCACCTTATCAGGTGGAAGCGAGGAGGGACCGGCCCTCAGTGGCTTTGCAGCACTTATCTGCTCTTAGTGCGTCAAAAGCAAATCACACGGTGTTGGAGAGGAGTCTTCCCAGACAAAAATCTATATTTATTCAAAGAAACACAGAGGTTCGTGCCTCAAAACTTCACCAAAGTCAGTTTTCTGTCGCTGTTGAATCAATGCAAAAAGGGACAAGAGGCCATCCTACCCCACTACATCAAAGCTGTGAGGTGTGACTGCGGTGAACAAATGATCTTGGCCCATATCGTCAGAGCAAAGTCATGCATCAGCTCCGTGTCTAAACCCCACGGTATCGCCTTCATCTACTTTACTTTACGAGTTGCAGCACATTCCTGACAGTTTCACTCCTGCTTCCTCTGTCCTTCCTCTCTGCTCTTTCTTCTCTAATTTATTTCTCTGGTCCTCCGCAGTCCAGCCCCACATCACCCAGCTGAAGAACGTGACAGCCGTGGAGGGCAGCGCCGCCATGATCTCCTGCGTGGCCGAGGGCGAGCCTCTGCCTGACATCTCCTGGAGGAGAGCCAGCGACGGACAGACCTTCGTGGACGGAGACAAGGTAGACGCTGCCAGAAGGTCCATCTGGCTTCCTGTGTGTGTGTGTGTGTGTGTGTGTGCGTGTGTGTGTGTGTGCGTGTGTGTGTGTGTGTGTGTGTGTGTGTGTGTTGTTTGCTGTGTCACACACCAAGCGGTCGACTTTCAGTTGTGTAAAACAAATGGGGCGTAACTTAGAAGGGGTGAGGAGGAAGCTGGCCAAGTTTTCACACCAAACAGGGAAATTTCAGAATTTTTAAATTCAAATTTACCAAAACAAATATTCTACGTTGATGTTATTAAAGTCTTAAAATGGCGCATACTTTCCAGACACCTCTATTGAATTTATCAAAAAAACAACTAATGACAAGTTAGAAACTTTTCCTTCTGTTTTGTTGGAGATTTTTAATGCAAAAATACTCAAGAAATTAACAGAAAAATGTTAAAATTCACACAAACATGGAGAGAACATTAAAAAACTATTTATCAGCAAATAAATAAAGTTACTTCAGGTGTTTGTATCCATTTGCATTGATTCCTTCCTGATCGGTTTCATGGTTGGATCTCATTTCAGTAAATTTGCTCTGATTTAACTTCATAAAATGTTAGATTTCTGGTCTCAGCTGTGTATTTATGTGGGTTTAAGTTAATTTTTTAATCCCATCTCCATGTTTTAGGTCATTTTATTGCTTGCAGAGGTCATTCTGGGGTCAAATGGGTATAATTTAAGGAGCAACAGACACAAATAGACGGCTGTCTTTCCATGCGTTTATAAATGTTAAAAGGCTCAAAGACATAACTTATGCACGTTCACCCTGCGCTCATACCTGGCTGAGTTTATAGTCTCACAGGAAATCAGTTTGCACTTTTTATTTTGTTTCGCTCCAGGCTGAAAGAAGCACCAAGGACCTTGAAGTTCTCAAGGTAAATGCTTCGGTTTTCACTTTGTTTGGTGTTTTTCTTTCACCTAACAAGGCTTTGTGTGATCCATCCTCAAAAAGTCTGGCTCTGGATTTGACTCAAGTATTTATTTTTCACCAACGTACTGACAGCGTTAGCATTGGGCTGAGGTTTCTACAGAAGAACAATAAGAACCAAACAAAGGAGCCAGACGATCTTTCGCTGGGAAAAAGGTCACGGCGGAGATAAATGAACGTGTGCGTTGGCTCGAATCGCTCGGCTTGATAAATCACAGCCGAAAATGAGAGTAAGTGCTTCTCTCCCCCCACTGCAAATGCAATTATGGAAATGCGCGGAGCAAACCAACACACCTAAACATGCGCAAAGACAAACATGAGTCGAGCGGCGCCCGGGCGTGATGGATGGCAGCAGTCATTTGGGTTTAAGGCAGAATGCTCCTCTCTCAATTTGCTCTCCAATCTGCATATCCAGGCCGCTCTCGCTCCTCCTGCTGAGGCGTCTTGCACCGAGAGGCTTAGTTTTACTCTCTACATAATGTTGCTTGCTTCGTCTCTTTCTTTCCCTGCTAACACCGTGACCCTCGGTAAGAGAGCATAATGGGAGGCAGTTTGTAGGATTTAATTATGTGCTGAAGGAGGATTTGAGTTGGTGTATTGTTTCATTGCTTGGTGTTGTGAGGTAGAGCTTTTATTTATTCCTAACATCCCGGTATGAGGAGCTTCTGATGGAAGCACGACGGTGATTAAAACTGAGTTTTGATGGACGTTTCTGCAAAGACTTGGGAGCTTTTCTGGGAATCACTGAGTCACTTTGTCCATAAATAATACGCCATAAATAGACAGTTATGCTGAAAAAGAGAGCGGGTGACTCAGAAGCAGCCAGCAAGATGCTTTTCTTAAAATGCCACTGATTATCTTTAAGATTGTGTGAGTGAAATGTCCTGGTCGCTGAAACGACGACGGCTTAAAAAGAAACGGAAAAGAAATATTAGCTTTGAAAAATGTAACTGAACATATTAATGACTCCTCTACAAAACTTTCCATTGAAAGCAAAAAAATTGACAGTAATAAATAAATATTTGTTTTGTTTGGCTGCTGTTTTACATTTTCAATTCTCTTTCAATGGTTTTGTTTTTTTTTCTGTTGTGTTTGGCGCCACCTTTTGGATTGGAGGTCAGCAAGCAAGCAATAAAACTGGGATAAAAATGGATATTTACATTTGATGTAATTAAAATTAGCTTAGATTACATTAGATTATTTTTTTAAACATCAAGTTACTCTTATGAATCGTTTTAGAAAAATAGTAGAATAATTTTTTAAAGTTTTACTCCATGAATGCTAGTCATCAATAGCTGCTTCCTAACAATGACTTGGTTTAGCTGTTAAGTTGTCAAAATGATGCGTTAAATCTTAAATCTATGCATGATATATAAAAGAAAAAAGGACACAGAGCTTTGCTACTAATTCAGTATTATAACAACTAGATACAAGGTCAGGAAAAAGTTTTAATTAAGAGGAAAAAATAGTGAGAGAGAGGGAAGTAGCTCAGTTATGCTAGCTTGACTTTGAAAACCTCAACATGTAGACGTGATGTGGAATTCAGTGTTTCAGTTCATTCACACACCAGCTCTGACAGATCATCAGTAAAGCAGGTGTTTAAATTAGCTAATCAACCACCCCATTGTTAGCTTAGCTAATAGCAGCGGTGGCTAAGCTACTACCGCTATCACTCGTTAAATAAACATCAGGCCTGAAAATAGGAACTGTAACAGACTGAATGTTCTGTTCTTGGTGTGGGAAATGTTTGAGTGGTTTTTGGTGTTCAACCCTGACACGTAGAGTGGTGTTGTCAGTTGCTACGGCAACGAGTCTGTGTGTATTTTGCCCTTTGGCATTGTGCACATGCACAAACTCTCCAGACATAAACGATAACACAGAGAGAGTTCATGACACGATCCACTATAGTTTCATTAATGTTTTAACTGGTTCAATAAATAATATTTTTTTATTTTATCTTTTTCTGAGGTACATTTTAGTTCTTGTCTATTTTTGGAGAATTGTTTTATTAAACGATCTACTGGCTTTTTTCTGGGTGCAGCTTCCTTGTTTTCTCTGCATGTAGTTCAACAAAATTCAGTGAAACTTTTGCTCCTTTACTATATTCGTTATAATAAAAGCGCAGCCTTGGAGGAGCAGTCGCAGATGCGGCTGTTTATTCTTCGATTTCGAGGTAATTGAAATGTTTAGCCACCGACTGGCTTTGTTTCACTTTGAACCCGTCTCTCTGGCCTCCATTTCCTTGAAGCAGAAAAGCCATTATTAAATGTCATTTTGTTGCCGTGGTGAGGTCGAGGTGGCGCAGGACTCATAAAAACCAGGCGGACGCCGCAGACCTGATGCTCAGCCCCACCACAGAGCGGCAGAGTCACACTGACATTTACCACTGACATTTTTAATATCGGAAACTAAAACTAAAATCACATAGTAAAAGTCTCCAAAGTCTATTTAAGAGTTTAAGAGATATTGGTGCTTCCCGTTCCTGTTGCTACATGTGGCTCTCTGTTCACGTTTGGCCAGGTGACTGAGCTGCATATCAAGCAGGCCGAGCTTCAGGGCGCGAGTTTGTCTCCACACACAGGCCCTGTCAGTCGCCGAGTAATTTCCTGACTCAGAAGATTTCCTCTTCCTCTTTCTTTCTCTCTCTGCTGCCTCATCCTCAGCATCCTCATTCAAACAAGCAAAGTCGCAAAGCGACCAGAGCCGAGCCTTTAAGCGGCGCTCCACCTCGTTAGCTGAAAGCTTTGTGACGACAAAACGAAAGCCGTTCCAAACAGGATCAGGCCGGAGTCTGGAGCGGGAGAGGAGCGTTTGGGTCGGGGGCGACAGGAGGCATCACAAAGAGAGAACTGTGCGTTGATTTATGGGGAATCAGAGGGAGAGAGTGCAGGAATACAGCGGCCTAAATATGCAAATGTACACAAAGATGGGAATACAGATGGAGGCAAACAGTAACTGAAAGCTGCTGGCAGAAGAGAAATGTTTAAAAACTGCAATTACAGACCAGATTTATATCATCTGTGGAGCATTTCTATAAGACAAGAAACTTATAATATCAACAGTATCACAAATAAAATAGAAATATTTGCAAATGTATTCACACTGTACATATCCAATTAACAGATAAATAGTTTTTATTTGTTCTACTTTATAGATCCCTATGATAAAACCTTAACACCAATATTGTCTATTACTTATATTATTGCAATATTTGTCATTGTTCAATATTTGTTGAAGTAAAGTTAAAAAAAAGAGAGAAAAATATCTAAACTGTATTTAAGTTTGAATAAATTTTAAATGTAAGCACAATTTAAGTTTATTTTATGTAAAAGAAGCAACAGCAGGGAGCAGATAAAATAAAACACACAGCTTTGGTTTGAGAAACTTAAAAGTAAAAATATTAAGGTCTCTTTGTTTACCCAATACTGAGTCAGGCTGGCAGCAACAGGTGAGGGAGGGGAAACCCTGCAAATTCACAATCTGATGTTGTTTATTTTGTACAAAGGAAATAAAACCATTTATGTTTGTTAACAGACAAGTTTTCTTTAGCTTTTTAATCAGACGCTTTAAGAGATAGGAAGACAATAATTTCTCTCTGATTAAAATTGAAGCTCCAAAATAAAAGCTCCGTGGGGGGTCCAGTTTGTTTAGGTTTCTGATTTCAGTCATTAATCAATTTTCTCACCACACTATCCTTGATGTTGAACTTCCTGATGCATAAATGTACTTTTATCCGTTTCGTTTAACAGGATTTTTTTCACAGTTTCCATTTCATGCCTCCTGGGGTCATGAGGTCGTCTGATGGAAAGCGTCCAGCCTGGACGCTGCAGGGTGTTTTGGTCTCATTAGGAAGGACGGCCGCACTGATAGCCTTGTCTGCTGTAATTGACCCGTCGCTTCAAATTGTTGCCATCTGTCTTCATACCGATGTAATGACCTTGTAACATATCGGCGGTTTATTGGATTAGCCTCAACACGGTGTGACACCAGACTGCGGCCTGTGCCGGGGGAAACGCTGGGCTCGTTCTCAGCTCCAGAGCTGGAAAATGAAGCATTTCTTAGCTTTTCTCAGGACTTAGTGTTCCTGGTATATTTATAGGAACTGTGTGTTTGTTTTCCAGAGTCGGGACGGGCGGTTCGAAGTCCGCGGCCGTCACGGTAAATCCATGCTGACCATCAGCGGGGTGCGGCTCAGCGACCTCGGCCGCTTCGACTGCGAGGCTCAGAGCAGGATAGGAGGCCATCAGAAGAGCATGTTTCTGGACATTGAGTGTAAGTTAAATCACAATTAACTGGAAAATTTAAGCTTTTTAATGAGCTAGCTTCCTGTCACAGCTAGCTGTGCTACAATGCTAACGCTAATGTTTACATAATAGTATTTTTTAGTATCCTCTAAAACTCTGTAGTAAAATGTATCATAAATAAGAAGTTTTATTATTGTCTTGAAGCTTATTGTTGTCTTGGAATTTAATCAAATTTTAAAGAAATTTGATAAAAAAAATTTTTGTATTTTTACAAATTTGTTAAATTTATCAATATGTGATGCGAAAAGATCTGCTTTTTCTCTGAGCTGCTGTTGCTATCTGAAGAAAAGCACCAATCCCAAACAAAAACAACCAATCAGAGCCAGGAGGAGGGGCACAGCGCTGTTAGTCAATCTTGTGTACGCGCTACTAAACGTGCTAACAACGGAGAAACAGCATAGCGTAACAGGAAAAACAATTATGTCATCGGCAGCTATACTAACCAGCCTCAGCATTGATTGGAGAGAAAGTCGAGGACATGAGGATGATTGACAACACTAAGACCCGCCCCCTCGCTCTGATTGGTTGCTTTAATTAGCACTGGGAGAAGACAGAAGAGTTTGAATTATTGTCGGATACGGTCATCACATCCTGATAGGTTAACAAATATGTAAAATAAATAGTTTTATATATAAGTTGATACCCCAGCTTAATTTCTCTTCCACCAGCAGGTGGCGCTGTGGTGCTGGAAGATCTCCTTTTCCATGATAAAACCAGTATTTTTATAAATTTCTCAGCAGTTTCATGTTTACAGAAACACTTTGATGGAAACTTTTTGCGGTTCTAGATTTAAAATTATTCATGCAGATAGATATTGGGTGCATTTTGTCTAAAAAGAAAAAAAAATTAAACAGAAACATTTTTTTTACTAATACAAACCTAAAAATTTTATTTTAAAATTTTGGTGCAAATCTATTTGGCTAACGCTTCACCTCATTTTTAAATTTTGTCAAATTCAGTCAGACTGATTTGTGTTTAAGTCTAGACTTTGACTAGACCAAAACAAACCATTATTTAGTATGTTTTATTTTATTTTTATTTAGAGACATAAGAGTTTTTTCCAGACTTTTACTTGCCAAAATTAAGTGAAATCTTTCATTATTTCCCAATTAAATAAACTGACGTCAAATATTTACACTTGTCAAGGTTATTCCAGAGGTGAAAAGTTGACAGTTTCCTGTGGAAACCAGCTGGTTGTCTTGTTAAAGAAGAGGAAATGATTACAAGCAGCTCCTCCCTGCAGTCATATCGTCTCTGAAGAGTGATAATTAATGAAACGACTGGATTCCTCCTGCTGACGGCTTCCTCTCCTCGTCGTGTCGTGTTTGGGGTTATTTGGGGCAGCCTGCCTCTCCCCTGCCTAATGAGCTCTGCAGCAAAGATCTTCATCTCGGCTTTAGAGAGATTGGCTTCATTACGAGATGCTTTAACTATACCAGCACAGCAGATTGAGCCGTCAGATAAATTGACATTTTCGGGAGAGAAATCCCTTGAATGTCGGTGAGAGGAGAAACACACACATGTTCAGCCCCCGTCTGGATGTGGGAAGTTGCTGCTGTTCTCCTGTAAACATGTTTCAGACTGAGAGTCTAACGAACTCATTTACTAAGTCACAGCGAGGCGATGGCACGTCCTCAGCTGTGACAGGGAGCCGCGCATCAATCTCTCTAATGGCGTCCTGCAAGGGAGCATAAAACAAGCATAATGTGTGTCTGAGTGAGCCGGGCAGCCGGGGCAGGAAACGTCCAAGCAGCAACAACCCCACCCGCCGCCGCCGTCGCCGTCTTTCATTATCGGCCTCTGTTTGCATCCTTCATTCACCCGCTTGAGGCCGACTCAGATGTTTCTCTCCAGTGGGTTTAAATCCAAAGCGTTTTCTTCTTCTTGTGCAGAATGTGTGGGTTAAGACGCCTTTGATCATCCATCCCAGCTCCACCTTTGATTTCAGTGTTTAATTAGCTGCGATGAACGCTCAACACACCAGCAGTTTACCGCTTTTCTCTTTCGCTTAAAGCGGCAGAGTGTAACTTTTATAAAAAATGTGTTTTTTACGTGTTTGGTAAAAGTGTCACCGTGTTGTAACAATTTACTGTGAGACAGATGAACAATGAAAAGATTGATCTCCTTCAACTCTTCTTTGACCTTTTATTGCCTTTTGAACAAACCAACCAATCAGAGCCAGGAGGCAGGGCTTAGCGCTGTCAATCAACCTCGTGCTAACTTACTGTTACAGGAAAACTGTTTGTCCTCCATCGTCACTGGACAAACTAACTGGTTATGCTAGCTCTAGCATAGACTAGTCCCACACAGGGAATGATTGACAGCACTAAGACCCGCCTCCTGGCTCTGATTGGTTGTTACAAGGCAGGAGAGCAAAATTTTTCCCAGATGATCTCTCGAATCAAACTGAGCTTCAAGAAAGAAGTGAAGAAATATTTTTTATTAAAGCAGCTTTAACTTTTTTTTCTCAGATATTCCTAAATTCCTGACCAACCACACCATCTATTACTCGTGGGAGGGGAACCCGGTGAACATCAGCTGCGACGTGATGTCCAACCCGCCCGCCACCATGCTGTGGAGGAGGGAACGCTTCACCATCTCAGAGGGAACGCTGCACATGCAGATCTACGGCACTGACGGGAAGTCGGTGCTGGAGGTACGGAGGCCATGAAGGGTCAAACCTCATCTCCTGCATTTATTTATCTACATTTCACTTGCTCTAAAATGTTCTGTTTGCTTATTTTTCAGGTGACTCCGATGTCGGACCGAGACTTTGGCCGGTATAACTGCACGGCCCGGAACAACATCGGAGTCCGGTACCAGGAGTTCATTCTGGCCCAGGCAGGTGAGAGAAAGAAAGAAACATTTTTTACAAATTTACACATCTATGTTTAATATTTTCTAAATTTCTATTCTATTCCTGCTTTCTTCTTCCTCTTCCTTCTGTTCTTCTTTCCTTTCCTCCCATATCAGATGTTATTTTTCTTTCTCCCCTCCTGTTGTTTCTAAACCCAGTGTCTGATGTTTCCTTGTTTTCTCGCAGACGTCCCCTCCAACCCGTACTCCGTCCGTCTGTCGGCCGTTTCCCAGCGGCTGGCGACCGTCACCTTCATGAAGCCGGACTCTCACGGCGGCGTTCCCATCAGCTTCTACCTGGTCCAGTACAAAGAGCTGGGTTCCATAGACTGGAGGGATGTGAAGTCGCACAGCGTGCAGAGTGAGTTTCTTCCTGTACCAAAGAGGCCAAAGGTGCGGCTCAGGGGCCATTTGTAGGCCTTGTGATAATTAAATACGGCCTTGATGAAGAACGACAAAACATGTCAATGTTTTGTGTTTCTTTGGATGTTTTAAATTAAAAATATCTTCTTAAATAAAAATGCAAGCTTAGTGTTTTTGGAGACTCATGATATGCTGTTATTGTTACTGCGGGCCCACAGCATGACAGACCCTCCTTCGTACCTCAAAGTGGTTCCCGGCTGGAGTTTGTTTCCAGCTTTAGTCTAATCAAAAACAGAACAGAAAAGGTTTTTTCTCAAACATTTCAGCCATTTTTTAAATATATGTTGCATTGTTTTTCCCATTTTGAAGAGAAATATCCAACTATGTATCGTTATGTTTAAACCCTGAAGGAAACTGATCCGTTTCCTCTCACAGAGTAAAACACCTGATTGGCTTCATCCTCCACCTGTCAGAGAGAGAAACTGTAAACCCACATTCCAGATGAACCTGTAATCTCCTTGTTGACGCCTCAACATCGGCCCAGTTCAGACATAATTGGACGATCGGTCACAGAATCCTTCAAAGCTTTGGCCCTGGGATGTTGTCGGCCCCTGACGACGCTCCAAACACCTGGCGGCGGCCCGCGTTCAGGCCGGACCGGTCCTGAACGCGCTCCCTTCTCCTCTTCCTCTGCTTCACGACTCCAAATTGATTTCTGAGCCTTGTCGGGAAGTGCAGCGCGCTGACGGACGGGTGGATGGAAAATGAAAGCCAGGGGATGAATGGCCGGCTGATAAGCAGCTCCAACAAACCTGAAGGGCTTATCGCTAATATCCCTCATTTCAGAGTCAATTACAGTTTGCAGATTTACTGAGGAAAAAACCAACCAGGATGTTGAAATGAAGGGAAAAATTCACAATTACAAATGAATCTAATTTGGATTATTTCAACAGAATTTGATCTAAAACGCAGAAAAGTGAGCAAAGCTAATTACATAATGCTAAGTGTCTCCATATTTAATCACAGACTTCAGCGCCGAAGTTCCCCTCAGTAAACTGCAGCATAATGAGGCCTGGACTCGTTTCAGCGCCGGCGACGGAACCAGAACGCTGATGCAAAATGCTAAACATTTGTTTTCCTTTCCAGAAAAAAAAAAAACACCAAATACCAGCAGAGGATTTAATTTGTTCACACTGACAAAAACAACAACTTTCACTCTCCTTCTGCTGGCTGATTCAATGAAATCTGCAAGATTTAAATAGGAATTTAATCCAGATTAAATTGGATTAATAACCAATAAAAGGAAGTGGAGGAAGTTTTGATCCATTTCTGGGGAGATTTGAGGAATTTATCTTCAGTTTTTGAGGAAGAAACTGTTTTTTACTGATTTCTAACATTAAAATAATAAAAAATCCAAACCTGTTTACATTCCTGCGTTTCCTCAGAAGCCTCCTGTTTTTTTGTTTTTTTTTCTGCAAACGGATAAAGTGAGCTGTGGTTCTTGTCTCTCTGCAGCCACCGTAGTTCTGACCGGACTGGAGCCCAACACGACGTACGAGGTGCGAGTCGCAGCCGTGAACGGGAAAGGTCAGGGAGAGTTCAGCCACATGGAGACCTTCCAGACTTTACCCATCCGTAAGTAGCAGATCAGGCTTTAAACTAAAACAGCCAAATTCAGCAGGAATATGGAAATTCTGATTTAATACAAATACTGGATGTGTGACAGAAATGCACAGAAATGCATTACATGCCTCCAGAATCTATTCAGAGCATCAGCAACTTTGCAGAATGAGGCCTATTTGCCACATTACACAACCAGGGTGTTTATATTGGAGAGGGCCTCAACCTCCCCGACTTCCACAGATATGAATTTAGATTATCAGAACCTGGAATGGATTCTGTCAGATTCTCCTCGTCTGCAGGGAATTTCACCGTAAGCGTTTTATTTGTGGGAGAACAGCACCGCTGCTGCTGCTGCTGCTGCTGCTGCTGCTGCTGCTGCTGCTGCTGCTGCTGCTGCTGCTCCTGCTGCTGCGATGCAATAAAACGGCAACATGATGAAGATGTGGCACTGTCTTCCTCAGGAGAACCGAGTCCGCCGGCGGTCCACGGCCAGAGGGGCATGGGGAAGGCCTACAGGCTGGGGCTGGTCAAGCAGGACGACGGCGGGATGCCCATCGTGGAATATATCGTCAAATACAAAACAGTGAGACAAAAACCTTCATTGTGTTTCTACAAATTTATTCCAAAATTCTGCTGGTTTTTTTGAGAAGGGTGAAATAATCCACTGCAACTTTTTAATTTTGAATATTAATTATGGTTCAGATTGAAATTCAAAAATACTTCAGGTCAAATTTATTTCAGCATCATAAAAACAGCCATCAAACAATAAACATTACAATTTATTACTTTGGAGAGGAAATTAAAATAATAAAGTTTTTTATTAGAATCCAGTGAGTGAAAGAAACAAAGTTTGCTCCGTTTCTGTCAGGATAAATAACTTTGTGTTGCTCTTTTACCCCGGGTTTACGTTCTGAATTATTATTCATGAGCGGCTCTGATTACTGAGCAGCTCCGTTTAGCAGGCAGAATAAATGTTTCACATTTATCACTCCTGTTTTTGACGTGGAGCACAAAGAGAGCGAAACACAACAGGCGCGGTTTGGAAATCAAGCATTCATTAAATTTACATGAGGCCATTCAGTTTGCACAAGGCGTGCTCTTACATTTTCTCAAAAGTAACTCGCGCTGATGGAGTTTTTTTATATTTGACATAATAATCCCTTGCACGCCATGCGAGGCTGGATTGATTTGCTGCTGGGTTGACTTGGTTCCTTAAATGAATAATGTTCTGCTGGCAGATCTCTGCTTTTCACGTCTTGTTTCGCTTACAAACCGTCTCTCTGGATTTGCTCGACTGTTTTAATGGTGGTTCAGGTTAAATGTAGAACATAAGGATTAAAGAGGCCACAAAATAAAGCTGTGGTGTTTTTTATAGGATGGAGGAACACAAAAATAATCCATTAATGTGGAATATAAAGAAAAAGAAAGATGAGTTTCAACAATTTTTACAAATAAAAATCTAAAATAAAAACTCCTGAGACTTAAATATGAATTATTCCTCTTTTTTTTTTCATCATTTCTTTTACTCTACGCATTCTCTAGATAGAGTCCCTGTGACCTGACCAAGATGGCCGCCGTCTCAAAGCAGCATTTTATCAAAAAGAGGACAGAAAACCTAATATGAAGTCAAGACAATTAAAGACAGCTCATAAAACAGAGTGTCTTCAGTCAGAGGCGTCTTTAGATGCGCTGTAACACAGACTGGTACAGGAGATCTTTTAATTTATCTTTGGGAATAATAAAAAATTGTCAGTTTGAATATTCACATGTGATTTTAAATGTATTATTTAATAATTTCGTTATTTTCTATGCTAAGATTATTTGTTTTTATTGTCTAAACAGTATTTATTTATGAATGGACTCTTTCAAGATGTTGCGACTTTGTGTTTGTGTTACTTTTTAAACAGGAAGTTCAAGGCCAGAAGCTTGAAATGATTCTTAGAAAAATAAAAAAAAATACAAAAGTATTCAGGTTCATAATTTGTGTAACAGAAAAGGATTTAAATATAGATAAAAAGAAAGCAAAGTAGAGTAAATATTCTCCTGCAACAGAAAATAAAAATTCCAGGATATTTAATTGTAAAAAACATTTAAACTGTTTTTTTTCCTTCCACTTCACAATCAGCGCTACTGGCTGCAATAAGCTTGATTTGGTGGGATGGGTTGCCAGGTTGGACATAAGCGCATTTGGCCAGAGGAGTAAAGGGAGACTGGATTAAAACCCAACCTGTTGTTTATCAAGCTAACAGGCTTTGACCCTGTTTTAATTTATTTTTTGATCCGTTTCCTGCAGGATAAAGAGGAACAGTGGATGACCAAGCTGGTTCCAGGAGCTAACGACTTTGCGATGCTGCAGCCGCTGCAGTGGAACACGAGATATGAAGTGGAAATCACAGCCCGCAACGTCAAGGGCCTATCGGAGCCCACCTTCTATCAGTTCTTCATGCCACAGAAGCCCGACATTACAGGTAAAAGCCCGATAAAGGTAAACATGGGCCCACTTCACCTTTCTCTTTCAGGCTTTCTGAAAACACTGAAAGAGCTTCTGTGAAATGTTGCTTTTCTTTCGCTGGTAAAGAAAAGAAACAAAACAAACAAAAGAAAAAGAAACATCTCTGAGGACTGAAAGCAAATCTAACAGCAGAAATATGACCAGAAAAACCAGAAATTACAGAGAACTTTTGAATAATTTCAAGTGCAAATGTCTCAGTCCACCAGCAAGAGCAGCAAGAGACTCAATACTAGTTAAATTAACAGGTTATCAGAATCCGTGTGTTTGATCTTCATCTTTCTAGTTTTAAAATATTCTCCAAAATTTAAATAAAGGAAGCAGAATAGCTTCACAGATCATAATATAGCAGCAAACTCGTCTCATTAACAACCTTTTTAATGACCTCATGTGATTAATTTTTCCACATTAGTGAAATTTCTATATTTGTTTCTGAACTGGAGGTGAAACCTTTTTAAAAAGTCCAGTTTTCTTCTTTTTGTTCTTAAAATAAAAATTTTTAGTTATAAGCAGCAGTTTTTTCTTCTTCTTACTTTCCTCTTGATAAATAAATCATTATTGACTCATCTTGTCTTTATCTGACATTAAATCCAGCCAAAGTGTTGTGTTTCAGTTCTGTTTCTGCGTTTTATTTGTGCCGGTTTGGATCCAGTCAGTGTTTGCCTCTGTTGTTACCACGGCGGCTAAACGGCCCGCCGGCGTGTGGCTTCGCTTTTCCGCCAGGAAACAAGAGCTGGGCAGGCGGGTCTCTTCGATTGGCTGTCCTCTCTTGTTAGCGAACAGCAGGGAATCGAAGCAGAGAGCCTGGAAATAGCAAAACATTTCCAACATGGTGTCGTCCAGCTGAGGTTTAACATTAAGACATCATTCTTCATATTTCCAGCCCAAATCAGTTTATGTTTTATGGAAAAGCGCTGCGGACTCGTCGTTTCCTGCTCCTTTAAATCAGGTTAGACGCTGAAGAACTCTTCAGAATCAATCAGCGATATTAGATGTGAAACATCCGCCACTTCCATTTGAGGTCCAATCTGCTGCCTTGTTTTTATCATCCGCCATGCAGCATAAAGACCCGACTGCAGACCTAATGAAACAAACCCAGTCCACATATATGTGCCCTCTGCCTCTCGCCAAGCAATCTCCTCTATTCAATTCTCCTCCTATGTATTATGCATTTATCGTGTATTGAATTGCTTCTTTTCTCACTTCTTCCTCTGTACTATTTCAGTTAGAACTGGTTGCATACTTTGCTTTCGTTTTCTGCTTGTGGAGAAAAATGTGCAGATTGCGACGCAGCGCTTGATTCCCTTTTCAATTTGCTCCTTTTTATTTCAAGTTTCTTTTCCCACCAGGTGCAACCGAGTCAATTTGGAGTCAGAAAAGATTTTTAAAAATTGATTTTAAAGCAGAAGTATCCAAGCTTATTACTGAAAAGTTGAGTGGAAGGAAGAAGTGTGGATGAAAATGTTCTATTTAATTGAAAGAAGAGCAAAATTGTCCGCCATCTTTTATTAGGAAAACACAAATATTCTCTTTTTCACGTCATTTCATGCAAAATTGACTAAAATTTATAAAATATATGACATTTTTGATTTTATTCTAGATACATCTTTATGTCATTTTGGATGTTTTGCATATTTTCAACAAAATATAGCAATGTTAACACATAGAGTATCATAATCCCAGAAAACATTCACATCTGAGCACTAAATGGTTTTCTAATCTTGAAGCAAAGTCTTTTTTGACCAGCCGTCTCTAATTTTAGCTGCCTTTAATGTCACTCAAAGACAGAAATGATAGAAACATGCAGTGTTCAGTATGGTGGTGGATGTGTGATGCTGTGGGCCTCTGATGGCGTCTGAATCTGGGTCAAGAGACACTGATTATTGGTTTACCCTTTTTTTTTTCTTATAAATAAATACACAGAAGCATCCATTTGAATCCATTTAACTTTAAAACTGTTTTCAAATTGGAAAAATGGAGAAACCAGAACAAACTGGTCACTTTCACCTCTTCCATCCAGCTTTAAAAATGCTAAATCTGAAATAAAACAAGCCACTTACAGCCAGCTGGAGCCAGAGAAAATGAAGTAGTTTGATGTTTTCTTCGTTCCCCCCTGCAGCCTGACTTGGTCTGCCGCTGCCAGCGCCCGGCTTTGTTGTGGCTGTTGCATTTATTTCCTCGCTTTATTTTTGTTTATTTATTTATTTTTTGCTTCATGCGTCATAAAGAGGCTTTGATTGAAACAGCCGTGATGGATTTTCTTTGTAATAATCTCATCAAAGCACTTGGGGGGAGAATGATCTTGACAGGCTTTTCTCCTCTTTTCCAAGCTTGAGCAAAACTTTTTATTTATTTTTTTTATTGTTGGTATTTTCAGGAAGTAATCCCAGTAAATCAAAACTACAGTCAGAGCTTCCTGTTTTAATATTTCAATATTTTAAACTCATATTTTTGTTTAGTCAGGGGGGCTTTAACTCCTAATTTGATGTCAATCTATTTCACTTTGTCTTATTTATTATAGCAGGAAAAATCTTTATATCCTATATTACATTTAAAGTTTTTCTGCAATTTTTACTTATTTTGAAAATCACAACAATATTCTGAGCCTTCGGATTTTTATAACATTAACATGATGGATAAGAAACATGAGTTACCTAAGAATAATAAAGGTCCCAGTACAAAACCCTGGGGAACTCCACATTTGAGTTCTGTAGGTTTATTGATGATTATTCACTATCTTAAATCAGCCGAATGTGTCGGCAATGACGCATTTTTACAAGCCAACTTTGCAGAACCGTAATTCCACAACGCTTTGCGCTATCTAAAAAGGAGAGACGTTGAGTTTTCCATCCAATATCAGGTTATTACGGTAATTTCACTCCCGCTCTTGCAGGAAGCAGGTTTTACTTGCGTTTAATCTGATGAAACACTCTTTTAACAGACAGTAAATTGTGAGAATAACTTGCTAGATACTGAAAGTTCCAGTTGTTATGAAGAAATGTTTTTTTTTTTTTTTACTCACTGGACATTTAAAGAACTTCATACAGTTAAAATAAGCAACAAAAAAAAGTTGTTTGGTAATGTGAATAATTTTAAAACGCAGCATCATTCATTTGAAAGAACACTAATATGCGTCCCAGAGAGAATCTGTTTCAGTTCTGAAGAAAAAGCATTTCTTCTCCGATTAACAACCAGAAGATAAAAACTCCATCTGCGGCTCAACGTGCCTCTAAGCCAGTTCCCCGATTATCAGGCATGTAAATCAAACCGTCTTGGGGGATTCGTGCAAACGCAACGACGGGATTTAACTGTAAACAGAACTGTAATCAAAGACTTCTGTTTGTTTGCTTTGTGTAAAATATGCCGCAGTCAACATAATAATGCCTGTAATGTACTCACTGGTGTACCAGTATGATATTAGATCCCAGCTGATGTGTTCCCACTTATTTATTCATAGAGCAGATAATCCCATAGCGATCAGAGGATCGGGTTTCTGAGCGCAGCGACAAAGAGACGATATCAATGTCATCCTGAAAAGCAGAAAAAGGAGCCAAACACCAAGTTTGATATGCAATAGTACCGACTATCAACCACAACAAGCAGCTCCAAGATGCACAAGGAGAGTCAGTTTACAGCCATTAAGGAGTTTTGAACTGGAGAGCAGTCATGACATCACAAGGTGGAAATGCTCCCTGATTACATGTAGGCTCAGATCGCTGCTGGTTCCCAGCAGATATGGAATAAATCCTCTGCAGCTTCACGTTCTGATGAACAGGCGACTCAACATGCACCGTTTCCTGCTTAGCTTCCTCAATTTAACTGGCGGGACAGCTGGTCTGTCGGGACGCCTCAATCAGAGGGAAACCCACCTCACCAGATGCCAGTGGCTTCGTGTTTGTGGACGAATCGCCTTCCTGTGGTGCAGACTGACCTTCAAAAAGTCAACTTCCTGAATCTACCCACAGATCAAAATCAAGTTTACTTTGGAAGCAACAAGCAAAGTAGCAGAAATGTAAAGAATGAAGGTAAAAACCAACATAAAAATAGAAGCTGTAAGCAAAAAACAGCAGCCTGGAAAAGAAGTCCATTACAATAATTGAGCGGAGATGTGATAAAACAGGGATTACTGTCTCTAGACTGCTGCGAGATAAACACATTTAATCTTTGCTAAACGCCTCAACTGGTAAAACAAGACTTCACACTGAGTTCACTTAGCTGCTCATTTTCAGGAGAGGCTCTATTTTTACTCCTGGATTTGTGATCATTGGTGTTTTTTACATGGTGCCGAAGATTAACCCTTAATATTTAGAGTTCTGTTGAATGATGCATTCAGATTACAGGAAAATGTGATTTTTAATTTAGTTTTTGCCCATATTTCACTTTTTCCTGGCAGGCTGAATGTCCCAACTCCAATCCTTCATTTCCTCAATCGGACCCGTCATGTCGCATTTTATCCAACTTTTACGTCATAAATCTGCACCAGAAGAAGCTCGATTCTGTAAATCTGGATGTAAACAATGGCTCAAGCTGTTCAGATGTCGATGCTAAACAAGATAAGCTAGCACAGACCACACAACACAAGTAGAGTCGTCCCTCCAAACTGGACGAACAGACCCAGAATTTAAAGCTTTTGTGGGTTTCGTGCCCCTGGTAAGGCGCAGATTTTCTCCAAGTTCCCTTACATGCTGGAGGTTTGGACTAGGCCATTTCGGATGTGTTTTCATTCCCTTTTTTCCAAAAAGCCATTTTTGTTGAGGAGTTGAATGAACTATTTAGACTTTTGTCATTTCCTTCAAGCTTTTCTAATCCAATATTTAGAAATTGTGCATCAACCAATCAAAACACATTTAAATCTTGCTGACGTTTAAATTCTTACAATCGAGGTGAACTAACTTTGATGTGGCCCCTTCAAATCAACTGAACACTGTTTACACATCGTAACCCATCTGAGTCCGTCTCTTTATGACCTCAGCGTCTCGTCAGTAGAAAATAATCAAACTGGACTGTTGGGAGGAAGATACCAAAAGGACAGGGCTGGCGGTTAATTTAGCCATGATTATCTCTTTTTTTCCATCCAATGGATTCATTACCTGATGGATTTTACAACTCTATGCTTGAGTTTCCAAAGATTTTATGAGGTTTTAAATTAGCCATAGCTATGATTGTTAATTTAATATTTGAGTATTAAAAATTAAAATACGCAAGGAGGGAATAATGAAAAGAAACCAAGCAAAGACCTTTCATTTTTCACCATAATATACATGCACTGACCACTTTATTAGACAACCCTCTCTGGTGCCGGGTGGGAAACCCATTTATCTTTAAACTGCTTTAATTCTTCATGCCGCAGATTCAGCAAAGAGTTTCTTGGAGATTTTGACCTCAGTGAGAAGATGGCGTCATAATGTTGCCGGATAATTAAATGTACAGGATCAAGAAACCTGCCCAGCAACACGACCCGTTTCTGCAGCAGCTCTGCTGTCAACATTTCTTTTATGTTTCTGTTTTTCTGGCTGTTTTTAGATCAGATTTTAGCTACAAAGAGCAAGATCTTGATTCTTCTCAAACGCATAGCAGCGATTACTAAAAGTGGACCAAATCTTTTCCTTTGAGGTGGATTGTTTAAAATGCCGTATGCTTGTGCGTTCGGAGCAATTTCCCATGCTTTTGCATTACTTCTTCGCCGGCTCTTGAGTGCACTCGAGTTTCGTCCGGGATCGAACGCTTCCTCCGAGGAAATTGACAAAAGAGAGGACTCATCCCTCTCCTTCAAACCGAGCTGAGTTTAATTATTAAGTTTCGTTTTCGGAGGCCCTCCTCAAAGAAAGTTTCCCCTCAGGCCTTCTCATCACATATCAGACCGAGCCATGCGAATGAATCCTCACACCCATCCCTTAACGATCATGTTTATCCCCACTAATGTCACAATCAATGAGCTCTCGTCTGGTCATTATTAATCGAGTCAGTTCCTCGCAGATCCAATCTATAGACAGTCAATCACAGGTCAGGCCTAACGAGACGTTATTGTCAGAGATGTATATGAATGTCTTCAGGTGCCACCCATACTCTTGGATGTCTGGTTGTTGAATAATGCTGCTAATAGGCCTATAGATCAACAAGTAATCAGAGGAAGCCAGGAAAGGGGTTAATAGAGCAGAGAAATAGGAATTAATGGCTGCTGCGCTCCCACTCTGGGGAAGTTTGAGAAAACGCCAAACGATTTCCTGCTCAAAGACTTTGCCTTGACACGATAACACAAAAACAGTCATCCATCCAATTGATCTCTGTTGCTTTAATGTCTGAATTTACAAAGTAAATCACCGTGAAAAGTAGGACATCTCATTAAGTATACAGCTCTACAAAATAAAAGACCTGATTTTACTTTTTGTAGTTTCATGTTAGAGTGAAATGAACATTGTTTTTATTCTATGAACTATTGGGAACATGTCTCTGAAATTCCAAGCAAAATGTTAGTATTTATTTGCAGAAAAATAACAGCAGCGATGCAATGCTTTAAAGACTTTAAATAATGCAAAACAAAAAAATTATATTCATTTGGAAACAACACTGGTGTTTTAACTCAGGAAGAGTTTAGAAATCAGTATTTGATGGAATAATCAGGAGCTTTTTAATGGGTTCAGTGCAGCAGGAGAAAAGTTAAATACACTTTAATAAACAAGTTTCAGGTGTGAATGTTTAATATTTCAATACTACAGAGTTATCTGTGAAACTTCACTTCAAATTATAAGCAAAAAATGATATTACTTAGAAGAGGAATGTTTTTCTGGAGCAGTTTATGTCACTACCAAACATTAAAGTCAATAAATTTTCTCTTTCTGATGCAATTTTTAACCAAAATTTGCACAAAGTGTCCTGTGAATGCATAACCAAACCGCAGCAACAGGAAGTCAACATATGGAACAATGACAACTGGGAACAATGGTTGTTGACAACAAAAATGTTTAAAATATGACGATTAAATAAAGTGAAAAAGGCTAAACGCTGTGTCATGATGGAAAAGAGATTTTTCAGCAATATTAGCAGAATAGAAAGAAATTACAAAGAAGACAGCAGTAATGATGGTTATTATTGCTCTGTCATGAATTCAAGTAAATTACAGATGATGGAAGACAAGCTAAATTACATTGTGAACTGAAATTGAAAATTGACAGCCAAATAAATTTGACAGCAGCAGAAAATGTTCCATTCATCTCTTTGAAATCAACAAATAGTCATCAGGCGGCATTAGTTCACCAGATTGAGTTTCTTTCATTGCTGCTTTGAGTCTGAAATGTAGATGTGATTAAAAACGTCAAGCAGAGAAGCATTCAGGCCGTTTCTAGCCGACTGACCTCCGGCCAGAGAGCATGAAATAAGAAACGGTGCTGCAGCGCAGTCACCACAGACGCAGCGGAGTGGAGACAACCACTTCCCCTGTTGAGGGATTTAAAATAGAAACATGTTCGACATAACTGAGCAGCACTGCTGAGGAAAATAAGTTATGAGGCAAGAGCTGCAATATTTTCTATTTCTTATATATCTACACATTATTTTTTCAGTTTTGTGCCTCATATTGTGGAGATTTATGACACACAGATTGATTTAATTAAGGTGTTTGTTTCAAAGGATCCATAATTAGTAGTGGCAATAGACCATAAGTGAGAAATACTTATTTTAGATGTAAAAACAATGAAGTAATAACACTGTTTAGTTTTTGTTTACTCTATAGCAGAGCTTCTCTGATGTTCTCTGATGTTCTTCCCGGCGTTTTTTGCTCCAGCGGCAGCGCGGTTTAGGCGCTTTGTGGATCAAAACTTTTGCCACGGCATTTATTTTTAGCTCGCTAAAGTAACAATCACCTGTTACAGCCTTTGTCATTTTTGCTCGTACAATTGACTGAAAGTCTTCTGGAGAGAAATGTTGAGAGCGCAAATGTAGGTCCTTCAGAAGTTGTGTCAGTTCCGACTCGCGTCTTTTTTTTTCTTGTTGTTTTTTAAATTACAGCCAATAGTGACAGAGTGACTGGTCGGGTAAAGTTAGCCTTCCTGTGTTTCCTCTGCAGATTCCAGTACAGAAAAGATCGTTATGCATCACTATCCCCTCGGTGAAAATGTAACAAAAGGTACACATTTTCTGAAGTAATTATGAGTTTTGCCGTTTCGCAGAAAGGTATTTTTTAGTTAAAAGAAAAATTGCAACATAGTTAGTTTCTAAAATTCGGCTAAATGACAAAACTTAACAAGATTTTTTTCGGTTCATTTTTTAACTTAAATCTGCAACAGACTGATGATAACTGAGTAAAGCATTTGCTCAGTGTTTCTTTTGGTAAACAGGCCGCTGAATCTGCAGCTTCAGCAACCAAATTAGCTCAAATCAACCTTCAAAAGGATAAAACAGAAAACAGCCGCCTGTGGCAATGAAAAAAGAAATTGATCTGGTCTTGAAGTCGCAAATCCCACGTTGCTCTGCTTCGTGGAAAAGCAAAGAGTTTTAATTAGAGCTCCCTTTGCCACCAGGTTCAGTCTCTTTGTGCCTGGGATCGCTGCCAGGCTCTGCTGTCTGAAGCTTCGGCTGCGAGTCGAGAACAAAGCCACAGACATGAGAGTCATCTGGGTTCAGGTTCCCACTGTGGCTGCAGAAGCAATCAGGTTCTGTACCGAGGAACAAGACATGCACCGGGTCAACTACTGCCGTTTTTTAATTGCTCACAATTGTGTTCATTTTCATAACCATTTTGAATATTATTCAACATTCGTATTTCGCATTTATTTTTGCTCCCATTTGGCTTAAAAAAAAAACAATAGTAGGCAATAAGTTAAAGTTTTTTGGTGTCTGGAAAATGGGCCGTTTCAAAAATGTCACAAATCAGCAGGCACTGCCTGTTACCTAGCAACCCCAGGGGAGCTCCGCCCGTTCCCTAGCAACACAGTTGTTTTCTCAGTTGTGTTTTGCTGTTGACTTATCAACCAGAAAACACTTCCTGCGTTTTTGCTGGTTGTGCAGGAGGCTCCACTTATGCTTTTCAAAGACGTATAGTCATATAATTACTCATCAGTTTGCAGACATTTTCATGTGCAAATGTAAACATTGAATTGCGGCCAGCAGCAGCTTATTTGGATTTAAAGTGACAGATAAGGAGATTTCTGTCTATTTTGAGCTTCCGTCTGAATGAGCTAAGAATGATTTTGTTTTAAAACATAAATAATGATGATGTTTTGTTTCCGCCGTAGATCTATCCTGACTTAATAGGTCACCTTTAACAATGTTTTCTCAATTATTTGTTGCTTTTCTTGTTTGTTTTTTATTAGATTGATTTGAAATGTTCTTCTTCTCATATTCCACTGATTTTTTAACGCTTCATTTTGTCTTTTGTGATTATTTTGGGTCTCTTATTGATGATCAACATTTTATTGCAGAATTTTATACCTTTTTTTCAAATTTTTTGCTCCTTTTCTTAATTCCTGTTGTTTTTGTTTCCTTCCCAGCTCCAAATGTCAACAGTTCTCTTGTATCGTGACATTGTCCCGTCGGAACAATGCTCCTGTTCCACTGTATTTCAGGCTTTTAACCTTAAAGCCTCTCTGCCTGTGTTTGAGTTCAGTAGCAATGTTCAGGGTTAATTAATTTGAACTTCTTCAGGGGGGAATCCTCTGCTGGTTGCATATTAAAACCTGTCTGGAAGAGCTTTCTCCTTGGGTTACCGTGACCTCTGCTGCACATATTTTGACCTCTGTAATTCTTGTTTTGTGCGTTAATAACGGCTATAAAGCTGTTTTGTGGACCTTGAAATTGTTTACAGTGAGCCCTCTGGGTTTTGCTTTCAGTTGGACGGCGTCCAAAATTATATATCGCCTCCTCCTGTCTTGTTGAGAGTGAAACCCCACATTCACCCTCTTTTTGAATATGTTGCTCAAATTTGCTCAAACCAACAACTTTATCAGGATTTCAGGCAACTAGTGGAAAGTTCTGGACCTTGACCCGTTGCTCATTGGATTATTTTTGCTAATTCTCCTTGTTTGACTGACAAACTACTGAATGCACCAGAAAATGTTTCTCCAGCTAATCAATTTTAGTAGCATTTGTATAAAATTAAATGTACAGTGGACCCTGAGTGTTATAACTGTAACCATTAACATGCATTAATACACTCAATGGAAGTTGTTTTAGTGCTAGCAGAGATGCTAATAACAACCAAGCTGCATTTTATTTATAAAACTTTAGGAAAAAAATCAGTGAAAACACAAATTTTCCTGAAATAAACTGATTAGGTTTAGGAAAGACAAACATTCTGCCAACCATAAAATTGCTCAAATTGAAATTATGAAATAAATTTGCTCAAAGTAAACATGCTAATTTTGAAAAAACTCGTGTTTTTCTGTAAAAATGGTTATGTTTTTGTTTTTCAGCTGTATCAAAATAGATATATTTCGCATAATTTACATCAGGAGTTACTACTGGCAGAAACAACAAAGAAGAAGACAACAGGAAGTTGTAGGAAGATAATGTTATATATAATTTATGTCAGTCTAACATGTTGGAATCCATCTTTTTTCTGTAAAATGGCCGACTATAAGTTCCCCAAATGCCGCCGCGTACGCAGCCGTCTGAATAAGACGCCAAAGCCTCCTCTGATTGGCTGAATCATGTAACTGTTTACATTCACCGCTGTCCTAATTTTTAATGACTTATTTGATGGAAACAAAACATATGCATATATTGGTAATGAAAACACAGCTTCTGAGTTTCCATAAAAAGAGAAAACAAAGAGGAAGCATAAAGTTAACGACAGCAAAAATAGCAAACAGAGAGAGTATTAGTGGAAAATGGAGAGTAAAGCAGGCCGCTGTCCTCCAGCAGCCAGCAGAGAGAAGCTAAGCCTCTGACTGGAAGCTTTATCTGAACAGGTAGGTTGAGTCTGTATCTCCAATCACTGATTACTCCCAGCCTCGCTGACCTCCAGCCGTCCTCACTGCTTCTTTTCACTTTGCTCAACCCCAGGATCACTTAAGGCCTCGGCTCTATTCATTCCTGCCCCACGGGAGCCGCGCTGCACTGTCCTCCCCTGATGTATTTGTTTTATTAATTCAATCCATCGTTGGCTTCCTCTGAGCCCGCCGTGTTTTTTCCCTACGTGAAAAGTGGAGTTTCTGCCCCACATGAACCCGTTATTGGCTGCAAGCTGTGAAACGAGAGGCACCCGAAGGATTCAGGCTGAAACATCAGCATGTTAATGATGCTCTGTGGAGCAGTGGGGCTGGGAAATGTGCACTACATCTCCCCTGCAGAGATGCAGGCGGCCGCCACGTAAAGCTGAGTGAAGATGCGAGGCTGCAGGGCGCGCAGCCCCACAAACCTTCTGTTGCTTGAAAAACCCAAAGGTTTTAAAACAAATCAAAACACCGAAATCGCCACGACAAAAAGATTTCTGGATTGCCGCAGATCCTTTTCCTTGTGTATTCAAGTCTCTGAAACTTTAATCCTAAATAGCGGAAACTTTGTAAGGCAGAAATTGATTTGTTTTGGAGGAGATTTTGTGGGATTCACGCTAATATTCAAGATTATTCCAGGCTCCAGTGAGAATCGCGGATTAGTTTGGAAACTCTCCAGCTCGCTTCGAAGGAATTCATTGACCTTCGAGTCATTCTGAGAAAGTTTCTACTTTCTTTTTTCCCTTTCTTACATTGCAGTTAACTCCATTTGTGTTAAATATATGGATGTATAGCGAGAGCTGCGACCTTCAACCTCTGCTCTGCAGGAAGCCGACCAGCGGGATCGTCCTTCAGACTCCCTGCTGACTCCAACGCATAACTTTAACCTCTCGCTTTTCCTTCTCCTAAGAAAAACACAGACGCTTGTAGCTTCATTTACTCACAATATAGCTAATAAAACCTCAAAATCCTTCATGGTATTTTTAAACAAGAGTAAAAAGACTTTTATGTATTTCTAGCTTACTTTGTGCGCAAAACAGTTTTGTGCTTCAATCACAGACAAACCTGAAATTAAAATATCAAACTACTTCTATTTATCTATTATTATTCCTATTAAACAATCATTTGCTAAGCTAACTCTACATTTTATACAGACCACAGCTTGAGAAAAGGTGTCCAAACTGTGGCACAGGGACTATTTGTGGCCCCTGGACTGATTCTGTTTGGCCCCCAGCTGCAACTGAAACTGATTTAAATTTGGGAAGAAACATTGAAATTTTGAGATTAAATTTTCTACAAAAAATGTGGAAATTTTTGAGCTGTAAAAGCTTTAAATTTACTAGAAAAAAACTTGAAAATTTTGAGATTAACGTGAGAAATTTTCCAGAAAAAAAAAGAAAATTTCTGAGTTTGAAAGGTTGAGAATTTGCTTGAAAAAAATCGGACACTTTTAGATTAATGAGATTATAATAAGATTTGAATTTAGAACTTTTCGACTCAATTCGAAATTTCAAGTGTCAAATTTTCTCCTGAGCTTTTGGCAGAAATTATCTCTCCACAGTTTCCATAAAACATGTAAAAATCCACTTCACTCGCTCGGTTTTATTGGATCGTGATGCAAATGGATGTTGCGTTGTCAGCTAACAGGTGTGTGTGGTTGTGTGTTCCCTGCCTTAGCAGAATCCCTGTTCAGCGGCCTGGGGCTCGGCGCGGTGGTGGGCCTCGGCCTCGGAGCGCTGCTGCTGCTCCTGGTGCTGGTGGACGTCAGCTGCTTCTTCCTGCGCCACTGCGGCCTGCTCATGTGCATCACGCGCACGCTCTGCAGCAAGAAGACGGCGACCAGCGGCAAGGGCAAAGAGATGGAGGAGGGCAAGGCGGCCTACCTGTGAGTATCCCCCTCCCCCTCCTTCAAATTTTGGATCAACTGTTTGGGTTTTTGATGTTTGCAAGTCGCCAGGTCCTTCATGCTTGGAACATCTGCTGTGGGTGTATCAACAACCTTAGAGACCCGAAGGGACGAATGAAAATCTGTAGAAACTGTTTCCTACTTTGGGCTGAAGAGAGAGAAAATCATCAACCCTCAGTTTAGTCAAATGTCACAAATTGCCTTTCATGTCACTCCTTTATTTGCTACGAATGAGCAAAGGAGACTTCTTTTTACCGTTTACTGTAGGTACACCTACAACAGCCGCCCAACCACCCTTTCAACCACAGTATGTCTCTGATTATGTCTTTCTGGCTAACGTCTGTGCTTCCATCCACTGTGCTGTGAGTCCTCTCCTCATCTGCATGCCCGTAGCGCTGTGGCGTTCCGGTCGCCTGTGTTGCTGCTGCATGAGCCGCTTCTGTGTTTCGCTTCTTCTCAGCGTAGAAGTTCACAACTCAGGATGAAACGAGGCCTCGGTTCGCCTCCGCAGAGCCGCGTTTTGTTTTTTCATGCTGCTCGTGTGAAGGAGCAGGGAGGGGGCTTTGACTTTTGCTGAGTCACTAAGTGACTGGCTGCTCAGACTGCATGCAGAGTGTGAGTCTGTGTGGCTCAGAGCCATACAAGCAAACACTGCAGATAGATACAGATACAGGAAATGCTGCTGCTTTTGTACCCATATTATTACAAAATGTTGACATTCTTGATCCTGCATTATAGTATTTCTGCATAATCTGACTTTCAGGACGGATGGAGATTTAATCAAATCAGAAACAATCTCAATACTATCAATATGTAGCTTTGCTTCCTAAGCTGCAAATACTTTCAGCAAAAATCTTTATAGTGATTA
Organism: Poeciliopsis turneri; assembly: GCA_922788865.1. Lineage (NCBI taxonomy): Eukaryota > Metazoa > Chordata > Actinopteri > Cyprinodontiformes > Poeciliidae > Poeciliopsis > Poeciliopsis turneri. Next base: position 665,636 of record CAKLNU010000696.1, read on the forward strand.
ATATTCCCCAGAAAAACCAGAGAACCTTGTGGTGTGAATTAGATCATCCTTCCAGCTTTGACAGACAGATAGTTGTGATATTTTCTCTTTAATCCTGTGAAAGTTGAAACTCCCACATGTTTTGCTTTGCTAGAAACCAACTGTTTCCTGAAGTAAAGAGCACAGCGGGAATAAAGTGGATCCCGTCTCCATCTGGTACTAAAAGAGCATTGAAAAAATGACGCAACCATTTTAAAACCGGGATATTTCTTTGCAGAAAACTTGCTAAATATCAAACTTTAATGAGATTCTGAAGGAGTTTGTTGTCTTTAGTTAAGTCCATAACAATTTGCTGAGGAAGATTGTATTTATGGAAGCAGCGCTAAGGTGTTTCTCCACCATTAGCATATTTAGTATCGCATACATGAGAGTGATTGACGGCGTTAAGACCTTAATAATGACATGCTGCAGCTTTAAAACATTTAGAAAGTAAAGAGTGACAACTTCAACTTTTCTATTTCAAAGCTCTGAAATGCATTTCGTGTTGATTTACATCCAAGCAGGAGGAACCAGGATGTGAGGAAACTCCCCATCTGAGGTCCAATCTGGGTTTGCATGAAGCTAATGAGACATGAAATTGGCTCCACTCTGCAGCCACTCCAGCATCCACCAATCAGGCGAGGGGAAGCCCCCCGCAGCAACACTTGGGCTTATTAGGTTCAGCAGGTCACTGTTTTACATTCACGATCCGGTTGGCTGGGAAACTCCCCCGCAGTTCATGAAGCCACGTCCCAGATGTAAAAATCAACCATTTGCTGCTTGTATAAATACAAATTTCTATTAATGAAGAGCTGGAATATCAAAGCTCGCCCCGCTGGTGAACTCTGAGTTCTGATCTAAAGAACTGGCCAGATATTAAACTGATTCATCAACCTGATTGTGTTTCCAGATGCAGTCGTGTTTCTCAAGCGAGCAGGGATTGATTTTCCCTAATGACGGATCAAATGGAAATGAATCCTCTAAATCTGAATGTCTGGAGTTAAAATTCAACAAATGTTCCTGATGCAGTTTATGTTTCAGATCTGGAGAATCTTTCCTTCCTTCACTCCTTCCATATTTCATCCTTTCTTCCTAACTTCCCTTCTTGTGTCCTTCTTTCCTCCTTTACATCTTGTCACGTCTTCCTTTTGTACTTTTCCTTGTTTCATTCACATCATTGTGGCTTTACCTCCTTGTTCTACTTCTTTTTTATTCTTTTCTTTTTCTTTTTTTTTGTTCTTGTTTTTCTTTTCCTTCTCTTTTCATTTTTCCTTGTTTTTATTCTTTCTTTCTTTTGTTGTTTCTCTTATTCGACCTTTTTTCATTTTTACCTCCTTCCCTTTTTTATTTCCTTTCTTCATTCTTTTATTCTCTTTCCATGTTTTCAATTCCTCCTTTCAGCTTTTCTCCTTTTTTCTTTTCTTATTTCTTCCTTCCATCTTTTGTTCATTTTTTCTTTCTCTCATTCCTGTCTTTATTTCTTATCTCATTCTTTCCTTCCTTGTGTTTTGGTCTTTCCTTATGTCCTTCCTCCATTTTTCTATTTATCCTTCATCCATTCTTTGTCTTTTTTTCTTTCTTTTTTCCTTTCATTTGTCCTTCTGTTCTTACGTTTTTCTTCCTTTTATTCATGTCTTTTTTCCATCCATCTTCTTTCCTTCATTTAGTGAAACATGTGAAATCAAATCTTGCATAAGCATAAAAGCATTGATTAGTGAATTTCCTTTCAGTATTTTGGCCTTGTTTTGTTCCCGTAGATCCTCCGTTGCCATGGAAATGCTCATTTCTTTAATTTCACAGCTGATTGAGCCTCATTTTCCGTCAGAACTTCAGTTGTCGGATGGATTCTAGATCAAACGATCCTGATTTTAACCAGGAGTGTCGTCAGAATAAAAACTATAAACTAAAGTGAAACTCAGCGACCTTTGACCTCAGCAGGTGAGCGTCCCTCAGCTGAAAAGTGTTGATGCTGCTGACATGAAACCCAGTTTAAAGATTCACTCAGGGAGACAGGAAGTGATGTCAATGAAGGTGAACACTGGAGGTTCGTATTGATTTAAAATTGAACTTTAATATTTGAAGTAAAAACAAAAACACAGATTTTTCTTAGTTTTTCAACCGTTTATGATTTTCTATAAATTCACATAAACCAAAATAAATTCACATTCAGTTTATTAGGACTTCATAAAATGCTGTTTGATTTGTGATCGGTTATCAATCATTATGCTCTTACCTGATTGCTCCATCTGTTTTGTGACGTTGTGAAGTAAAACATTCCCACATCATGATACTGCCGCCCCCGTACGACCGGAAAAACGATGCCACGTTTTTCCAACATGGTGATTTTAGTTTCTACTTTAGTAATCAGAATTTTGCATGTCGGTATTTTTTTTTTTTTTTTTTACTTTGTATAGCGACACTTAAATTTCTTATGGTGAATTAAATAAATATAACACTATTTTCAGTTTTTTTGTTGTTAAAATAAAAATTCACATAAAAGCAAACAAAGAAATGACACAAAGTGTTTTATTCTTGTTCATTTTCCTCAAATATTCTAAATTATCTACAACAAATATTGTTTGACATTTTTCCCATTTATTTTATTGTTTGTAAAATAAGTTTACCTTTAAATTGGCTGTAAGTTTTGTTTTTTGTTCCATTTTTTAATATTTACCGTCTATTTTGTTTTCTGGCCGCTTATTTTTCTGGCCATTTATTGACTAAATTTTAAACATAGTTTTTATTTCTTTTTTCATCTTTCTTTCCTATATTCTTAACTTGTGTTTCTTATTCTCTGGATTAAGTTACTTTTCCAGATTAAATTGGTCCTTAAAATTTATTTTTTTGTGTTTGTATTTAATTGTAACTTTTCTGTTGTGACACTTTGTTGTTTTTTTTATTATTATTTTTATTATTCTATTGTTTTATGGTTTTTGTGAAGCACAAACTTCCTGGTGTACTGCATAGGCCTGTCACAATTAATCAATCAATTAATTAATCACATGATAAATTAAAACTCATTTTATGAATTTTCTTTCTTCAGTTTGATGTTTTTGTCTCAACCAGCTGTTTTTTGGGAGATAATCGATTTGAATAGTTTTGTTTATTTTGGATATTGAAAATATCTTCCAGTTTCAGTGTTAAAATATTAATTAAATGAGTCTTTGAGAATGTGTTTATCACAATAATAATCACTGAGAAAAACTTAGTGTCACCTTTCCTTCCTTATTTCCTTCTTTTGTTTTTCTTTCCTATCTCGTGTCCTTATTCCCTTCATTCCATCCTTCCTTACTTGCATCCTATCGTTCAGACTCATTTTGAAGAAGCAGGAATATTTATAATCCTTGTTGTTTTTTCTTAAATAAAAACAACATTCATGCATTCAAAGAATAATCTAAATTATTCATGGGCTTCAAATGAAAAACACTGTTTTCTGTGCACATTTAGTGTTTGTGCTCCATCCTGAATCCTTTAGTTTCTGGTTTTGAACGGTGAAAAGCTGTGAGCCTCACCTGTCCTCCTGTCGCCTCGCCTCTTCTCTTCCTGCAGGAAGCTGCCGCTGAAGGAAGAAAATGGCAAAGAGTCTCTCAAGCCGGATACGATTGAAATCAAAGTGCACAGCGACAACAGCATCCACATAAAGCCGGACGACAGCAAGGCTTAGAGATAAATATATATATAAAGTAACGGTAAAGTGAACGGGGTCGGCTCCCCTCGCCACCAAAAGAACATTCGGATCACGAGACCAACGGCCTGGAAAAGTGAAAATAGTGGAGTAAAATACTATATCTGTTTATATTAATGCCCGAATGAAAGGCATGTGTAAATAAAATTAAAAGAGAGGAAACGAGAGGGAAACTTTTCGACACCCAGAATGCATTTTGTTCAGTAGGAGCCTCTTAAATGATTGTATTTTATTTTATTTTCTGTCTTTTTAATCAATTTCCTTTTCATTGTTTTCATGGTGGTTTGTGGAACTGCCGCCATCTTTGTTTTTAATTCCTGGTGTTTCCACGCTTTGGAGACGTAGAAACAAATCAAATAATGTTTCTAAACGCTAAAAAAAAGTGTTTTGGATCTGAAAGTGACCCAAAGCGTGGACACACTCATTTTGATCCCAAATCTGTCTTTTATTTTGAAAAGAAAGGAAGCCCTGTTCTGTTTCGGACTCTCTCTGATGTCGTTGTGTGTTGTACATAGGCGAAAAAAAAACGGATATTTTACAGAGCTTTTATGTAAATATATTAAAACAAGGATGTCTTTTTTTCCACAGTGCAGAAGTCTTGGCCTTTGTTTCACTTCCTCTCCCCGTTGCGTTCAGGTTCTGGTGTAATGTTGCTTTTTCCGCTCATTTGCTTCCCCCTGAGGGAAACCGAACCCCGATGCGATTCCACGGCAGTAATTATGGCATTAATGTGCCTTTTCTTTCCTTTTTTTTCGCTCCCTTTCGTGCGGTTCGCTCCATGAGAGAGAGAGTGGACTGATTGTGGTGATGCTGCGGCGGCCGGCTGCTCCGGACTCACACATGTGGAACAGACAGAACATAAGAAAATGGAAAAAATGTTTGTATTTTCAGACTTTCTGTCCTAAAAGTTGATCTTCTGTCTTTTTCTTCCTTTTTCCTTATTTCCTGATTCCTTCAGTCCTCCACTCCCTTTACTTCCTTGTCTCCTAACAGTTGTTTTCTTCCTCCCTTCTTTTTACTTTTTCCCTCCATTTTTCATCCTAACTCCCTTTTTCCTTCTTTCCTTATTTCCTTTTCCTTCACTCTTTACTTCCTTGTCTTACTTGTATCCTTACTTCCTCCCTCCCTTACTTGTTTCCTTTCCTTCCTTCCTGGACTGGGAATTCAGGGGAATTGAGTCTTTTTACTTGATAAAATGCAGGAACCTGGAAGTAAACAGAGATCTGGTTCTGTTGGTGTGTAACGCATCACTATCATGTGTGTGTGTGTGAGTGTGTGCATACATGTGTGTGTGTGTGGGTGTGTGAACATTCAGGTTGCATGTGTGTCTGTTGAATGTATCTGCACGTACTGTACCGTAAGTCCACGACCGTCGGCTCATCCTGGCTTCATGGATTCAGAGTTCAGTCCAGTGGAAATCCGGCTCGGTTTCAGTTCCAGGCGTTTTTCTGATCCCCTCCCCGCCTCTGAGCTTTTATCTCCAACCCAGGAAGCGCCGCAAAAAGAAAACGAGACTGAATCGAGTTCCTGCATAATTGAATTTGGTTCTGCTGCCTGTCAATGATCACTGTAAATACGGAGCTCAGTGCCTGGAGGCTATACAGTTTGTACATGTTCTTTTTGTATTTGGATATGAATCTGAAGCCACTCTCGTTTCCTCGATCCTTTCTGTTCTGTCCGGGGTTAAAACAGACGTGTTTGAGCTCAGTGTACATTATGTGTCCTCTCTGTCCCCATGTCCCCTGGACTGTCCCCGCTGAATTGTGCAGGAAGTGGGAACTATCGATGTTTCTCTGTATGTACCTGTGGATCACTTGTGACTCGTATCATTTTGCCGCTGTAAATAAACATGTCCTGGTAGAAGAGAGTGGCGACTTTTATCTTTTTGTTATGAAAAAGATAACAAAATGTGTGGTGTCCAAAGTGCGGCGAGGGGGCCGTTTGAGGCCCTCTGAAAGATTATGAGTGGACAGATGCTTTTTAACCAATCAGTGAAAATTTTCTTTACAGATAAATAACGTTTCCTTTTTAAGAAATTGTAAATTGTTACTATTTGTACTGCTACTATTCTTACCTGCAGCTAGTTTCTGGGGGAAACCTTAAGCTGGTGTTAATAAAAAAGCATTCAACATTTTTTAATTTTTCAGTCACATAAACGGCAAAGTTGCAAAAACCTGCTGTGTAAAATATGAAATGTAGACACTTTTTCTCATTTTATATCAATGTTTTTAAAATAATTTTGATTTGACTTTTTATAGGAACAATTTATGCATTTGTTATGCTCTTAAAAGTAGAAATACATGTATTAGATTCTCTAATAAAATTAAAGATTGTATGGATACCAATTATTAATTGATCCAAAAATTTGAAGAAAATAATTGTCAATTTTTTTCATTTGTACTGTTTTTGTCTCTAAGGTCCTGTGCTGGAAAATTTAGAAAAATTTTCTTAAAAATGCTTGAAAAGTTCTTGAATTTTTCTGTGGGACAAGTTATGAACCCTGCAGGTAAGTGACTTAATTAAAACTAAATAAATTAAGAAACATAAAGTGTAATTTGTGGTTAATGATGCCAAATGTTTTTAACTGGAAAAGAAAATCATTTGAAAATTTCAATTCAAACCTACTTTATTGATCCTAAAGGGAAATGAAATGTTGCTGTGACTCGTATTAATTCAAGATTAGTCATTGTTATTGTAGAAAACACCAAATGGCGGAGTTTTAAAATGGAAAAAGGAAGAAAAAAGAAAGATGACGTCAAGAGAAAAGTTATGAAGACTGTGCAGTTTAGATGCATTAATCAAGGTAAGTCAGGTTTTCTGTGGCTCAAAATTACGTAAAATGCCACATTAACACACATGAGACAGGTTGATAAATACACCACTTATCTGCATACTGAGTAATTGGGGTAATGTTTAAAATAATTCACTGTTTGTTGGGCTGTTTTTGACTGGGAAACGTGTGGCAGAATGGTGCTCGAATGTCCTGAAGCAGCAAACGCACCATCTGGACAGCTGCACGTGCAGCCATGGAGTCTCCCGAAAAGGCCGCTGGAGTTTTTAACGTTTTTAGCGATGAAAACTCTCCCAAATTTCAGACAAAACAGTGTAGGGCCATTTTGGGAAATTAAGCACCTTTTTTTTTATTGAAGCTGAGGTGAAAACCTGCCGAGGGGGAGAAGAGGATTCCCCCATGAAGAGGAAAACTCGGTGGAAAGTCCGGTAAGCTAACTATGCTAAAGGCTCTTTGCACGTAGGACGCTGACGTCATATCCGCTTGAGCGAAATGCGGCTTCCTTGTTTACGTTTTGAGTTACTATGACCGCTAGAAAAGACAAAGTCGTATTTCAGAAACATATAAATAGCCTGAACATTATTATCAAACAAATAAAACGGGGTTTAAGTTTTTATGGAAGTGAGAAGATGGCGGCTTGTTCCTGAGAGACCTGGAGGAAGTTTGCACATCAAACTCTGAATGTCATGATTACTGTTTTAATTTCCCTCTTCAAAACAAACAGCAGTGATGGACCACACAGAAACTCCTCTGAGGTCTCCAGATCACTCTTTAAGCCTTCAGGTGATATTTCTCTGCTAATCTTTCCTTCTGCAGAGACTCTCCTGATACTCTAATCCCACCTGTTAGAGAAGTTTGGGAAGTCCAGGAGTAAATCCTTCTGCCATTGTTTACACACCGTGAAGAGCCTGCATGCTCTTTAGTCACTTCTCTCATGGCTAATTTCTGAAACTTTGCCCACAATAAAGAAGTGGAGCGTCTGCTGACTTTGAGCCATACAGACAAATCCAGGAGAGATTTCTTTTTGGCATAAACAAGCCTCCTCTTCTTTAATCTCCTTTATTTCACACTCGCCCAGCACATTTGTTGATTTGACAGGAGAGGAGACGGGAACAGGAAGGGAATGTGTGTGTGAGGAAGGCTGGAGGTATAAATCCCATTGAAGAATGGTGACGCGATAAATCTCTAAAGACAGGAAAGATTAAACATTTTGTCTTTGGCCAGGAGTTGTAAGTAAAAGAAGCTCTGCCTAAGCTCGTTATCAGTGAAAACACCACATTTAGATTGTGTTTTTCTTCATTATTTCACGTCCTGTACTGTTTTCAGCACTTAATTGATTTTAATAATTCACATAGCAAAATGTTCAGCTAATTCTGTAGTTTTATTTATTATCATTTTTGAGATATTTGATGCAAATTTCAGCTCAATTGAAAATCTTCATAATTCCACAAACACTGTGCTGTTTGACAACTTCCTGCTTCTGTCACTCAACTTTTCAATTAGTCACACAACATTAGGCTATCTTCAGATGATTTAGCTTTTCGATAATAATGGTTTAATGCAAATTTTAAATTTTATTCAGTTTTTCAATGTAATCCAATGACGGAATTCATTTAAGCTGTTTCAAGTTTGACTGCTTTTCCACAAACAAAATGCTGCTGTTTTTACATATTTCTCTTTAGAGAAATAATTTATGCACCAAAATGTAGCCAAAGGTGTCTGTTTTCAGGAAATGTAAACATCATTGCTATAGGTCTCACAGTTTTCTGTCCAACATCTTCAGAGTGCAGATATGTCGCAGCTCTTCCTGCGCTTCACTCTTCTGCTTGGTTTAGATCGTCATGGTAACTACAGAAATAAAAATAAAGTGGCTAAATTCAGGTTTGCTTTAGAAAATTAGCTAATTTTGTTTATTGAATGGTGGAAAAAAACAACAACAAGGTGATTTAGGTGTCCATGTTTGCCTTGTAGACGTTTGTTTAAGGGTGTCCAAAGTAGGGTCCAGGGACCATTTGTGGCCCTTCCAATGATTTTGTTCGGCCCCTGACTGTTAGGAATAAAAATGTTGACCAAAAATGTGGAAATTCAGTTTTTTTTAAATAAGGCAAGAGTTATGTTTTCAATGATGAAAGTGTAATGATGAGCAAAAAAAAAAGTTAACTTTTTAATTTAACAAATTTAGTTTATTTGCCAGTTTGCGTGTTTTGCAAAAGTAATCCTATTTTACTGGGATTTATGTGATTGTCCACTTTAAATCAGTAAGTAAAGCACATTGAAGTTGAAAGTGAATGAAAAATTATTTAACATTTATTTTTACATGTAACATTTTATTCAACCTTCTTGTTTCAGTGGATACTTATTGATATATTCTGTGTAATTTTGCTTATTCTTTTTTCAAAACGTGGCATGTTGTTTTCAGATTGTCTTCGTTGAACATCATTTTTATGTTGTCTAAAATCTTCATTATCCAGAGAAACTTAGTGAACTTTTTTCAGTGACTGGTTTTAATCTGCAGACTGGAACTGGTTTATGGTTTTCCCCTCACATTCTCCATAAAGGTCATATTTTAAGTCACTAAGCTGGCAGCAGTGTCCTGAAGGCCTGAGATAAACCACTCACAGATGGTCAGTATTTACTAAAAGGGTCTGGATTTAATCGCTTGCTGTGAATTTTATTTAGGGGTATTGGAGTGAAGCAGCAGAATACAAATGACAAAGTTTCAGGGTCATGAATACAATCTGGAAGGCGCTGTGTTAAATCTTGGATGCTAAATGCAAGTTAACAGTTTAATCACAGCAATAATCTACTTTAATAAGTGTTGGGTAAAGATTGTGGGTTCAATCTACTGCTTTTCTTCTCCAGGTCTGTTGTCACATTGAGACTCATTTCATTTCCCTTTGGGATCAAAACTACTTCCTTTTAAAATCTAAAACTGTAAGAGAAAATCAGTTTGGAAGTATTGTTTATTTTCTATCGATTTTGATTCTTTTGTCGATAACGAAGTCACGTTTTGGTCGTTTCATCTCTGCCTTCACTGCTTTCTTTGAGTGTTTTGTTTGGTCTCAGAGTAAATTCGCCTCTCAAGCCTCTTTGTTGTTCTTCACTCATTTTGTGTCTCATTGAAGTCAGACTCTCTGCAGCCATTTTCACTGCCGTTAATAGTTTTGTGTTTAAACTCCTGGACCTGAGGCCTGCAGTTCCAGTTAATAATCCTTTGGTGGCTAATTTCATCCACCTTAAAGGACAAATGTGATCTGCATGACTGTCCACAGGAGGAAAACAAACCCACTGCTCCGTTTCAGAGTAGTTTGAGATCAGTTTGTGTTGAAATGCGCTCTCTTTTCTCTCAGTATGTTGTTTGTTTCTAAAGTTACCTGCTGTGAAAATGGATTTCTTTACTTTGTTTTGTAATATGAAAATGAGGATATAATAGTTTCAAAAGTGAAGCAGATTAACGATTGAATACACATTATAAAGTCTTAAAAAATGCAAACATTTAAAAAACAAAAACTAAATAAGCAATGTTTAGCCTGGTGGGGGCTGAGTAAAGCCTGACGACCCACCAGGCTTATAAAAGCTTAATATCACTTTTCCACACACATCGGTTGTTTGGGACAAATTTTCTTCTCTTAAATAAATACATTCACTCAGGTTGTCATTGCCTGATATGATGTGAAACATTTAAATATGACAAAAAAGAAAATCTGCAACACTTTTTCTCAGGAGGGAAACTAAAGACTCCTCCTAAATGGTTGTCTCAATAAACCAAGACGACTAAAAGCTTTATTTATCTGGATGCTCAGGCAGTAAAGTGATGCTTAGCATAAATATTACAGTGCATTTGACACAGATGGGGACTGTTTTGACATCATGTATTTAGTAGAGTACTGGGAATAGCAAGAAGATTGTTTCAGTGCAGAGAAGATTTCTCTTTGCTGGGATTTCCATCTTTTTCAGTATAATATAATTTGGAGCTTCTCTGTTAGCTGTTACATCGCAGTATTTTATGAATTTAGAGCAGAATATGTCATATGACTTCCTGTTAAAGTCAATCGAACCTCCTTAACTGGAGCAAAGTTGCAAACATTTAGCCAAGTTTAGCATTTGAGTGTGAAAAGTAGCAAACTTGTCCTGGACAATATGGCTGACAAATATATCATTTCATATCAGTTGGTTAGTTTTTTGTTTTACATTTCTCAAATACCTTCAAACTGGTGGTTCAAGCTGTTTTATCCTCAATTATCTATTGATATCAATTATGTGTTTATTGCGATGTATATTATTGATCTATTGTCCAAAAAGAAATGGATTTTAAACGTGAAGCAATAAAACGGCTCAGTTTTCTCTTTTCTTTTGCCCCAAACTCCAAACTCTGGAGGGAACTGAGACACAATCCAGATGACAAATGGCAGCTTTACTCTTCCGCGCCGCTCAAGGACACACTGGGGGTATTTTCCAAGGGAATAGGTCTAAATTACTCCGGCCTGTAACTCTTTGCGAGTGACGGAGAAACACACGAGTTGAGTTGCGTTCAGGCGAAGAGAGAGAGAGAGAGAGAGAAAGGCGTTTTGATATTCAGCGCAGGACGTCACGAACACTAGTCACACTTTCTGAGTCGAGCTCTTTATTTTACAGCTCAAGGCTGCAGGGGACATAAATGAGTGTGTTCACAGATTTCTGTAAGGATCATTGAAGAAAATGCTCTTAAAGCTGAACCATCTTCTGACAGTAAAAACTTTAAAAATTAAAAGTATGGTGTGCTAAAACATGTCATGACTTCTTGTATTGGTCTTCAACATTTCCTTTATGGATGGACGGCCTTACAAAAGTTTGAATTATTCTCATCTTTTTCTGTTTTGTTTGTTTGCAATGGTTGAATTTTTGGTTTTTAAGATTTAACCTTTGGAAAAATCAGGATTTTTTTTTGCTCTTCTTGGCTTTCCGTTGTTTAGAGGAATGTCAGGGCGGCCATCTTTGACCAGCACGTTTGACAGAATTCAGAATTAATTATGCAATGACTTTGGACTGCTTTATATTAAACCCTTTTTGCTTCTTCTTCATCCTTGCCTCACACACACTGATTTTTACAGAAAATATTAAATCTGTAATATCCCTACTCGATGAGATATGATCAGTTATTGATTCATTGTGCGCTATTTTGCCATAAAGCCCTGTAATTACATTGCATTTGCATAAACGGCGGCACTGGAGCAAAGTTATATGGCTTTTATCTACAACTGATGAAATTCACAAAACAGCTTCATGCATGAAATTGATCCAGGAGAGTCTAATAACGGCTGCTTGGAGTAGATTAGGTTTTTTTCCAGGTGAAGAAGAGTTTGCAGTGAGAAGTTGTGCTTTGTTTTATCAGCTAACGAGGCTCAATGTAGAAGAAGGAGTCCAGGAAGCAGATTGTTCATTCAGCTGCTCTTAAAGTGTTAAAATGTCTTAACATTTAAGAGTTTTCCACCTTTTGAAATGAGAATAATTACAGTTAAACACTATTAGTCTGGACAAATGAAGGATACTGGAACAGAACCAGTGCTTGGTGAATATTCTTACATTTTGAAAAACTCTTCCTTTTTCTAAAAGCCCTGTTATTCCACATTTTCTCCTAGTAATTTTGACGTATTTTTGTTCTTTGTAGGATGAGATTGAGTTGATTCTTTGCAATCTCTCAATGGCTTTGGTTAAACCAAGCAAAAAAAAAAAAAAATCACAATAACAAACAGCAGGAGTGTTTAAAAATAATCAAAGGTGTATAAAACATTATTTTTAGAGTTTAACTTTAGTTTTCTATGATTTAAATGTGTTTTTTTCCCATTGAGTTGCACATAAATGACTAAAATCTTCAGAAGTTTCAAAGTGAAGAGTCTCAGGAATCCGTTCAGGGCTGTTTTTAAAACAAATTAAATGTGAAGCTTAATTAAAAACTGCTAACATCTGCTAATTACTATTGCAATAGGATTAACATGACTGCTCATTAATAGCATGATTGAGGTAAATTGGATGTTAAAAATACTGATATTTTTGTTATTTCCAGGAGAAACGCTTGGAGGGAAGAAGTTAAAGCTCTCCATGCATTCTGGGTCTCAAAGGTACGACTCCTCACACCTCACGTTTCACAGATAATTAAGGTAATAGGGCTCTTCTGTGGAAAATTTAAAGTAATTACCACCATCTTATTAGTTCATTTTGAACTTTCTGGCACCAGATTGGTTCTTGTAGGGTTAGGGTGAGACTTCCAGGCACAAGCAGCAAATTAGCTGCGGAAATCCATGTTATCAAAAGCATGGATGACTAATGACTTCAGTGTTTCTGGGATTTTCTCATTTAGCACAACCATCGGTGTAACATTTGTGGTTTTGAGAAAATACTGTGACAACTAGACGGATTGCACTGCTGCTGGATTTCTGGTTATTCCCCCCCCACAACCCTCTTCAAGTGATGTATTGTGATTGCTTTAAAAGGTAATTACCGTCATCATCACCTCCAATTTCCCCAATATTTTGGTTTATGACCTGCAAAATGACTTTCCCATCAGTCTCAGTAAGACTCGTCTTTTTACAAGAGCAGCAGCTGAAATGACAGAAACTGACCTGAAATTAAAGTCAGCGCAGGCAGGAGCTCCTCCATGCCTCCAAATAACAGTCAGCTTAATTCACTAGACAAGTTTAAATAAGACCAGAAGTTTATTTATAAGAGTCGTAAACATTTCTGGCACAGTAATGCCATAAGTTTCTCCCATAAACTCAATTTTTTGCATCCAGATGGTATTTAAGTAAAAATATTTCATAGTATTATCCACAAACCTTTGAGTTTTCCTTTGTTTTCACAAACCAAAGCTGTCCAGGTTTCATGGGTTTGTCTATTGCAGCTTCTGGTCTCGATATTATGTTTTTCTGAAGAGGAAAAAGCTTCAGAAATGCATTTTTTCTGCTCCCACAAACACAGTAATTATTTAATAAATCTTAAGCTCTGTTTAAAATAACGTCTGTTTGTAGAATAACCTGATTCATATTTGTAATTTCATTATTTAAATTAGCAACAACAAATGCAGTTTAATTTCCTTAAAACTTGGTGGGAAAAAAAGCCCTTAAATTGAACTTGGCTGGAGTTGCTAGGTAACGGGGCTCAGCTTGGCTGGGGTTGCTAAGTTACAGGGCTGAGCTTGGCTGGGGTTGCTAAGTTACGGGGCTGAGCTTGGCTGGGGTTGCTAGGTTACGGCACAGTGCTCATGGAATGTGACTTAACAATCAGGACATTTGATTTTGAAAAGGTTCCTATTTATTTTCAAGTTAAAACATCAACTTGTTATCAAAAATCAGGCTTTTAATCACTTGGATTATTTTTTAGAAGCAGTTAGTCGTTTTTAACCTTTCCATGCACAAGTCAAAAAAACAAAAAAAAAAACAATGCACACAAGACAAAACTAGTGCATAAATAGATTAACAATTTTTATTATTTATCTAATAAATACTGAGTGTTGGTAGAAGCACAAATGTACGTATATCAAGTTTTTATACGTAGAACATCATTAAATTAAAGCAGCAGAATATTTCCTGTATATTTTTCTAAAACATATTTTGAAGGAATTCCAGAAAATAGAAACACTAGTGATTTTTCAAAAACTTTTATAAATTGGGCAGGCTAAATTGTTCTCATCTTGCCTTTATATTTAATATTAAACTGTTGTATTTACAGAAATAATGTAAAACTGATGTAACTAATTCAGAACAAATAAGATTAAATTCTTTCAAAAAATAAAAAATCTTACTGAATTGTACCCTTCACTTCTAGTTTTCTAAATCAGTTTTTAAAACATTTTTAAATCCGTTTCTGTGAGATTATTAGCTAATCAGAAACAGCTATTGTCCCAATGTGTCCACAGCTATGGATATATACAGTTTATCGGCTTAAACTTATTTTTAAGCCGATATGTTTTTAATATTTGCAGTGCATAACCAAGCAGAACCTCGGGATAAAATTTTCCTCCAATAATAATGAAGTGCAAAGCAGAGTAAATGTCAAACTATTTGCAAACCGCTTCCTTGAGTTGTGGTATTCTTCTCTATTAGCCTAATGCGCCAGAGTTGCTCCTCTTGGCTTTGTGCAAATTTATATTGGATTTTTATTAAAACTCAAACCGGCGGTAATAGATGTGCCTCTGGGGGTGGCTTTAAAAATCAATTTGCTAAACAGCACAAAATTACCCTATGATTGTCTCCTTGGACCGCATTATCCATAGAAGGTGATTCTCACTGGAATGTGCTCAAACTTTGCCTGAGTGACTGAGGCGGCCCCGCACTTCTGACTCCACAGCCATGTGTTCGCTCATTATGGCAACGACCCAAACAAGCTGATTTCTGCGCTCGCCGCTGACAGGAAACTCAGGATTCAGATCCTGCCTGTCAAATGGCCCTGCGGCGTTTCCTGCTGCTAATGAAGTGAAATATTCTGGCATCTGAATCTGAAATAGAGCTGTATATTTGGACCCATGAATATGAATACAATCAGCTAGACTTGAGTCGTTAATGAGGCAGGGAGAGAAACCAGCAGACAGGATTAATTAATTAGAGAGTGACATTTATGGATAATAACCTTCTGGTGGAGATCACGATTAATGAATATGCAAGAGACTATCAAAGGGGAAGCATCCAGCTAAGATGAGATATCTGTATTCAAATCTACAATCGGGGTTCTTCCTTGACTGAATCGGCAGCTTATTGTGATTTCCACCATTTTTCCTGTCAGACTTCAGGGTTGGAGGAGTATTTCTGGGATGATTAATGGATTATATTTGTGGTACAGCTACAGAGCTGATGTTCTGTGAAGTAAATATCCTGCTGTTGGTTGTGAAGTCGACGAAGCAGCTGGAGTGGTGTCAACAATGTCAGAAATCTGGGCTGTGGCCTTAGAGGAACCAAGCATAGCGCGGTCGCTCTGGAGTTCGTGAAAATTTACTTTGTTTTCCTCTCAGATTCTCAATTTGAGGCTCTAAACCAGCTGTTAAAACCACTGATCGTC
Source organism: Poeciliopsis turneri (assembly GCA_922788865.1). Classification (NCBI taxonomy): domain Eukaryota; kingdom Metazoa; phylum Chordata; class Actinopteri; order Cyprinodontiformes; family Poeciliidae; genus Poeciliopsis; species Poeciliopsis turneri. The sequence goes on from CAKLNU010000696.1 coordinate 681,157, forward strand.
TCTCTGTCCATCCGTTCAACTTTCCCTCATTCCATCCATCCATTGGTGGATTGCTAGCCATCATCCCATTTGTCTTTTTGTCTTTCCATCATCCCATTGGTCCATTTGTCTTTTTGTCTTTCCATCATCCCATGGGTCCATTTGTCTTTTTGTCTTTCCATCATCCCATTGGTCCATTTGTCTTTTTGTCTTTCTGTCATTCCATCTGTCCATTGGTCTTGCCATCATGTCATGTGTAATTTGACTTTTCTTGTAGAAAATAATGTTTTCCTAGACATGGCATACATAATGTCATTTACCCTTGGATACAATCATTTTTCTTGTTTAAAGATTTAGGAATAGTCATTGTGGGTAGACGTTGTTGCACCAGTAAATCTAGATTCATGTCTTCACAGTGGACTAATAAATGAGATGAATATAAAGATTCTCCATTTTTAATTCTATTTTTACTCTATTCATTTTAAAATCATTAAAGCAGCTGCAGTTTCTCATTCATTTCTGACGGTGTTCAGGAGATAATTAACCGTCACAAAGAGGCAACACTATCAGTGCAGCAGATGGTAGATAAGACCATGAATACAGTCATTAGGCCCTTTATTTTATTACATGTCAGACAATTATTTCACTTGTGGGTATCACTGAATTTTTGTACCTGAAAAATTAATTAGATTTCTCTATGTTAAGGCAGTCTGCTGCAGTAATTGACAGGGTTATATGATGCAGCAGTCCTGTAAGGGAGTGTTTGTCCTTCAGAAGGTCGGCGTGTCGCCATGACGGCCGGAGCCGATGTGAACCGACCGCTTTCAGGGTCCATATGACGGAAACAATGATTGATTCTGTTCCACTTATCTTTGTCTGCTTCTTCTGCTGTATCAATCACCTGCATGGATTAACATGAAAGGATGTTCTGTTGGTTGAAGGGAGGAATATGCATCAATGCACATTGATTCAATGTGTTAAGACTAAATAATAGGCTTTTCTTATGGTCAGTAATTCAAAACAAGCACATTTACTATATATACACTGCAAAAACACTAAATCTTACCAATTATTTTTGGTCTAGTTTCTGCTGCACATATATAAGCATATTTAAAATAAGACACAAGTAACTTTTAATCATCATGTAAGAGCTTTTTTTTTTTTCAAGTCAATAATTCCTTAATATTGATGAAGAACTAGTTTCACTGGCAGATTATTTCACTTATAGGAAAATGAAATGCATTCCTTTTTTAAAAAAATAAGTTCAAATTTCACTTTATTTTAGGAAATTATGAACATTACATTCAGAAAACAAAGCAATCTGAGTCTTATATGTTGATGAAAAGTTAGTTTTTTCTTATTTTATGTGTACTAGTATGTTTGTATTAGAAACTAGACCAAAAATTCTTGATGACATTTTGTTTTTTAAGTATAATTTCTTAGTATTTGATCATCTTAATATCATTTTTGATCATTTCTGTGGGATTTGGGAGAAGCTCCCGTCTCCTACTGATCTAGTTAACATTTCAACACATGCAAAAAGCAGATTAGCGTGTGTCATGTAGCAGTTGACGATTGTTTTGTTGCTTCACACACCAATTTGCCCTTTATTATTAACCAATCCTGCCCTGGTTATCCGAGCCCATGAAGCGAGACGTCTTGTCTATCATTAGCATATTAGTGTATTTTTGGGTGATTTGCCTTTGCGCTCCGTTTCATCCAAAGACTCTATGCAAACGGCTCCAGCCTGCTAACGTGGAAGACGGATGAACTCGCCGCCTTTTAGCGTGCACGGCGAAGGTGAAATGACATTTGAGAGCTGTGCAAAATGTGAGAGCGGTCTCCACTCATGTGCTGCTGTCAGGAGTGATCACTGTTATTTCAGCTGCCTGTCCAAAACAGGCTTCCGACGTCTTCCCTCCTCTCACTAGCGGAGATGGGATCCCTGAATTTGGCGCTCGCGCTCAGCAAATCAGATTAGAGAGGCTGTAATGGCAGGTTGTGTCAGAAAAAAGCACTATAGAGTATTAGGAGAGGACAAAGCAAACACAGCAGCCATTACGCTGTGCCACCCTTTCTTTCTACTCCTTCATCAAAACAACATGAAAGTGTATTATAGGATATCAGGCTGTCACCTTGGGAGGTGATGCGGAAATGGAATAGACTACTCAACAGACGACTAAATAACTTTAATTCGACCCCTGGACACAGTTACATTAGATGCATTCTGCTTGAAAAGGATGTGTCCACTCCCTGAAAAGGTGACAGATGCTATTTAAGAATAATCACTGATGCTCTGCACCGACAGAATGGCTGTAAATGTTTATAATTTACATGAATCAGTACAGCTGGAGACCATCCTCCCTCCCATATGTCTCTCAGCTTTACAAAGGTACTTATCGTTTCCATTTTATGTTGAAGTCCTAATGAAATCTTGCAGTAGCATATTTAGATATTACACACCAATATGGTGACGAGGCAGCCTGTGCAAATGCACCACAAAAGCAGATTTGCTTTTATTTTTAGCTCTTTGGAGGGAACGTTTTGGGTTAAACTTGGGCTTGAGGTTTAAAGTGACAAACTAAACTGCAAAGTGGAACATCTGTCACATTTATTTTACATTTTTATCCCTAAACGTGCCTTAAATATGCAAATATGTGGTTTAATTTGTAAAATAGAAACAGACATTATGCCGTTTAAGGAACCAACGCATTGGATCAAAACAATTTTCAGGACTTAAACCAGAAGAAATATCTACTAAATATATATAACAGAAATCAGGAATATCTCAATCATCTTCCTGTTTATCAGGATCTTCTGATGATTTGAGGAATGTTTCCTGTCAGCAGCTTCCAGGCTTGTAAACCTTCAGCACATCATAAAATATAAAATATCCCCAAGGTGGCCTCTGTCTGAACTGGTGCATCAAATGAGTGGAAACATGTTTTAGGCTGCAGATACTTCTGCTGTTAAAATGGTGTGAAATAATGATAAATCACTCAGAAACTTTCATACATTAATCTGGCATTTAATCTGACAGTTCAGCTCAAAAACTCATTTGTTTACAGGACAAAATGACCTTTAAGTGGAAATGTAAACACATTTTATTGTCGTCTTTATTCAGAAATACTTTCTTCAGTGATCATTTTACTCATGATCTCAGGTTTATAGATGCTCTCTAAAGACAAAACAGACAAGAGACTGTCTTGTCTCTTGTCTGATCAGATTAGAGAGGCTGTAATGGGGAGGTTGTGTCAGAAAAAAGCACTATCTTTTTTGTGAAATTTGAGAAATGATTCACATTCTTTGAAGGGGAATTTTGTCTACAAATAATAATTTATAATGATAGTTTTTATTTCTGTTTTCTTTGGTTGCCATGTTTTATTTTCCAATATGTTTCAGTATAAAGTGTTGTTTATATTTAAACATATTATTGTTTATCGTGATAATTACCAGGATCATTTATTGTCCAGCAAAATTAAATGTTGTGACAGAACGAGACATAAATCTAGTCCACCTGGTAATGAGCATTTTTTCCTTTCCTTTCTCATTTCCTTCTTTTCTTGTTTCCTCCTTTCCTTTCTTGTTTCTTTCCTTTCCTGTCCTCCTTCCCTTCCTGTCGTTTCCTCAATTCCTGACTTGTTTCCTATCTTTTTCCTTTATTGTTTCCTTTCTTTTCCTCCTTTCCCTCCTTTCCCATTTCCTTCCTTTCTTGTTTCCTCCCTTTCTTCCTTTCTTCTTCCTTGTTCCCCCCTATTCTTCCTTCCTTTCTCATAATGCTCATGTGTTTCATTTGTTTGCTCCTTGTTTTAAATTCCTCCTAAACTAATTTCTTCTTCTCTGTCATTTGAAGATTCATACTTAGAAAGTTTTCATTAGTTTTATTTGTAGAGCTCTAAGTTCCACCAGCTCTTCTGATTTTACTGTTTTGCGTTTTAAAGCTTGTTGTGATCTGATGCTTCACCTGAATCCATTTGTTCGACTCCAGTTCCTGAGTGTGAACAAGTCTCTGAATCTGCTGTAACATCTGCTTCAGTTGGCGGAGGTCAACTCACGCCAGCGTCCCGTCGCAGACTCTGTCCTCTTCGCCTCATTTCCCGTCCCGATCTCCGCGCTCGCTGCTCCTCGGCCGCGCCGCCTCGCCGCCCCGGGGTCACAGGGGTCACGGTTAACGTGACAAAGCCAGATGCTCGCTGCCGTCGCCAGCTGTGATCGGATGTAAGGGGGTCGCCCAGGGCAACCGGGCGCTGTCCTCTACGCAGACTACTGAGCTGAACCGTGCGGCTGGTGTTGAAGCTGCCAGTGTAGGAAGACGACTGATCAGGCGTTGGTTTTGTTGCCATAGAAACGGGCGTCCATGTTTGACGAGGGAACAAAATGAGAGAGACAAAAAGGGAGAGTTTTATGTTCAGTAACTATTTACATTTACTGGAATAACTTTTTATTACTATGCTGTACTTTTTACTTTTACTCGAGTAATATTGTTATGAAGTATTTCTACTTTTACTTAAGAACAATTTCTGGATTTTCTATCCACTGAATGAAAAATAAACAAGTTTTAACCAAGTTTTTTATAGAAAGAAACTGATTTGGGAAAATAAAATTACCTCATTTCAATTTAACTTCAATTTAACTGCTGCTGATGATGCTGATGATGATGATGATGATGATGATGATGAACTGGACACTCTAAGACATTAATGTTGTGTTCTGTTATTTAGTTTATTTATTTATTTCGTTCATTTATTTTTGATTTTTAAAATGTTTTCCGGTTCCAGTGTTAAATATTCATTAGAATTTCAGGTTTTGAGAATCTTGAATTATTATTCCATACTATTGCTTGAATGTAATGGCAACAATATTGTTGTTTATTGAAATAACGCCTGGGATAATTTATCGTCCAGCAAATGTTGTCATTGTGACATTGTCCATCAACAGCTTGTGCAAATTTATATCAATCTTTAATTGGTATTTTGGATGTTTATAACTCAGAAAACCAAGAAAATAACATTTCTAAAGGACTAAGTGCCAAACATCTGTCAATAAAATTCAGTAAAATTATTTTTCTCAGTTCTTATTTTCTGCTTAAAATTTTCCTTAAACATAAAGGGGAAAGCAGGCAGCAGTGATGCGTTTTATGGGAGACAGATGCATCTTTAAATCTGTGTTTTCTCTTGAGCTGTTTGATAGCACCTGGACAGATAAGCCTCTGCAACTTATCTTAGAGCCGCCCACACAAACCAGCACAGCTGCACAGTTACAGTTTGTCTGTAAAACAACCTTCCCAGTAACTGCAGCCATATTCTTCCCTCTTGGACCATCGCTCACACGTGTACGGGATAATTTCAAATGACACTGATGGGCATTGAAATTACTCGAAAATATAAAATGGAATCTTTTCAAAGCAGCAGGAGGCCAGTGGCGTTTAAAGTGATTTTATTCCTGTCTTTAGAAATGCTACCTGCAGGAAGCGGCGCCCTGTGGTGACGGAGCGCTGCAGTGCAGGGTGAGTGTTTGCCATATGTCATTAACCTTAAGATAAGTCAGACCTCAGCGGATACATTTGCTGCACTTGAGCTGCCTGAATCATTGGACCTATTCATCTAAATCATGCCCTCCAATTACAATTAAGCACAATTACTGTGGATAATTCAATTGGGTCATGAGACGTGTAGTTCTGTTCCTGGAGCTCTTGATGCTTCCCATTATAAAGATAAAAGTGAAGTGATCATTTTGAGATCATTTTCAACCAATAAAGTCATAATAATGCATGTTATTAATGATATTATGGAATGGAAAACATTTTAAATATCCAAATAAAAGGTGAATTAAAACCGTTTAGAACCAAAACCATAAATAAAATGGATTATGAAGTATATGTAAGCCAAATTTTAAAAAATATTAATCAGGGTATCGAATTTCAATTGGGTGATTTCAAGGTTTGGAAATGCTTAAAGTCTCTACAAAGTAGATTTCTGTAATAAAGTTTGAAGAAAAATGTTTTTTTCTACTATCTGAAGATAAATCAGATTAAATGTTTTTTATTTTTGGTTTTAGAATCACCAAAAATGTTTCTATTTGGTTAAATGGCAAAAAATGTTACATTTTGTTATATTTAAGCTTATAATCAAAAAATGCTTGAAAAAGTCTTGAATTTTTTTGTGAAATTTCTCTTTTGATCCCGTCTCATTGAACACAGTCAGACTCAAACAGTTGAGCTCCATTTTGTGAATCTAAATGTGAAAAACGTTAATTACAGTCTGAAGCACTTCAGAGAATGGAGGCGGTGCAATTTTTCTAGGAACTCTGCTGAAGGAGTTGAGAAAATGCTCTCCACTGCAGCTCAGTAAATACAATTCACTGTATGTTGTAACTTCTTTTTAATGTTTGAAATTGATTCGATCATTAGCAGAACAATGAGTTTCTGCAAAAATAATCCTTTTTTGTTTTCTCCATTTTAGCTTTAGCAGGCGGCCATTACTGAGTCACTGAGTCTTGTCCATAAAACTAGATTGTTCCAGTGAATCTGTCACAAAATGGTCAAAATGCTCTTATTTCTTACCTGATTTCAACAGAATATGGTTTAAACTAAAGCTGAGAAAGTTGCTGATGTTTTTATATGTAGAATATATAAATTTCTCCCTGGATATAAATCTATAAACAGTTTGGTTTCTGTCAAGATGCAAGATTTCTCCTTTATGCTGGTCAATAATTCAATATTGCATAATTGCTGCTGTTAAAATTCAACAAATCATGACCGCTGTACTTTCTGAAATATTATTTCATGCTATTTGATGATAGTAGTTATTAATATTGTTCTACAGGGTTTACTCTACACGCAGTCCCGTTGCCGTGGCAACTGACACACCCAGAATGCCCTGCTCTGTTTGGTTAACCGCATCAGAGTTCACTTCAACCAAACTGAGGCTTTTCGGCGGATCAGATTTGGCTTTTTTAGAGTTTCACTGCTCATCCTCAAGCGAACTGAACTTTCTAGACAAACGAACTGGAGTTTGACTAAAGCAGACTAAACAGGACTGGTGTGAACGCACATTTAAAGTGCGGTAGCAGAAGTGTGATGGTTTCTTTGGACTGGCATTTGTTCTTGTATGTCTCTATGAATCCAAGAAATGTTTCGTATTCTCCTCTAAATGCAGGAAAACATCCAGTGTTTGCAGTAGTAAAGTGCAGACCGATTCTTTGGGGAGTTTTTTAAACCACAGAAATTGTTGGGATGAATGACTAATCCTAAAACGGAGCAGGATCGGCCTCCCTCTCTTCCTCGCTCTGGAGATGTGAATGAACATTTAACAGATGTATTGTTCACACGCTGCTCTCCAGAGAGCTCATTATTCACTCACATCCCGTAAGACAGAAGGTCAACAACCAGTTTTGGAATATGAAACTGCCTGTTTGGAAAATTTTACACTCATATCCATGTTGCTGCTTTCTACCAGGAAAGAAAATCTCATGTGGCAACAAAAAAAATAGTTATTGCATATTTAATCTAAAGGATTCCTGAATAATTTAGTTAATTAAATAAGGAACACTTAAATGTATGAATAAGCAAACAGCCTTGGACACTTCAGCCTCATTTCCTTTCCTCAAGAGATCACGACAAAACAAGCACTGAATACATGACTCGAGGTTACTCCTTAAACTTTCTCAATTCACCAACTGAATTGGCAGATTTGCCTCTTTTTTCCTCTACTGAGGGAGCATCTCTTGTTCAGGCTCCAGTCGAAGTGCACTCGTGTTTTCCCTTCCAGCGCAGGCACTTCTGCATCTCTGATCGCGCTCCATCGCTTTGCAAATGAGCCAAATATGCAACAAGAAATCATCTGCGCTGTTGTACCAACAAAGTCAGCCAGAGCGCCCCGATGGCAGGCAATTTACCCCCCATCAGGGATCAGCAGGGGCATTTAGGTCTTAGAATGCCGGGATGTGAAGCCAAGATAAACACTGTGGTTCCCAGAGGCGCCCCCTAGTGATCAGCAATGTACTGATGTGTCATTCATGAACGATCTGATTCTTTTGAACAGTTCTATATCACAAACGAGTCTCAGTTAGTTTGTTTTTAGAACGTTGTTTGCTTATAATCCTCTCCTATGTCATTATTTAATTAAAAATTATTCAATTAAAAATATAGTTGATAGAAATTGGTGGATTATTTTTCTGTCTAGTGGCGCAGGAGAGGATTTTTATTTCTGCCAAAGTTTATTCTTCTTTTATTGTGCGTCTAAATTACAAATCGAGTAAAGAACAAAATATTATTTTTTGATTGTTTCACATCATTGGAATAAGAATCTGTAAGTAACTCAAAACGCAGAGTAAACGTGTTCATGGTTTTCACATTTACTCATCAGTGCAACCTTTCTTAATAATTAAGAGAGTAATATTTTTATTTCCGGTTGTGTTATTGTGAGGATATTTCTAGTTAGGAGGTTTGTGAGTGTTTGATAAAAAGGCTTTTCTTGTGTTTGTTGTTGGTTTGGGTCGTAGCCTTTCTGTGTCTTATTAGAGAAATGGACGACGTTATTCCTCTGCTGCTAATCTCACCGGGTCAGACGGGCCGGCAGGAGGATCCTCCATTTCCTCTCCATTTCCTCCTCCAGCCACAAAGTGCTGGCAAAACTCACTGACCTTCTGGAGTCCATTTCACTGTGATCAACAAACACTGCAGACAACGCCGGCTGTTTTTATTATCATCCCATTATTGTTTCAGCAAAGAAAACAACCACAAAAAGCACTTTTAAATTGATTTTATTGATTTAGGGAATTTAAAGTGTCTGAAATGATATGTATTTAAAACACTGAGTTTGTTTAAATCTAAGTTAACTTGGTGAAAAATAGAGCATTGATCAAAGTATTTTGACTAAATCTAATGTTTACTTCTTGTTTCATAATTGTTCTTCATTATGTTTTTATGACTTTAAAGCTGAAATGTGCTAAATTAATCAACTTGATTAATCAATCCCAGATCTTAAATATCTAGAAATGAATTAATAGTACCTGTTTGGCAACATGAAGTAGAAAACAAGATTTCAAATCCCTTGATTTGATCAAATATTTAGCTATAAATATGCCAGATGTTAAATTGCCCCAGTAATTATTGCACTAAACAGAAACATTTTGAAACTATTTTCAAATAATATTTTGGTAAAAGGATAGTAAAGAAAGTGTGCAGGATATTTTGAATATACAAAATAAAACAGAAATAAAAACCACTTGCAACTAAAATCATAAATAAAATAGGTTTTGAAGTTTCTGTACACAAAAATTTACCTTTGCAAAATATTATGCAAAGTGAAAGTTGTGGAGATTGATTTCATTTATTGTGTATTTCTATATAATTTCTGTCCTGAGAAACAAATTTATTATTAATGCATTCTGAATTTATCTTCAGGAATAGACATTAAAAGCCAGAGAAATAGTTTTTCTAAAAATAAGCACAGAACTTTAAAGAGTCCAAACATAAAGTGTTTTTTCCTGTTCTTCATCTACAATCTGGGCTTATTAATAATCCTTAAAGTATTTCATTTAAATGAGAAATCGCTTGCATCTAATATTTTCCACAGAGAGACAACATGTTCATTTTGTGTGTGATTAATCACTTATCTAAATTTACTTTGACCTTTTGTGCAAATCCAGTGCGTTTATTTTCCATACCTATATTTCTGTCCATATGTTGTAGTAGAGAGCGCTAATTATCACCACTCACTCAGTGATAGTTTCCTGTATTTTAAGTGACAGTTGGTGTAAAGTTGCTCCCCGGTTTGTCCAGTTTGTACGCGACACCAGATGGTCTGTAAAATGTGACGAAAATAAAACCTGTTGGTAAATATTTAAAACATTTGGCAGCTTCAGCGCGTCAGGAAGAGCTAAACGCACCGACTGAATTTATTTCTGTTTAAAATGTTTTTTATATCCATTCGAGGAAAACATTTTATTTTCTAATCATCTGCTTTTAGAGTTCGGCTTTTGGATTTGATTCAGTTTGAGCCGAACTCCAGGTTAGAAAACCATTAATAAATGCTATAAAAGTATTCACAAGGAATAAATCACTTTTCCTTATCAGCTTAGCATCCGATTTCTTATCTGCATTGTGTTTAAAAACTAACTTCAGTCAGTTGGATTATTTCTGTTACCTCAGTTTGTGGTTCAATCACAAGTTTACTGATTGAAATCTTCACAAAATAACTTTAAGTTTGTCCTGAACAGCTTGAATTAAATGGATGATACAGAAACACACCTTACAGTTTCTGTTGAAGTGAGACCTCTTGTTCATACACAAGCTTTGTTATATCTGTTAGCTACTGAAAAGTTTTTCTGCTGCTTTCTTTTATGAAGTTTTTGACCTTTTTATAATTTTAGTCTTGTCTGTAAATATGGTCTTTTTTTAAAAAAAAATCTACTTTACTAATCCTTGTTTATTTTATTTAAAAAAGGAATTGAATTATTTGTTTATTTGCACAAATAAACAAATAATTTTGTTTATTTGTGCATTTTTTTGTTATTATGATTTTGTGGTCATTTTATTCGACCACAAAATCAGCTTAAGTGGAAAATTGAAATTTAAAATCTGTCAAATCGTCAATAACTAAAACAATCATGAGCTGCAGCTGCTTCCAAACTCGTCGCTGATGGTTGGTTTTAAATTTTTTACACAATATGCCGGAGGAAAAGCGCTGAGTCATTCTATGCGTTATTCACACCAAGGTGTCTCGCCGACCTGCAGCTCATGGTTCTTCTGAAAACATCTCGTCATCGGAGACCAGGAGGTTAGAGAAAAGTGTAATAATTTATCCTGGCTGTATTTTCCAGTCAGAAGGCCCAACGTCTGCCAACACACTCTGTGAAAGAGACTGAATGAGAAGCTAACTGGCATTCAGTGTTTGGCCTCCATCATGTAAGTCATATTATTAGCCAGTTCAATGGGCTGTTTAATGACACACAGGTCTATTACTCTCCAGTCTGTTATCTGATGCAACATGTTGCCGCTGCCAGAAAATCAACTCATCACAAGTTTTCTGGGAGTTTATTTCTGAAATGGACAAAAAAGGTGCAAAAAATTTTCTAACCGTACATTCTCTAGTACAAAATGAATGCAAGCAGTTTTATAGTTTGAAAATAAACAAGGTAGTCAAGGTTTTATGTGGTCACATAAAGATATTCAGTGTTTAAATGGTTTTAAGCTTTTAGAGACCAACATTAATTTCTTTAATTTGTGTTTTTATTGTGTCTCAAGGTTGAGAATAAGCACATATTTTAATGAAATCTTACACAGAAGATGTGAAATGTTGTTGGTACCAATTTATTTTTTGCACCGGTAAAGAAAGGAATCAACAAACCAACACAAACATAAAAACAGCACAAACAATAATCACAACAAAACGCATCAATCCAAGTGATGAAACGTGCAAACTTAACTTCCATGTTGTTGTGTTGTGACTCTTTGTTGTTGCTTTGTAACGTTTTCTTGTTGCGTTGTTGTTTTTGCATTTACTTGAGCCTTCTGGGACGCCGTAATTCGACCTTTAGTGCCACAAAAAACTGAAGTAGCAATTTTTGAAATGGGCAGAAAGGTGGAAGCACAAACAGAATATCAAATATATTTTGTCATCTGTGCTTTCAGCAAGTGTTTTACGGCTTTTATGCGGAAATAATGTTGAGTCGGATATTTTACATGCTTTGTTTGAGGCATTTTCCAGAAGTGAGCATTTCCTACTTTTGGATTCTCAGTACTGACGCAAGAATCGCTGCTGATTTAAATTCCTGTAGCGACGTTTTATCAGCTGTTTAAGAGAAACAAAAAATTCTCAAGCAGTGAATTTTGCCAATAAATTCACTGCAAAAAGTGTTTTTCATTTTTCCTCCCCAGTTTGTTTATTTGAAATTGAATGGCATCAAAACCTTTTAAAGAGAAACAGGAAAACTCAGTCATTTTATATTATATTTAAATAAGGAGGCACAAAATCTACCTTGAATTTCTAAATGCTACGTTCATCTTTCTGGTAGCTTTTTAGTCTTGCTAAAAAATGTTCCTCATTTTGTAATTATTTTATTCAGCTGCATGGCGAGTATTTGTCCTCCTTTTTTACTTAGCAGGTAATGTTCCCTTATATTGCAGTGAATGCTTTTCAAAGGGCATGGACACCTTTTCTTTTTTCGTCTAAAAGCTTAAGCACAGCGTATCTTTTAAAAGCCGCTTCCAGGAAGTTTGCTGGAACATCTCACCCAAGGGCAGTTCAGTCTAAATATCTCTGCAAAGACTATTATCATGCTGATGCCACTTTATTAGACGGCTCACAGTAAAAAGAGATTGAAAGTGCAAAAGTAACGAGCGGTAAAGGTCTCGGCCACTTTTAAACACGAAAAGTGAATTTACATGCTCATTGAAGAACAACAGGACGATCCAAAGAGAAGTCCCAGAGAATAATAGCCTTGAGTGAAACATCATAAGTCAAGTTGATCCGTTCTGGAGGAATTAACCTCGACCCGAAAGCTAAATAACATAAAAATCTCCTCAGCTGCTTTCAATTTACAGTAAATTTTAGTTCGGTTTTCTTCCCGTTTACAATTTGTTGGGTCATTTTGAAAACAGTACCATTCACAAAGGAGGCGATTCGTCACGTCAGCCTCATTTTTAATCCCAGGTGACTGAAGCATCTGTCAGGATGACTGAACGTCGATAGAGCGGTGCAGGAGGAAGAGGAGGAAGAGGAGGATCCACCAGGACTGATGGCTCAGAGACGACCAAAGTGGCATTTCCTCACCATCGACATCATTCAGCGCTGAGGTTTGCAAAGCAGCAAGACATGCAGATTTCAGGTGATGCATAAATAGTTGAGCCTAAAGACTTTTATCATCCGCTTTTTGGTAGAAAGAAAAAAAACGATAAATCATGCAAATGGAAATTATTATTCGATTAACAGATTTATTGCTTTTTGCAAAAGAATCAATACCTAAATCCAGCCTAATATTTAAATAGATTAAGAAATTAATTAGTTTGCAGTGAAATATCTTGATATGTTAATAAAAATAAATGCTTTGAGGGAGGAAAGACATCAACAATGTTTAAAAATGCACCAATCTACAGCTAAAACCATTAATTAAATGAACAAATTATTGAAATAATTAATAATAATCAACTAATTCAGTTAGTAATTAATTAACTTTGGACTCAAAGGAGTAAACAAGCCAAAAGAAAAACCAAAATTATACATATTTTTTATATAAAATGAAACAAAGCAAATATTTTTTGTCTATAAATATGTTTTTATTTTTTTAAAACATCTTTAAACTCTTTGTGATAATCTAGTAATAATCTGATTGTGATATATGAACACACCTGTGCAGAGTTTGACTAAAATGTAAAAGTCACAAACCTGTTGGTTTTCTAAATGAGGACAGAAATTGGAAAACCAAGCACCTGTCTTCACCCTCTGTACCTCCAACAATATTATCATGTATCGCAATAACTTTTGGGACAATTTATTGTCCAGTAAAATCTGTAATTTATAGCTTACATGGTGGTGAAACTGCGTGGCAGCAGCTCAGGTTGATGGGAAATCGCCACCTGTGCCTCTTCCTGTCTTTCCTGCCTAATTAAGATACAGATGTCGGTTAATGAGAAAGGACACGGCTAATGAATGATGCTAAACCCGGCAGGTCACAGTTGGCAGATCCACATGTTCTGCTTTTCATCACATTGGCCAAAATCCCCGCGCTTCTGGAAGTCCACCAACAATAACGCACCGTTTTCATTGTTTGTCTGGTCTCATTTTCCTTACCGTCAGTGTTTTTTTGTGCCCATTTGCCATTTCTGGAGTTCAAGATGGTTTTAAAGTCATTATTTTTGCTCTAAAACTGCTCTGCTTGCACACGCAGATGAGCAGCTTCATATGTCAGGACAGAAAAACTCATTTCACCTCTCAACTCATCTGAATTAATGACTTCTTCCTTTTAAAGCTCCTTTCCCAGCTTCCTCATCACCTGTCTCACTTTTCTTTAATGGAAAACTGTAAAGTTGATGCAAATATTACATTAAATTGCCTGTAAATAGATGTTTAAATTCATGAAGCTGGGATCCGTGCTGTCGCATAGTTGGGTAAATGAGAAATTTGCTTAAAATGAAGCAAAAATTCACCATTTAGATTGAATTTGGATGATTTTTTTTTCCATTCAAGCCTTGCTAAACTAAAAGTATGAGATGAAATCTTGTGAAGCGAACACACACATGCAGGCGGTTCCTTCTGCTCCGGAGACTTCTGGCTAATCCGAGACCTTCATAAAGCATGTGTTGGGCCTTAGCGACACATCTGTCATTCTGACGGCTGCTAGCATGGTTCGGACTGTCGCTTTCTAATCCATCTGTGTTCTGCAGAGGCTCTCCGCTGCCAACTGGATCTTGGCTAAGCCTTCAGAGATGCCGCCTGCCAACTTCTAGAAAGTTTATTTTTTCTTATCTCGCGGTTTATTCCGCTTCTCCCACCCAACTTCCTTGTTTTTAGGGACGTACCTTGGTAAGAGTGTGTTGACAAATCACTTCCTCTGATAGAGCAGATGCTTGTGCGCGCTGCTTTGATGTTGGCATGCGATCAGGAGCCCATGCAAAGAGGGGAACTTTAATCCCAAGCACCAAAGGCAGAATACGGCCAATGACTTTGATCTCCCTCATGCAAAAAACAGTAATTTTCCACTGCAGTGCCACCGTGCTGGTAATATTGGATTAAAAATTCCCTCTTTTCTTCAGCTGTCCACTCATGTATGGCCTTTAGGTGTGGACGAGGTCCGTCAGGGGGGTTTCTGCAAACTGCACAATAAAGATAAAGGGTTAGAGAGGAACAGGCACATCTTCCTCAGCCGAGCGGAGAGGCAATGTAGGAAAAACGAACCAGGCAGCTTTTTTTAACCTCTACCTGTTTGTATGCGTTTGCAGATAAATACTGTAATCACAAACCAGATGTAAAGGACTGATGTTTACCAGTTCCCTCTGGCACAGAGTATCGTATAAAAGCTCATGTGAACCAGATTTTAGTTGACAACTTCGTCTTTAAATGAAGGTTTTTCTGTGAGAGTGCATGATTCAGATCATAAATACGACACAAAAACACAATATTTTGGTCTAGTTTCTTCTGCAAATATCTTTCTACGCTTGATGTGAGAGAAAACTAACTTACAAGTAACTTTTCAGCAAGAAATAGGAAGTTAATTCCTTTATTTTTATGAAAAAATTATTTAACTTATATAACGGGAAAAAAGTCTTGTTTTAAGTGAAATAATCATGTATTTTTCCATCAATATTAAGAATTAATTCACTCTAAACAAGCAGCTGTATCTTGCTGAAAAGTTACTTCTAAGTCTAATTTTAAGTAAAAGAAACTAAACAAAAATACTCTGTAATATTTTGTGTATTTATCTAAATTTGTGGATGTGAATAGTTTAAATGTAGGTCATAGTGTAGTTTACCATACAACCACTTAATTAAACTAATTTTAATACTCATTTATTATGATTTGCCCAGTAAATTTAAGCTATATTTCTAGACTGACATGACATAATTTTAGAACATTTCTGAAATTTAAAGATTTTTCTCATAATTTAACCTTGGTAAGAGTTTCTTTTTCACTAAAAACAGGTTATAACGAAGGCTAACTTCTGTGCCTGTTCACTGCGCAAGACTCCACTGCTGAAGTAAATGCATGCTAAAGCTTGCTAAATGTTTTTTGCAGAATATTTAGACATTTATCCAGTGAAATACTTGGAGAAAACCTGGTCAGGTGAGACCCAAACTGGGATATTTGGATGCTATTGAATCATTTGTTAGTAAAAACTCCCATCAATCATTTAGCATTTGATCAAATTTCTCCAAAACCTTACCGTATTTTCCAGACTATAAGGTGCATTTAAAAGTCAAAAACAACAGCGCCTTGTATATTGTTCCTTTTTGCGTTTTGCAGAGTAAAACGCACCGTACTTTGTCTGACTCACTTATCTGTTTTGTTGCACTTAGTCCACCTTATAGCTTGTTGTGCTTCATATATATAAATAAAAGATTGAAAATAGAGCATTCACTGCCCTATGGTGCAGAAAATATGGGAATTTTGTTCCATTTGAGCCAATTCATAAAAATGAAAAACTGAACAGAAAAAAAAAGAAAAATAGGAACAAACAAATTCTATCAAATGGAGGAATTAAATACAACATTCCAGAGTAAATTGATGTGTGAATAGAAAAGGATGGAATTGTACGATCAGTCGCATTTTTGCTTAATCTGATTATGAATCTGATCCTGGTTACAGTTGATGTTGATGTCTCATTTGTGTTTCATTTTCTGAAGATTGATTTTTGTGCACTTCTGAGAGTTACCGGAGAAACTGAACTCATGTTTACGAAAAAAACAGTTCAAGCAAAGGAAATCTGGAAGGATGTTGTCGTTTCAGCTGCTTTTCAAGGACTTTCCCAGAAAATGACAATGGAAGAATCTGAAAGCCTTAACCTTTGACTCAAGAGACGTACAGAGAGTAGAATCGTCTCTGTTTCAGGTTTAGCAGCTTTTCTTTCAAAAAGAAGCACTGAAAGTGAAAAAGGAAAGATTTGCTGAAGGGAAAGTGGAAATATATATTGATGAAAAACTGAAGGCGAGTTGGAATGGCTGTGAGTCACTCTGCTAAGAAAAGAGGAGATAAAGTATGTGCATTAGCAAACTGGTTGACCTCATTCACAGCTCTGTGTGGAGGATTCAGAGATCGTATTTGTTTTTTTTTTTTGCCACTGTGTGGGATTAATTACAGAAAGTAAAATGGAGTTAATTAAAGTGGAAATGCTTTGTGAAGCAGTTCCCATGCAGTGTTTATTTTAGTAAATCTCAAGACTGCAGCGCATAATTAACACCGCTGTATTTGTGATTCTCAACTTTAACCTCAATGAGAAAATCATATTTTCAGATGCCTGTTTCCTATATTTAGATCAGAAAATAGGTTTTTAATCCCTAATTCACTTGTTTGTCTGAATTTGATGCCATCAAAATGTTTGTTCTTGGCAGCATTCTTAAAAATACTTTGGTCATAATAAAGTGAACATATTTGTTTCTTTTTGCTTTGTAAAGCAGCAACACCTCAGTTTTTGTAACTGTTTTAGTATTTTTCTCTTGACAATCTGTATCCTTGGAGTCCATCCATCAGTGGAGGCGCTGCTTGAGTTACTGCCATATTCCTCCTGATAAGCTGCTTGTCCTTGTTGTTCAAGCTGAAGCAACAAGCTAAAATAATGGAGCTGCAGATGGACTCTATCACTCAGTTTATTCATATCTATGACACTGCAACGTATACACACAGCTAAAAAACAAAATCTAGCTAACATTAGCTAAGCTAATGTGCTATAATTTAAATATCTGCAGACAAGTAAAGAGTGTAAATTTTGGGTCAGTTGGTTTTCTGATGAGAACTTTCAGTCTGTTTTAACAGACCGGTTCTTCTTGGTAATGAGGTTTCGTTTCAGAAGCATAGCTTGGGTTTTGCTAACATAGCCAAAGCTGAACTATACGTTGCTACTTGTAAAGTTTCAGGACACAATTTAAGCTAGTTGGTTGGTTGTTTTTCTGTTTGAACAAAAATGTATTTATTATGGACTGAAATTTTTGAGCAATGTCAAAGTGTTTCCATGTTAAGCATAGAGTTAGCTTAGCTAACCTAGCTAATTCTGAAATTCATAAAATTTGCACAAGTTAATTTTGTCTTCAGTGAAAGATCTTGGTCTCCTTTTTTAACACAAATAGTTGGGAAAAGAAATCAATCAGCAATATCAGTGTTATATGTGTATGACATAAATTAGCTTAGCTACAAATGTAGCTCATGCTACAACTTATTTTAGAACATTGGTAAGATTGGAGTTCTCAAAACACAATCTTTTGAAAATTTTAACAGCTATTACTCGGCAATTTCCAAATTTCCATCTTAGCATACACATAAAATGAGTCTAGCTAAAATAACTAATGTTGCAAATCACGTTTTTACCATTAATATATTTTGTATCTCTATAGGAGTTGAGGAGATTTTGCTCATTGTGGGAATTAACTTGCTAATACTCAACTTTATTTCCAATTTGAAGTCATGCTCACTGAAAGAAAATGGAGGAAACTAGTGGACTGTTTTTCACTTAACTCTATTAAATCCTAGAAATAGCAGAATTGTTTTATTGGAAAGTTTTGTATGTGCAAATGACGTCCAGATTTTAATTAGAAAACTATCCCAAGCAACGCCACACATTTCTGTCTCGTATCAGGAAAGTCTATCCGACCCACTAAACTGTTGAGATGAGCGGATACAGGATCCTTCTGTGGGAATTTGGTTTCAAGAGTCAACCCATCTGCTGTTTTCCTGCTGAATGATGGAGTTTCTGCCTCTTCAAACTTCTCTGCCGCCATCAATCACAGCGGACGCCGTTGTCCAGATCTTAACTCCAAGATGGATGTTTTCACTTTCCTTGGATCTGTTGAGATTTCTTACATTTCATACCACATGTAATGAAACTATTACAGTTCATGCTTAAATGGCTCTATATGAGCCTCGGTGGGTCCAAAGGAAAACCATTTCTTGGTTGTTTTTTGATGTTTTAACTTGGCTGCGTTTCTTCTTCGCCGTCGCCACATTGGCAGAGACGAGAGGCAATTTGTCGGGGAGCAGCAGGTGGTTGGGTTAATTGCCCGCGATGCTGGTTGGAGGAAAAGTGTCTCGCTGAGAGTGGAGTGCCTTCTGCACTGGCGGAGCTCAAGTCAGGATAAAAAACAGCAGCAAGCATATTGTCATCTCCCACCTCGCCCTTCCTAATCAGCTGCAGTGCACTCCCATTGTTCAGCCCAACTGGCTCGATTCCCAGTGGAATTATCCCTTTCTCTCCATGTTTCGTCTTTCTGCCCACTGCCACCCACCATGAACACGTCCCCTTCTTTTCTTGAAATTTCCCTCCTTTTTCTGCCCTCTTTCATCTTCAGCATCAGACTCATTTCACAGGATCAATCCTCGGCTTAATTCCTCTCCACATCCCTACTTCCTGTAATCAATGCCGCTTCTTCTTCTTCTTCTTTCCCTTCTCCCTGCCCTTTCTTTTTGTTTCATCCCAGAGAGGCAGTATTGATGTCAACACACAGAGCGCTCAGTGGTTCTTAAGCTGCGCTGGCCAACCTGCTGGCTTCCTTCAATTGTGCCAGTAAGTGGAGGAAGAGACTTGATGATCATTTCCCAACCAGCGATGCGTTCATAAGAAGTCAGTGTGGAGTTTAGCGTTAGCATAGAGGAGCAGTAAGTCGGGCCTTTTAATCAAATATGTGGGCGATTAAACGTTTGAGCACATTGACACATATTCATCTCTAACTATAGACAGTTATGGACTAACAATACACTTAATTTCAAGTGTTTCAAGTATTTTTACTTTTACTTCAGTAATTTTATTGTGAAGTCTCTGTACTCTTACTTGAGTAAGACTTCAGGATTTTTTACCTGCTGAATGAAAAATAAACATGTTTTAACCAAAAATTCACCAGACAGACACACCTGCAGTTTTTGTTAGTTTTTTATTGATGCTGACTTTATTTTTTTGTTACTTATATGAATTATTTTCATTTTTGCTTCTAAAATATCAAAATTTATTTACGTTTTCGTACACCTGATGATGTAATTTTTAAATATTAAATGATTGAGTCGACTTTTTTTTACCAAATACTTTTGATTAAAAATATATTGAAGTAGCTTTTCTCTTACTTGAGTAAAAGTTTTGGGTTATATTTCTCATTAAGAAAAGCTTAAAGGGAAATCTGCAGGTTGTGCACATTTTTATACATTAATCTTCAAAATTACTAAAATAATTTCAACTTTCAGCCTTATTTCAGTTAATCTCTAGCTGAAATTGTGTTGTACTGTTGCTTTGATTATACAGAAGCTTGTGAATGAAAAGTATGTTCAGAACTTCTCAATCTGAGGATGTTTACGTTCTATCAGAGGGATGGAGTGTAGGAATATTTCACCTCATCTGCGCGGTGACATTTCTCCTCATGAGTTTGGCTCTGTGGCTGCACTTTATTTCCACTCGCTCGCCGCCTGTGCATTTTTCTCCCTAACCTTTTCGTCTTCAAAGCGGCATGAAAGGCAGCCGTTACGGCCGGCGATCAAAGAGCAACAACCAAAGCAGCGTTCCTCTGTTGTGCTGCTGTCATTTTCGCTCTTTTAAGCAACAAAACGGGAAAGCGCTTCAGAAACTCCGGGCCACTCTTGATGAACACACGGCGACTTTACACGGCCGTCCTGGGAAATGCGCAGCCTGGACTCGGCTTTTTGCTTTCAGTCCCGTGTTTTGGTGTAAACATGTCAGAGTCTGAGCCCACATCCTGTAATGAAGATCAGTCATTTTCCTGCAAAGGATCTAAAAACATGCAGGTTGCTCACTGATGATGCTGCTGCAAAGTTAAAGCTCTTTCTGCTTTAATTTTTAATCCAACATGTGCAGCAGAAACCCCATCACGCCTGTGTAAAATTTAATGTGGAGCTGAATTATGGAAACTGTCCTCTGAGCTCTGACCTCTGCTTCTCTGTAGGTGGAATGATCAATCACAACAAAACACTGCATCCCTGCCTGTTACAAGTTCGCTGCGTTGTCCCCAGATTGCAGCTCCTTCTAAAGCAAAATGACCTCATGTTGCTCTTTTATCCACAACTTTAAACATCAAAACTTTTTTCCAAGGAACATTTTAAAGTAGCTCCATAAACTGTTTTCTCTTACTTTTAAAAGGAAATTAAACTTTTGATTTAGAAGGCTTCTACAAGTTTAATCTAAACTTGTAGAAGTGTAAAACAGCATTCTACGGTGGCCCTGAGGTGTCAAAAAACCCAGACAAAAAAACTAAAACGAGTCTCTGGATTTTGTGGCATCATGTTGCCATTTCTTCTTTTCTGAAATACCATATATCAACAAAATAAGCAACATTTTCAATAAAAAAAACCTTTTTTGCTGCTAACAATAGATTTATTGTTTTTAATATGTTATTTAACCATCAAATTGGTGCAAATGCTATTATACCCATTCGACTTTCAAGTGAATGTAGCACCACAAGCCTGTATTATCAATATTTTTGGCACTTGAGCAAAAGAAAATGGTTCATGTACAAAATGACTGACAAAACTAAATTCCCCAGGAAAATAAAAAATTCTCAGATTAGACCAAAATCAGTAACAAATTCTCAAGTGTTATTTATTGTAACTATGCCTTTCCAGCAGCCATTGTACAGAGCATACAGTGGTAAAACCAGCTGACCAAAAGGTGCTGGAGTTCCGATTTGGTTGCTAGGTGACTGGCTGGGTTAGCTGAGGTTGCTAGGTAACAGTGGAGTGGCCTTTGATTGTGACTCAACAACCAGGAAGTATTAGAAATGGCTAATTTTTCAGACCCCAAAAAAACATTAACTTTAAAAAGTAAAAGGTTTTTTTAAATACATTCAAACTCTGAAGTTTGAATGACTCTGTGCCTAAATGCATAGAGTTGCTGCAATACAATCAGTTGATAAAATGGCTTTTTTTGTCTAAAATGTTTTCTGTAAATGTTTTTTATTTGTTTTTGTCTTTGTTGCCGTTCCGTCTTTCTGTTTTGCCTCTCAGGGCCTCCGTACCTCACGTCATCCATGTTTAAACCTCGCCGCGGTATCACAGCTCGTCACAGGTTTGGTGGCTGTCAGCGCCGACCATCGGTGTCACGGAGAATATGGAGTTCTGAACATGACTCGTCTGTGCAGCGCGGGGCCGGTCTTTCAGAGGCGCGTCAGGGAGGGATTGTGTAGCTCTGACGGGGACACAGAGATAGAGACATGCTTGAAAGGTTGAGGTATTGAATTTTACTTCCTGACAGCTCAGTGACCTTTCGGCTCTTGTGGGGGGACAAGACAGAGATGGATTTTGCAGTCGTCCGCTTTGCTCTGCGCCACTCCTCCCACAGGGTTAAGAATTAATGCTTCTTTCTGCCTCTTTGCTTTGCAAAGGAGACTCGGCTGAACTGATCCCCAGGCTCTCCGGCGCAGTTCGGTGGTACACAAAGAGAAAGGTTGTTCTCCTGTGAACATTTTCCAGCATTTAACAGCGAATCACAGAAATTAACACTGCAAACGAGTGTGAGGTCTTGTTAGTTGGCTGGAGGTTGAACTTGGCAGAGTCTGGACAGCACCAGCACACCCACACGGTGATCTGCACACTTCCTCCTCACACCTCTGCTGTTCATAAATACATGCAGCATGACGAGGCTAATGTCCTGAATCCCAATAAGAACCACCTGACTCGCTGGCTGCAAGGCATTTCCCCTCTGCGTTGGTGCCTCTGGCCAGAATCCTCGTTCTCCTCCTCTTTCTCTGTGTCTTTAAGGTGAAAGTAACAAATCATGGTTTCATCTGGCCGCCTCTCCAACCCGCCACAGGATCACCCAGTGTCTGTAGGAGATACGAGATGAGAATGCACATCAGTGGGCTGGCTTGTTTTATCCCTTCTTTTCTTTAAATCGACAGAATGAGCTCCAAGCTGTATTTTCCCTCTTAAAGTTCACTGACTCTTGGCTTCGCCGGTGCCGCTTTGTTCCCTCGGAGTGTGCATTGATGGCACAAAGCTGCTTAGCCGCTGAAGTCACGTCCCTGTAGTTTTCTTGGCAAAGTGACTGAGGGCTGAAGATGATAGAGCTGAAATGATGGCGAGGTTTTTCATTTCTCATCTATCTTACGGGGGCCACCACACGTGGCCAGCTCTCTGTGCTCCATTTACTCCAACTGGCCGATGAACCATCTACATGAAGAGCCTCATTGATCCCTCTTTACCCGAGCTTTGTGAAAATATAGAGTCTAGTGAGGTTAAATGCAGATCCATCAAGAGGCACTCGGCTGGACAAGGACAAAAAAACAGCCACTGGAGCGTCTGCAGACAATCTCAAATCACGTGTTTACACATTTTCATGGGGGATTTAATTGGCAGGTCATTGAGTGCCGTGATGAAGATTCTCCATCTTGCTTAGGGACCCTTCAGCAGGACTAAACCCTGCCAGCAGAAGAGACTGAGCCCAGATCATCCAGCTAATAAGTACAGCTTTTTCTCCCACTGTGGCTTGGCACTGCTGCAGTATTTACTATTCACGGCATTCATAACATTCTCTATAAATTCTTCATGAGCATGTCATAATATTGTGATGAAATAGCATCTCTTTGTATCATATCTTTATATCTCCTTGAAAGCTCCTGCCAGATGAAATATCTTGAATGTGTTAAAAAAAAGATTTTTTTTTTTACCGCTTTGAGAGAAAAATGAAAAATGCTTCAATAACTCTCATTAATACATCAGCACTGTTTGACATATTTATTTCTAGTTTTTCATTGTAAATTAGTTTTATGTCTCGGTTAGTGGATGTGAAGGTTTCACATGGAGAAAAGATGCAAGACCACACAGAAGTACTCTGACAGAATAGGTAAAAAGGATGCAACACACAAAGTAGGCAAGTTATATGAATGAACTACCAAGAGTAGGAGCCTGAAAATGAGCCTGGACTTTGGTTTTGTCTGCTGTTAATATATACTGTGTTATATTTAGTCCATCTCAGATCCTGTTTTGATTTATTTACCAAATTATTTTAGTCATATTAAAACTCTTATTCAGACAAAGAAAAGCACTAAATATCAAAGTCAAAAATAATCTTTTTTGTTTATCCATTGCATTATATTGATTTAGTTTAGAAACCTGTGATGTGCGTCTCCTTGGAAACTGCACACCTCTGCAGAATATTTACTGCAGCTGAATTTATTTGATTGAGTTCAAATAAAATACTGTACTGTGTGTTTGTTGGTATTAATGGAAAAAAAATCCATTCATTACGCCGGTGTCAGTCACTGATGTGGTTTTAATTATTTTCTGTACAGCACTGAGCCTCATAGCCCAGAGGGATGAAATACATTAGGTCTTAGTCAAACGTACACAGACAGATTCAGTGTTGATTTTAGCTTGTTCACAGCATTTATCACCATCACTATTATTCAAAGTGTTGACTAATTATTTTTGCTGTCAGCGAAACGGCACAGAAATTAACATGTTTAGGACCAAACCACCTTAGGGGATAGAAAATAGATGTTAAGCACTTGGAGAAAATGTGATTTGCAGCATCTTGTTCTGTGAAAGGTTATGAACACACGGTGGGAATACTGACAAACTGGTGTGAAGGAAAGGATAAAAAAGGAGGAATGGAGTTGCGTAGGTGTTGTGGTTGACACCAGCTCAGTGGAACATCACTTTCCCACAGAATCAGAGATCCGGGGTCATGACCCTATCTGTGTTTCCTCATTTCAGTGTCTTTCTCTCTGCTGTTCAACCACACTAGGTCACTTCCTGCTTTCGGCTACTTGTGCTGCATTTGTAAGACTTTTAGGAAATTCTGCACACTTTTAATGGAAGTATTGTGGTATATTTTTAGTAATTTGATCACTGATCTTGTTGTTTTTGTAAGAAAGAAAAACAAAACGTACAGAGTTCATGGTATCTATGGCTCTGCCAGAGTGTTGAACCAGGGATACTTTCTATGGGAAGAAAATTGAAGCACACAGTTGATAATTGTGGAAGCGTTCAAGTGCCAACAATTGGAAGTAAATTCAGATATAACAAAATGTGTCTTGGTTTGTAATGATGACAGAACATATTTCTGTTTAATAAAAGAAAATATAAAAAGCTTTTTTCCACATATTTTTCACACTATATATTCTAGTGTTGGAAAAGAAGCAAAAATAAACTCGATGTTCAAATAAAGACACATTTTTGTGTCCAAACTTTCTTAATTTAGGGAAGTTAGAATGAGTCAAATTATTTCTATTTGCCTAATTTCACAATATGTCAGATTTATTTATGAATGTAGAAACTATTCATGTTTAAAGTCTAGAGCTCAACGTAATTGTGAAGTTTTTGGGAACTTTTCAATGACTTTTTGAATTTAACCTGTATAACTCTTTGAGATAATTGCCGGTGCTTTTTTAGTTGTGTTGTGAGCGAAACAGTTTTAAGAAAAAAATCTGTTTATGTAAAAACTTTTGATTTAATTTTCTCCTGCCGTCGTCCTCACATGACGAACGGCGCTGTCCCTTTCCCCTGAACTCTCCTTTGTGACAAGTTTTCTTTTCTCCCTGAAGCCATGAAACATCCGTAATTACATTTCCCCCATCTGTCTGCTCACACAATCGGCCATACATCACCATCGCAACACTTCCATTAACTCCCAGCACGTTAAATAAAGACGGAGAAGAAAGAGGAAAGGTGGGGTGAACTCATAAACAAAAGGAAAAGATGATCCCTTTCAATCGCTTGATGATATTAATCCCTCAAAGCCATTCGTTGGCGACATTTTGGACGCGTTGCTGTCACAAGAAGAGTCAGGGGCCTCCTCTTCCTCCTGGCTCTGTCTTCATCTCCGTGCCCTTGGCAACGGCGAAAGCCCTCCACAAGATGGTGGTGTGTTCAGCCAGAACCACTTGGGATGTAATTACCGAGAGTTTCAATGCAGGGAAGTGTTGAAATGAGGGGAAAGAAGGGAACTGATTGAACGACAGAAGCAATAATGGCCGCCTTGGTCCAAACGCTGATGGGGAATCTCTTGACAAATTACTGCCGGGCCCTGTGAGCGGGAAGAATCCCTCGCTCATCAATATTCACAGAAGGTAAACAAGCCAGACCGGACCAGAGGGGCTCCTTTAGTTTGTAAATGTAATGGTGACATTTGAACAACTTTTGCCAGGTTTTGTAGATTTTCTGGTGAAACAAAACGGCCCAGATTTCTTTAGGGAACCTTTGCATGAGGCACATAATCAATATTCATCAAGAGAGAAATTTGCTTCTAATGAAAGAAATAAAAAACTGGAAGCAAAAGTTACTGCTAATAACAACACTATTATCTTTATCATTAGCATCCAATGGCTCAAGAATATGTAGTGTTTTCATAGTTAAAGGGGATCTATTCTGCAAAATTTACATTTTGCACATTTTCATACTTCCATTTGTGTTTTTTGCAGCGAGTCTGGAAAATGATGGAGAATGATGCGGCACTGCCTAGCAACCATGTCAGAGCCCAGCCCCGTTACCGAGCAACTCCAGCACATTTGGTCAGAATGGATTTATGCACTGTACAATGGCTGTTGGAAGAGACAAGTGTCTTGTTGTTGACTTACCGTCCAGAAAGCACTTGCTGCGTTCTTGTTGGTTGTGAAAGAGGTTCCGCTTCTGCTATTCAAAGATGCATAGTTGTACAATTGCACATCTGTTTGCAGCCATTTTCATTGACGAGTTTGGGAGCGTGGCTCGGTCCAGCACATTTGGATTTAAAGTGGCAAGTGGCCATAAAATGACTCTTACTTAAAAAAAAGCACAAAATATGAAGAACTAAAACAAAAAGTCTCTCTAAAATGCCCTTCAGTGTGAGCGTGTCTCTGGATTTTATGTGTCAAATTAGATGGCGAGAGTCTGTGGATATCATCAGTTTTTATTCATAGTTATTTAGTTCACTTTGAATTCAGGTTTGGCCTTTGACTAGGTCATTTTAATACATGAATGTTCTTCTAGGTTCCTCTATAGTTCTGACTGTTGTACCGTTTTTATACATGTATGTAATTGTGGATAATGAAAGGATAAACCTACCTTCCGAGACTGGAAAAATATTTTCTGTTTTGATCTATTTTACTTTAAAGCATTGGTAAAATGTAGTATTTTTTAAAATCCATGCAGCATCAGCAACTGGAAATATCAGATCTCTGAGCCAGTTTAGATGCAAATATCTTACCCTGGAATTATCAATGGTACTTCCTTTGACATAGGAAGAAACACTCTTGTCTAATTCTTCCCCAACTACTTTATTATGAACAGGGTGACTGCACACATCTGTTGCTTTGACAAGGAGTCTTAATTAAACTCACACAGGTGAAATTACCTGGCATGTGCCATCTGATTATCATACATTAGTATTTATGACAGAACAGACACTTATTGTTATCTTTGTGTAATAATAAAATAGCCTGATTGCTACCTAATTCATAGAAAATAATATCTCTGGTTTCTGTTAATTTTACTGTAAAAACCTGAGAGTTTCTTGCAGACCTCTAGGTGCTGCTGGCGGTCCAAATGGGTCAGAGTTCATAGTTTCTGGACTAATTAGGGTTGGCGTGAACGTTGATATAAGTTTTGTTCTCAGACAAATCCTCTCAAACAATCTCTGGACTCTACAGACGTGGCAGTAATCAGGTTTGGATGTGTCTAGTGAAATCAAATCATAAACCAGGTGATTTTTCTTTAGGTATTTGTTACATATTCTTGAATGTTAGCTATTCCACGTTAGCAGCTCTGATTGTATTCTTCAGAGAGCATCGGCTTGAGCAGCATAAAGGCCATTCGAACATTGCCTTTCTTGTTTGGAGCTTTTATCCTCCAAAGTGCCAGATTTTGGTTTAAAGTTAACAAAACATTTAGATGAGTAAAGTGGGCAGAAAGGAAACATTTGTGACCTTCACTATTGCTGCTACTTATGAAATAAAGCACTTCCTATTCACTTTTTTTCAGCAGAGTTAGTCCTTGATTGTCCTGGTTGACTGACAAACATAAAAGAGTGGAAATAAATCACAAACACTTTGTGATTTACTTTAAATTCTAGAAAAGTCCTCGCAACCTGTAGGGAATCATGAATATAAAATCCAAAGACAACCCAAGTGTAAGCATTAAAGCTGTTACTGTTTTTATTTTTCCAATGGAAAATAAAGGTTTAAAAACAGTAGGTGAAAAAAATAATGTATCATTCTCAGAGAGCCACCCACACATCCACGTCTGCAGACTGAGAGCGAAACCTGGAGATTGATAGTTGACTTAATATAGTGTGCTTTAGACAAAGACGGATGGAGTTCAAATTGGAGACGGATGTACAGTCTGAGCCAAAATCAATAATAAAGACTTTCATTTTCAAACAAGGTGAAGCACCTGCAGTTGATGTATAGACCTAGAGGTGATGTACAGACCTGGACCTCAAACGTCCATCAGAAAGACGGCGAACCTGACCTGCCGACAACACATGATGAATGCCTGGCAAGGCCAATGCTACACTCAGGCCATTCTGCTAATCGCATCACAGCCAAGGGAGAGCAGGAGTAAACAAATAGTCTGCAGCAGACATGGTTGCTGATGGTGTTCTGGATAAATGTTTACATCACCTTCATTGCGTAATTCCTGCAGGAAAACATTTCAAATTGAAAATATTGTGCATTAAAAAGTTGGCTACGATGGATAAAGTGGTCATTTATAAAATAAATAAAAACATTTCCCCCTTTTTCTAATTCCAAAAACATTAAAAAGTACTTCTCCTTTATTAGCCTGCCCTCCCCTGTGTTCTGTATGAATCGCGAAGTTTATGGGAGCAGAAACAATCATGTCAGGGCTCTTCCGTTTAAGTCTCTTTGTCTCGAGGGAAGCTTTCTGCAGAGGAATTACATCCTGGATTGTTCTCCAGAATGAAGCTGTCACTGCCATTAAGGCTTAACCAGACTCAGATGTGAAGGCAGAGAAATGTTCAGTTGAACTTTGACCATGCAGCCCGGCAGAAAATTGGTGCGATGAACAATATCGACATGTTTACATCTCTAAAATAGAAGATGTCTGAATTCCATAATGTAAACATTTCTAATCAATACATTGTTTGCCAGCAGAAACACTCTGACCATATGCTACTGTGTTATTTACTCGACCCAGAACATCAGCGGTCTTTATTAACTGCAGCTGTTTGTCTCACTAGTGTAAGGTGCTTTATTTTAAATATGGAATAATTATCCTTTATGAACAAAAATATGTTGCATCTCTAAATTCTAGAATGTATAAATTCAACTGGGAATTGGGTGATAATTAAATATGAAATGATAAAAACTTGAATAAATGGAGAAAGTAGATTTAAAATGATGATTTAATTTATTAGAAAGGAAATATGATTCAAACCACAAGACTTACAAGTAACTTTTCAACAAAATATAGGAGCTTGTCAATAATTTCTTGATGAAAAAGTACTAGTTCTGTTTCACTTCCGACATAGAAGAAATGTTTGCTGGTTGAAAAAACTCCTATTTCTTAGTGAAAAGTTACTTGTAAGTTATTTAAAGTGTAATAACATTAGGGCTGTAGTAAACGAATATTTTAGTAATCGAGTCTTCATTGGAAACATTCTTATTGGTTGAATATGACTGTAAAACTTAGGAATTTGTTTTTTTTTATATTAACTCTATTGAACTGAATTAAATTTAAATTGACTCATATTGATAGTACAAATAAGATTTACATTAATGTGCCATGACAAGAGTCAAGCATCATCACTGAAGATTAAAAGAAGAAATCCAGAGCCCAATCCATTCAAGACTTACTTTTAATCCGTCTTTGTTTGCAAAACCTTTTTATTTACAGTTATGAAACTGTAAAAGCTGAAGAGATATTTATTTTTCAAATGTCTCAAGTCTAACATTTAATTTTTAATGGTATTGCATTTATCCTTATTCATACATTTTCTAATCTTTGGAGTATTCTATTTTCATTTATTTTCTATTACTCTATAAAAGCAAAATTTCAGTGGTTTAATCCATTATGCACGTTACAACAACCTGACGTACTGCCAAAATGTTTGTTTTTAATCTGTAGGAAACTTTATGACCTTCAATTTGAACAAAAAAAACAAGAGAAATGCCAGTAAACATAAAATATAACAATTAAAACAACAAACCAATGCAACACTCCACAATGAGCTCTCCTGCTGCATGAAGCCAGCGTAAACAGTTTAAATAGTTGGAATAATGTATGTTGCTTGCTTTCTGCATGAGACATGTGCAATACAATGGCTGCTGACACGGCGTGACTTTGACTGGTACTCCCTAAGAAGCACATTAACAGCAGTTGGTGTGATGCTAAATTCCAGCTTGTAAAATAGTGTGGTCAAGGGGAACAACAAACAGCAACAGCCACTGTCTTCAGATTCTTCAGATGAGCTTCCAAAACTCAGTGTTTTTATGGCCAATTGGCAACACACCTGCAGCTGAGTGGACCAAACCACAATGAAACAGGAAAAAAGAAGACAAAAGAAACAAAATCTAACAGAAAAACAACATTACAAACTCATCTACATAATGAAATAGTCTGAAAAAGTCTGAAAATAGATGACTCAAAAAGTTACTTCAAAGAAAAAACAAAGCAATCCTTCATAGAAAACCCTCTAATTGGGAGAACACAGCAAGGTAATTAATGACATCATCCAGACATTCAAGCAGGAAACACTGGGCCGGCCCCTCCCATCGCCCTGCTGCAGGATCTACACGGGATAAACAATGATGAGTAAAAAGGAAACCAAATACCATGAATATACTTGGTATTTGAATATACAAAATAATGAAATTTGTTTATTTTGAAACAAAATAAACAAATTCAACCAATAATCCAGAAGTAATAATTTTAACCTAAACATATAAATAGATGGAAACTGCAACATAATGCTAACACAAACAAACCCGGGATAGTAAGTGAAGCAAAGTTGCAAAGTAATGTTTAAATTTATGCATTATGACCAACTAAAGAAGGTAAATTAATCAGAAATAAGAATAACGGACGAATGGTGAATACAAACTGCACCACTTTGTCACACAGCTAAGGACAAAACAGGAGCCAAGTGTAGCCGCAATAAATGACACTTTCTAAGAACCGGACTTGCTTTTGACTTGTTACATGTGAGAAGATTTACATTAGTGTCTGTAGTATGATTATTTATAAAATAAAATAAAAAACCTTGCAACTTTAAATTGCTTTTGTAATCACTTGTATTGAAACTATTTACATGCGTTCAGAGATGTTCATTGTATGTTGGTGAGGGGCTTCTGAAAAACATCCCCTTGTCATACTCAGACATGACATAGCCTGATGTGCCATTTGAACAAAACTATTTCCACAATAGATACAGCTGTATGGTCTCTCTCCAGTGTGGGTGCATTGATGGACTGTCAGGTGACTTTTTCTGATGAATGTCTTCTCACATTGACCACAGCTGTATGGCCTCTCTCCAGTGTGGATGTGTTGATGGACTCTACTCACACACTCATCATGAATTTCGTTCCAGTTGATGGTGCTATGGATCTGTGGGACCAAATCATTGGAGACAGTGAAGGAAATATAAAAAATGACATCATAATTATCCAAGACAGAGTGAAAGATTTGCCATAACTTCTTGGCGCTCTTTCAATACATACGTTGTGCTTTTACATAGAAAGCTAAAAGAAAACACCCAGTCTTGTTTTGGTTGAGGGAAATTTAGTCCAGATTTAGAAACTTTAAACATATTTGACGAGATCCAATGTGCAAATTTGCAATCATAGATGGATGGACGTTTCATCAGTGTGAGCTCAAGTCAAAAGAATCAAAAGGACTCACCTCTGCTGGTAAAGACGTCACTGAGCCACTCATGTGGCTCTTGTCATCCGCCTCAATGTCCTCCATTTGTGACGACCTCTGGTTGAAGCACAACAAAGCAACACAATCAGAGAGAGGATTATAATATGTTCCCAGAGGATTTAAAAACAGGTTTTCTTTTGAAAAGTCAACATATTTGGTTTGACTGAAAAAGGAAAAAAACAAAATTAAAAACGTAGACGTAAAAGTGAAATTGAACACGCGCCCTGTAATGTGATAAATCAACTTCGGTTTTAACTTTAATTGCACAGCTGCATGATTACTAATATTTGTAAAGCATGTTAGCATAAAACACAAAGCTACTCCCAGATATTTTCTACTCGAAACTACAGAAAACAAACTCACCGTTCAGCAGTGATGGATGTCCAATACGTTGTTTGTTTTGATTTGATCAGTCTGACTGATGCTTTTGGTTTCCTTGGCAA
Organism: Poeciliopsis turneri; assembly: GCA_922788865.1. Classification (NCBI taxonomy): domain Eukaryota; kingdom Metazoa; phylum Chordata; class Actinopteri; order Cyprinodontiformes; family Poeciliidae; genus Poeciliopsis; species Poeciliopsis turneri. Next base: position 713,078 of record CAKLNU010000696.1, read on the forward strand.
CTAATGACAAGTACAGTTTAAAAGATTTAAATTTTGAAAGTATTTTGGACACAAAAATGGAAGCGGAATTGGCTTTAGTCCAGTTTCTTAGTAACAGTTTGCTCGACATTTTAAATATAAATGTATAAAGAGCAAGAATAAATAATTATTTTGTAAATATGTATAACTACAATGTTTTTATAGTGCATATTCAAATTCACTTCAAAAATAATTTATTAATCCCAAAGGGAAATTAAAGTATGTTGTAATTGAAATTCTTCAGAGTTTCTGTAGATGGCAGGAAAGATCTCCTCTAGCAGTCTGTATTACAGTGAATTTGAAGAACCCTCTGACTGAAGACACTGTCCAGGTATGTTTTTGATGATGGAATAGCATGATAACACGTTTTAAATCTCCTAAAAGTTCATTTAGCTTTAAACCAAATAAGTGACTCTGTGCTCAACACTGACTTCCACGATCTCCATCCATATCACAGAATTTACTCTGTACCGAAAACAAAGTAGCATTTTGAGCTTTACAATATAAAAATATTTATGTTTATATTTGAATCATTTCTCTCTTCTGATTGAGCCAGGCTCACATTTCTTGCACTACAACTGTGCATGAATCTGAATTAATTCAATGTTCAATGGGTTAAGGAACTAAATATGTAAAAAAAGAAAATGTATTTTTCAGAAATACAATTTAACTTAAGATTAATCCAAAATATGAGAAGAATCCAACTACTTATTCACAGCTCCGTAAATCTTTGTTAAAAGATGCATGCTGGTTTTGTCCACCGTTAAACCAGGTTAATGAGATAATGTCTGACTCAGGTGCAATTTAATGAATGTGCAGAGCTTTGACCTCAGGATCTGCAACCTCTACCATCCCTAACCACTCTGGGTCCTTGAATTATATTTTAGAGCCTCCTTTAATTTTCTGTACAGGAAATTTGTCTCCAATTCATGCACACATTCATTCAAATTCATCTGTGACCTTCAGTGTTTGCAGGGATTTAGTTTAATAACCTCTTTATTATTATTTTTTTGTACCGCCGGGGTTTGTTGTTTGAATTTTAACATGCAGAGGTTAAAAGATTAATAAAAAAAAAGGAAAATGTTGTATTAGAGTGTTTAGAAATCAGATTATTGATGAGTCGTCAAAGACTTGCTTTCACTAAAGAGACAACCTTCTCAGTCCAAAGATTGTTTATTTATTTAATTCAGTATTTTAGCTCCATGCAACAGAAACTTTATGACACCATTTTATATAGAAATGAGATCTCTGGATCAACTGAAACAGCTGAAAAACAAGATTTACGCCATTCTTGAATTGTTGTCTTGGGTTGTAAGAGTCTGAAGGCCAAAGCTGTTTTGTGCCTCTGTGTTTGTGGTTTGTTGCAGCTTCACCCGTCGTCCTGAGCACCTGGAGAGACGGAAAATGTGTTAAAATGATGAAAACTGTGTTCCGACATGATCCGTTCTGTTGTGGGCTTGAATTCCTGCAGAGAAAATAAAATATCTTTTTATGTTCTGTAAGTCATTTACAATTTTGTGCATTTTGGGAAGCGACTCAGACAATCAGAAGCGGTTCAGCGGCATCCTACGGAGCAGAGAAATGGCACCTAGAGGACGTTCCTCTCTAATTGCAAACGCTTTTTGCCAGCAGGTAGGTTAAGTGCTGCCAGCTGCATTTAACTACCAGCGGTGGCGGCGAATAGCTTCTTGAGGATGTTTCACACTTTTACATGAATTACATATTTTGTGTTAAAGTGCTTCTAAAATCCAGAAACAGACATTTGTGATGTGAAAACATCATTTGAGGAGAAATATTTCTGAATGATGGCGTTCCCAAAAATAGGTTCATTTCAATTTGTCACACACAAATTGATTAATATTTATAATAGTGGCTTACACATGTCTTCTCTGAACTTGGAATATTATTTTAGGCCAATAAAAACAGATTTTAATGGCAAAATGTGGACCTGCTGATGCAGTTAGTACTTGGTTTTCTCTTCTTTTGTGTGAATTTCTGCATCAATGCAGTGTGTGAGGATTTCAAGCCCAGGTTGGTTTAGCTTGTCTGCTTTGGTTCTGGTGTCTTATGTTCTTCTTCTATGATGTTCAGTAAGGTTAATGTGCAACTATGATCATTTAACCTGGTATTTACACTTATTTTCGCCATTAAGTTTGTGAAAAGGTTCCTCTTTTTTGCCATACTTCTTCCTTCCACTTTACTTTCTCTGAATACGTTTGGAACAACATTCCCTGGATTGTGTAGCTTATAACTTTCTGTTTTAAGCAAAGTATGTCTTATTGCTCTTGCATTAAGTCCTTTAATGTTTTATCACCTGAAAGAGAACCAGAATTCCTTGCTCAGTAGTCCACTTCCTGCTTTTGAAACAGTCTCCAGTCACCTTCCTGTTTACATATGGATTTGAACTGAACCAGAGTTCACTTGAACCGAACTGAGACCGAGGTTTCTTGGTGAACTGTTCTGGTCCGAATCAAAGCGAGCTTCCACATCTCTCCACTTTATTGAAAAATGAACTAGATTGCACCAGAACTAGATTGAACTAGAAGTTGCCAACTTTTCAGATCTGTGCAGCAACATTCTCCATCCATTTGATTCTTCATTTGGCTAAAATGGTTGTGTTCACATAATATGTCTTTGTAAAGTATTGAGTGAATGTATTTAAGGTGAGTATGTCCAGGAAGCCTCCATAATGCAGCCTAACATGTTGGGCCTCTCATCCCAGTTCAGAAGCGCCGTCTCTCTCATATCAATCTGACCTCGGTGTAATAGAGTTCACCGTCGGCCTCTCTGTGGACCAGCCGTTTCTCCCAACAAATCTCTTTAGCTGCATGTTTCCATGCCGTCCCCTCACTGCGGGTCACAGGTCAACGATGAAACTGTGAGTGAAACACGTTCCTCTCCTCCCTGGACTTCGGTCGTTCTCTGTCGTATCTCGGCGCGCCGCCGAGTCGCCGACCTCCGTCTGCCTCAGGCTGGGGTGAGTAACCAGGGCGTCCCACTCTGATGTGTTTTACTTGGAGGGGAACGGCGACACTTCACCTCCATAGCTTCCAGTAATGACGGAGCTGCTAAACAAAAACCTGCAGGGAAACCATGAATCTGTAGGGAGAGAAAATCTGATCTGAAACACAAACTTTCTTTTATTATTCAACCTTTTTTGAAGAAGTTACCAGTTTTAGTCTCCTGTGAAAACCAAATATCTAGAATCTAGTGGTAAAGCTGCAGATTGCATAAACGTTGCTTGTCGCAAACAAATCAAACTTTGGCTGTTCTCTGTTTGATTTGTGGTTTATATTTCTTTACAGTGTGCTACTGAAAAATAATGATTATAAATTATATTCAAAATGCTTTACAGGAGGATAAAGGATTCAAAATAAAACATAGAAATACTCAAAAAGTGAAGATTTAGACATGAAAAGATTAAAAGATTTTAAACAGGTAAAGTTTAAAATTAGCCAAAATGAAGTTTATGTTTAATATGGGAGCTGTTGCCATAGCGACTGACTGATAGTGAAGTTTTAAAAATGGGCAGATAATTTCACTGTATGTCAAACTTGGTTAATTTTTCACTCAAATTAAATTCAGAAGGTCTGCTGACAAACTACTCTGAAAGATTGAAAGAAAGTTGAGTGGAAGGAAGAACAGGGGTGACAAATATATAATAAAACAACAAATAATTCAGAAAAAATATTTCCAAATCACTCTTACTCACAACCACAGGAGGGTAAAGTACTCCAATATTGTAATTGGTCTTCAGGTATTAATCTTTCACATATTTCAACAACATAATTATCAAGGGATATTTTAAAATTTTCTGTCAACTTTAAACAATTTTTAACTCAAAAACTCCCAAACACAAGGCTTAGCAAGTTTTATAGGGGGAACCTTGTATAAGTAACAAAATCAGACAAAAAAAAATTGTTTTCCAAGTAAAAAACTCATGAAACTTTAACAAAAAACTATTAAAGTCTGGTGAGTATTTGGTTAAGATATGTTAGTTTTTCCATCAGTGTATAAAAATCAAGAAATGTGCTCATAATAAAACTACTAAAGCATTGTAAAAACAATCCTAAAATTAAATATTTTCTAAAAAGTTACACCCAAGTCTGTTAATAAATATTTAGAAACCAATTCTTACAGTTGCGACTGCATATAAATATTTACAATGTATTATGTAGGAAATCTCACTTTGTATTTTTCTAGAAGCAAAATTTATTGAAGTAAGTCTAAATATTTAGTACCCAGTTATGTTTCTGCACAAATCTTGGCTTATTCTCGATCAAAGCTAACAATCACTCCTGCTGGATAGAAGTAATAAAAGATCTACAACTAAAAATCTTCCATTTTTCAGCAGCGAATTGAAGCTTTTCCATTTTCCACCAATAAAAACTTCACGCATTTCTTTGATTTGAAGGTTTCTCCAGCAACTAATTCAGGATGTTTTACTAGGAAGGTGAAATTTCATAAATTTTCTGTAGGAACTTCGCTGCACAGTTCTGTGTTTGGAACAAATCCCTGCAAACACTCTTCCATGTGTTTCTTTATCTCAGTGCTCATGGCAAATAAAACCTGTTTATCATTCTCTCTCTCACCAAGCCTCTCCTCTTGTGAAGTAGCAGCATGTTGGCAACTAGCACATTATGTTGCTCTATTTGTGCTGCTTTAATAATTATAAAGGCTTTAATAATAGCTGGGTTTAATCTGAAACATAACTACTGTCCAATCCGGTCGTCCTGCAGAGCATTTCCACTTCTGTCATTCCTTCTGTTTTTGTGTTTCACCTAATTATTTCACATCAAACAAGTTTTAATTGCAGCATAAATACAAAATTCTGCTTTTGTAATAATGTTTTTATGTGTTGAATGGGAAAAATGTATCCAAACCAACTTGTTCCTGGGTGAGAAAGTGGCTTTTTATGCCACACTTGCTGCACACAACTGGCATCAACTTGCTGTGATAACTGGGAATTATCTTTTTATATCATTGTAAGTGAATTTTTACCTTCTGTTCTTGACAGAATTGCTTTAATTTTGCCTTATTGGTTAGTTTTCAACGTTACCAGTCCACTTAAAGTCATGATATGTTGATTTTTACTGTCATTTTTTATTTTCTGGATTCATTTGGATCATTGTTCTGGTCAGAAACAGACGGCTATTTTCTGCAAGAGAGTAAATTTCTGATTCAACCAAGTCCTGCAGCGTTAAAGCAACCTTCAAGCTCCTGCAGTGCACTCTCCAAAAATGGCTACTTTTATGTAGTAGCCATTTTACTACATAAAATGTAAAATGGCGATAGGAGTTAAATCTATTCTCCCAATGTTTTTTATGATACACAATATATATTGTGATATTTTTAAATAATCTATACTCTTGTTCAAAGCAACGTGAGATTATGGCCCCTGGAAGGCAAAAATCTGCTCTCTAACAACGACTAGCATTGTTTTTAGCTACTAATTTGTCAACAAAACACGCTAAATATTAAATGTATGCCTGATGAACATTGCTACTAATTGTCAACACAAGAACAATTAGAAAACAATTAGATAACAAGGCCAGGAAAAGTTTTAATGAAGGAAAAAAATGGTGAGAGAAAAAGAGAGGGAGAGACCAGTAGCTCAGTTATGCTAGCTTGACTTTGGCAAATGTAACATGTAGACGTGCTGTGGAATTCAGTGTTTTTGGGTTCAGATAGAAAATAAACTCTGGCAGATGATCAGTAAAGCAGGGGATTAAATTAGCTAATCAACCACCTGTGTGTTAGCGTAGCTATTAGCAGTATTGTCGTTCTTATTATAAAGGTTGCAATGGAGCCATTTAAACCATATCAAACAAAAACTTGCGATGCAGTGATTCTGGTCGTCCACCGCACATTTTCCACAAGTTTAAAGAATAATTTCTGTTTAATTTATTTTCTTTTTTAATCCTTCCTGCCATTTTCTTTCCTTCGTATTGTTGACTGATGAACTCTGACCTTAACTGGCATCTTGGAAATCAGTTTTATTATGTGTCTAGTTTTGTTTTTCTCACTTTTTCCATTCAAACCAAATTATTTTTGACCCAAACAATGTGTAAATATGAAAAATAATCCAACAAATACAAAGATAAAGAGCTGAACATAAATAAATAAGTAAATAAATAAATGTTCAAAGCTCTTTATGTAAAGAAAAAATGAAAAATGAATGAGGCCAATGCAGCTCTGTACTGTCCTCTAGTTGATTGAATCGTTTAATATAAAAGATGAGGAGAAAATCACCTCCAGCTTTTGTTTTTTATTGATTGGAGCAAAGTCGATGTCAAAGGATTTGAAACATTAATTATGTATTTCATGACAGCATGTGAAGACGTGGGGCGTTCTGCAGAGTTAAAAAATAATTGAAAGCTTTAGAGATGCAAAAAGAAAACATTAAAAATTAAGTTTCACACCTTTCCTCAAATAATTTATTTCCAGATTTTCATCTTTTGTTTTTGCTTACATACTTGCTGACTTTCTTTGTGTGCAAGTGAGAAGGATAATTTAAAAAAACTCATACAATTTTTTAATGAAGCCATATTTGTCTTCAGTTTTCATTGCATGTGAGAAATATGAACACATTTTCTACAGGTTTACACCTCTAAAAACCATTATAATTATAATCATTATAATTTTAAATTAAATATATCAATTAATTTGTGCAAAGTTGTAAATAAGCTGCTAGATTTCTTCAACTTGTGAATTATTTCATCCTCATACAATACAAATATAAAAGGCAAATTTAAGCGATTAAAGCTTTTTTATCTTCATATATGTGCAAATTAAATTTTGAACATGTCAAAAATTTACTTGCAGGTTTAAGGTTTCCCCCAGAAAACTTGCGACATTGGGCGTCCATCCAGCGGCCCGTCGTGTTTTTGAGTAAAAAAATGTTTAAAGTTGAAAATATCACTTGATAATAATGTGTTATTGACAGATTGGAAGATTAACACCTAAACACAAACAATACATTTTAAAGAAAAACAAACATTTTAAAAAGATTTAAATAAATAAGCAGTGTTTAGTCTGGTGGCCCGCCAGGCTTATAATACACAGAGAGATACTGCAGATTTGAATTGAAAATTGTTAATTTCCAGGAAAATAATGTACAACATGTAACTTTGATGAGATTTAAACACAGAGATTCCCTCAGTGTTTTATAAGCCTGGCGGGCCACCAGGCTTTCCTTGTGCCCCCGCCAGGCTTAGCATTGCTTATTTAAAATGTTTGGGTTTTTTGAAGATTTTATAGTTGGTGTTCAGGTATTAATCTTCCAACAACACATAATGATCAAATTTCCTGTCAACATTAAACATGTTTTTTACTTAAAAACACAACGAGCCGCTGGATGAATGACTGCTTTAGCGCCAACTTAGCAAGTTGTGAAAGAACTAGATAAATGCATTTCACAAAATAATTCAAAATACACGACTTTGACTATTTCTAGCATTTGCATCAACCCAGCTAATGTTATGCAAACAAAACTTAAACAGCTGTCCAGGGACCAGGAAGGTTAAGCCTCTTACGTTTTAATAAGCTCATAATTAAAAGAGGCTGTAAATACTTTGCAGCGTGGCAGCATGTCGTTTGTTAAATGTGTCACCAAATCTCCTCTATAATTCTCTGAGAAAATCCAATCTGCCAGTTGAGGGCAGCTCAGGATTTGGGAGTAAAATTGGTGTTTGTGTCGCTGCACGTTTCACGCTTTGTTTCAACGCTCTGACGCTTCGTTCGCTTTTAGAAACGATAAATTAATTTAGTGTTCATCCCGGCGCGACGATGCTCCGATAATCGACCTTTTCTCCTCGTTAGGTCAGTCGGTTCGGCTGCAGTAAAGGTCAGCAGGATTAAAGGTTGTTGGTTCAATTCCACGTCTGCCATAAATAATTGTAATTAAAATTTAATTAGATGCAGTTGCCTTGGAATAATTTAAATATGCGCTACAAAAATTTCTTCCGTGTGACTGAAAACCATTATTTCTTTCTACCGTGCCTCTTATCCTTCCTTCCTTCCTTCCTTCCTTCCTTCCTTCCTTCCTTCCTTCCTTCCTTCCTTCCTTCCTTCCTTCCTTCCTTCCTTCCTTCCTTCCTTTTCCTCTCTCCTTCTTTATCCTTTTTTTTTTCCTTTTTTTCCTTTCCATTCTCAGCTCTCGTTCGTTTCTTGTTCCTCCTTGAATTGTTTTTTTGTCATCCCTTGTCTCCTTCCTTGCATCCTTCTTTTCTTTCATTCCCTTCTTTCTTTCAGTCTTGCATATTTTTCTAATCCTTCTTTGTGTCCTTTCTTCCTTCCTTGTATCCTATCACCTTTTTTGTTTATTTCCGTTGTTCCTTCCTTGTCTTCTTTTATTCTTTGCATCATTGTTTTCTTTCCTTCTTTTCTTCCTTGCCACATCTTTCCTTTGCCTCTTTTTCCTCCTCCTTTCCTCCTTCCCTCCTTCTGTTTCTTTTTCTATTCTTCCTGGTTTTCATCTCTCCATTTCTTCCTTCCTCTCTGATCATAGAAGAATCGCTGATATATAAATGTTAATTCATTCTGTAAATATGTTGTGTTAATATTAAACATGTAAAATGTATTTCGCTGCAGATTAACGATTTCCTCTGATTGTTTTTCTTCCCTCGTAATAAACCTCCTTCGGTTTCTTCTCTGGGGATCCGAGTTCGCAGGAATAAAATTCATCCTCCCCATTAAACATGTGATGTTAAAACTCTCAGCTTTCCTGGCAGTAAATGTGTCCTTGTAAACACTTACAGCAGCCATTTTACTGGAGCAATCATCATTAATACATTTTAACGTCACATTCCAGCAGATTATGTTGTGGAGCTGCAGTTGTAGTTGTTGGACATTAATAATGAAAGTAAGCTGATCATGTAGCTGATCCGCCGCTCCACGTTTCCCACAAAGCATCTGAGCTCATAATTCGCCTCCGCAGCTTCTCTGTGCGTTCAAATTAGCAGCCTTTCTACTGAAGGTGCGGCGGCGGCGGCGGCGGCGGCGGCTGATGCCTGAGTCCTTCCAGGATCACAGGAAGTGGAATGAGGGTCACTTTGCTGCTGGAAAGTCAGACATTTGGATGAAGGACGGCGCTCACTGCCCAACACTTCATCTCTGTTAACTGTGTTGTTCTGTTATCGATAGTAGAGTTTTCTCTTGCATGAAGAGTCTTCAACTCCTAAAACAATAAAACACATTTTTTTTATAAAATGCAAGCGAGTTGCTCGTGTTTATATTTCTAAACCACTTAAAGTTAACGTGCATCCCAACTGTATTTGTACCGTTTCTCTGTTATCTTTGTTTCTGTGTCATCTGGCTCCAATTAAAGATGTCCAGTAGCGCCCTCTGCTGGATGGAGGCCAAACTGCAACGCTAAAAGAAATTGATGTTTTTAGTTTATTGATTAGAACCACAGATACATTTATTTGGCTACTTTATACTTTTACTTGAGTAACAATATGTGGAAGTACTACTGCTCTCCAGTGAATGTTTTGGATTAGAAATAATTTGAATGTAATCCTAAATCCATTACTAGTTTGATTTTCTGTGATGTGAAGAAACTCGGCACTCAGTGGATGTTGATCTCTGCAGGCGGAGAAATATGAGCACCGAGCTTCCTGGCCCATTGGGTAAGAGGAACATTCCCCCGCAGTCCCGCGATCACTTTGCCGACCTTCCCCTCCCTGTTGCTGTTTGTCACGGCCGCGTTAAAGTATTGCCCTGCAGCTGCGCGCCGGAATGCATCACACGGCGAGTTTGTCAGGTCAGGAAATATGAGCCTGGCGCTTCGCAGCGTCAGCAGCACCTTAAACCGACGCCGCCGTCGCACGGCGAACAACGGCAGCTTGGTCCAAATCAAGTTGTGTGGGATTTGCATAGAAATTGTTTGGAGATCAGGAGATGCTGCTGTTTCTCTGAGGCCCAATCACTTGAAGACAATGAGCGCTCCGAGAAGTCTGAGACAATCAGACCTGAGGCAGCGCTCTGTCCGTGTTTATGGAAAACAGAAACTCTCCCTCTCTTGGAATATGTTGTTACTCTGCCAGCTTCTGACTGTAAAATGTGCTCCTCTAAGGTTTAAATTCAAACCTTAGAGGGAAACTAAAAAAGGGAAACTAAAAGTGTGTTCACAAATGCTGTGTAGCAATCAGTCTTGCAGCAACATTGGTGATATGAACCTGTCCAAAAAGATGGCTGCTCTTTTTCCAACTCAGTTTCTTTCTCAATTTGAGGACCTACAATTTCCTAAAAAGTGTTTTAGGAAATTGTAGCAGTGTTTTGTAGCAGTTTCTACAAGGATGAAGAGCGGAGTCTGAATTGAAGCCGCTCTGATGATCCGGCTGTCAGAATTTGCTTTGGAGTCCAGTTTTGAAGAGAAACCTGACAAATGTCAGAGGTTTGGGACCAAAGTGCAGGCAGAGAGGCAACATAAATCAACAAGCTGTATTTGCAGAGGCCGCCTGGTGACAGCTCGCACAGCAGGCGTCATAATCTAATGCCAGGCTGTCTTGTTTGGCAAAAGAGCATCTTTCAGTCAAAGTCCCCAGTGAGAAAAGCGGCTCGCATACGTCGGCATGCAGGTAAACAGATGGGAAGTTTTCTCGTCGCTCCTTGAATGTCATGTGCATGATTGGGAATGTCAGCGCAGCTATTTAGCGCTGACGGCTTCAGAAAAGTACTCATCACCTTTACAGCGTGATGTACGAGCACGGAGCAGAAATTATCCCCGTGTCGGAGACGCCTGACAAATGTCTCTGAGGGAGGGGAATCAGCAGGCGGCAGCAACTTGACGGAGCATTATCTGCCAAGGACGGGTTGTTTCCTGCCGTTAGCTGCCGATGTAGAGCATTTGTTTTCCTGGATCTGATCCTGCTTAGACTTGATAATAGGTTATGTCGCACCTTTTTCTGGCTAACAGAATCAGGCGCTCACAAAAAGAGCGTCTGGTTTTTTTAGTTGGGAGAGACACGATGTTCTGATGAAACATGTCACATCTGCGTTGGCCAGTTGTTCTCCAGAAGATCTTGTCTGAGATTTAATTGGAAGTGGCACAAGGTTTTTGATTTGTATTCATGAACGAGACGTGCAGCTGCTCCTGGCAAGCTGTCGCTGTTCTTGTTGTTCATTCAAAGTTCATGCTAAGTGTGTGACCGGACAACAACCGTGTCTGCAGAGTTCATCAGCTCTAAGTATTCACGAATATTCAATTCAATCAGGACTTTATAAATATTAAGACATAAAGTAGGGAATATTTACCAAGTGGAAAGAGACCTTCAAGTTTTCAGGGCTGAAGGTTAAATATTCTGACTTCAGTCCATCATCTGTGAAGGAAACAACATTAAACCCACCTGAAGCGCCGCCTTTGTGAAAACACTGACATATCAGCTCAACCTCTAAATGTGCAGCGATTGTTGTTTCATGTTTATCTTGTACTTCATTAGTTTTGTAATCCTGCATGACATGGAAGAGAAGCACAACTTTGTTCTCACTCCACACAAAAGACTCAATTTGTGCACTTCTGCTAATGTGGAACAGATTGTTTTGCTTAGCACCTTTGCTGACTTTGAGCATATTGTGCAAACTTAACTTTCTCTGAATGAACATTTCCTGATTAACTCTAACTGATTTAGCTTTGAAGTCTGTGTGGATGTTCTGGTTATTGACTGGTAACAGCTTTTCAGACAGTTAGCATTAGCATGAATAGTGGAGTCAGCTTCCACTGTATCATCTTGGAGAAATGCATTAGCGTTAGCTTAGCCATTGTTTATCAGGGTTAGCGTTCGAGTAGCTAATATGATGTAGCATTACTGCAACTAATGCTTCAATGTTACCACAACTTATGATTATGGTTAATACTTTAGCTCTAGTATCATAAACAATTAACTTTAAGTTTATTTAACTTTGTAGTTAGCGGTATCAACCACTGGTTGTTTTCTGTTTTAACCTCGAATAGAAACGTTTAGTCCCAGGTTCCATGTTTAGCGCCAATCACAGGCCTGTTACAATGTGGATGAAAACATTTCTAAAACTCATGCAGTCTCAGCCTGCAATGGTCAGATGAACACATACAGTGGAGTATGGCGGTGGCAGCATGATGGTGTGTAGATCTTATCTGAATCAGAAATAGGAAACTGATGTTTAGAGATCTTCTCCTGCAATCTGACTGACTGAAGAATGAGTAAATGAGTTAAAGAGACGTTTAAAGCCAGTAGAGTCAGACTGATTCCTGCATATGTGCAGGAATCAGTCAAGTAAAGCATTAAAGGGGGAAAAATATCCCAGGTTTTTGACTTCTCTCCATCATTTTAATTACTTTCAAATCAGGATTTATGTGACTGGGTAAAACCCTGCGGAGCTGCCACTTAAGTGTTTCTGGAGTGCATAATCCAGCTCATGTCTGACAGAAGACAAAAGCTCTGTCCTCGCACAGACTCAATGTTCTCTCTTATTATTTATGCACCTGCCTTTTGGATTTCAGAAGGCTTTTACTGCGGGAAGAGAGTAAAAGCTGGACAGGTTTTCAGCTTTATTGGCCTATATAAAAGGAAGTGAGGAGTGGGGGGTGTTTTACAGTCACTAGAAATGGAGAATGCAAGTCGGGCTTTGTGTGGACCTTTAAATTTTACTGCATACGAGGAGGAGTCTTTGGGTGAATCCCCTGCAGAATCCTCTGCAAACGAGCCGGCATCTATTGACATTAGAGACGACGACGCTCCCTCCGGCACCATTTGCCGTTTGTCTCCGTGACCCAGAACTTCCTCCTGACAAAGCGCTACCTCATTTCAATGCTAATGCGCTGTTATGGGTGTTTTCAAAAGCGTTGCTGCTGTTTATAATGATTCAGCTCAGCTTTGAGGTGCTGGTTAATCCCGCAGATCCCCGAGGAGCCGCCGTGCGCCTAGAGGTCACGCAGATAGTGTTTAAATAGAGTCCCGCGTTATCCCGACGGGACGAGCGCGCCGCCTGTAAACAGCTGACAGGTTCATGAATTTCCCTGCCAGGTTGGGATTAAGTAAACATGCAGCTGCTCTGATTGTTGTGCGTTGATGACCTCTTGACCTCGAGGCGTACATCCAGATATCACCTTTTCTAGAAGGAGAAACACACACCAAGAAGGAGAAACAATCTCAAAGAACCTTCAGGTGTTTGTTTGACCTGCAGTCCAAAAAGAAAGGAGCAACATTTATGGTTCTTTACCAGATGAGGTGGAGTCCAAAAATACAGCCAGCAAAAAGTTTCTTCTAATGTTTAAAATGTCCATGCATGCACAATCCTCTTTTTTCACTTCCAGTATCGATAGCAATCTCTCAGGTTTTAGTATCGGCCAATGTCGATCAGAAACCGAAACACCTTAAACTGGTATTTTTCTAACAAATAGAAAAGATATTATAACTGAATTTGATAAGTCTACAGCAGTACAGCACACTGGTAGTTTCACAAATTGTCAAACATGTAAAAACAATTTAAATCTGTTCAGTCAGTGCAGTTAGTCAATGTAAAATAAATGACGAAACAGAAACAGTAGAGTGACCATTTTGGTTAAATATGTGAAAATTAATCACAACAAACGAGCGCTGTAATAATAAATCGAGTACCTCGATGATTAAAACTCGCTGCCTGGAAGCTTCATTAAGTTATCTCTTATTATTTAATGCACCGTCTTGTGGTCGGGCCGTTATTTGCGTTGCGCAGCGCTCTCTCTTGGCAAAAGCTAAGTCTTAGCAGCATAATGTCCAGTTTGTAAGTTGAACCCATATATATTATAACAATGTTTTGGGGTTATTTTTTGAAATGAATTAATCTAAGCTGAAAGGTTGATCACTTATGGATTCTAAGAAAAATGTATGTTTTGGAAATGAATAACGAGAGAAAAGATGTTTCGTTTTAATTGACACTACTGTAGTGTCTGGTAAAAAGCCAAAATGATGATGTCATTGCTTTTGAAACGCCTGATTAGTTAATTCACAACATCAGAATTAACTGGAGGTAGATTGGTTCCAATATTGAAGCACAACTATAATAAACTTTATCAGATGTTGTGATGAAGATGCAGCTGTAGTGAAATGGGCTGAAAGGCCTTTCAGTGAGGAAGAAGTTATTAATCCAAAAGCAAATGTCCAGATTACAGTTTATTGTCGTGGCTTGAATTGAAAAACTACATTTTCTCAGTCTTAGTCTGATGGGAAGTTGTGGGGAAATAAAATAAATGCTTATCAAACTCACCAGTTAATCCAGTTTGGTCAGGACTGAAGAACTTCCTGATAGAACTCAGGATAGAACTCCAACATATTTGAACAAAGTGCGATAGCTTAAAAAGTTCACTTTTTGTTGTAATATGATTCCTTCATCAAAAACACACCTTGATTCTTTCAGGCATGTTTGAGAAATGATTCAATCTCCATGGTAACCATTCAGCTTTCCAAAATGCCTCAGTGGATGTAGCTCCGCCTCCAAGATGAAGCTCCTCCCACACTCAGCTCCTTCAGACTAGCCAGCAGCTATTCGCAAACATTTGGTGGATCGGCTTTGCTACTTCTCAGTTCAATGTTTGTAAAAACTGTTAAAGGGTAAATAACCATGTTGTGATGACTTCCTGAAAGCAGAGTTTGGAGTAAAATGGGAGTATTTAAAGGGACAGAGGCCCAATTTCAAGGTGTTAAATCTCTAAATCCAATTATGTAATGTTTATGTGATATATATATATTGCTTTTTTTATATAATTGATGCCTGTAAAAGAGGTAATACTGCTCCTTTAAAATGGAGGAAATTAGAAAGAAGAAATAATGGGAAGGTTTAATTGGAATAATTTCAACAAGGGGAAAAAAATGTGTATCTGGTTTTTTAGTGTAAAAATGTTTTCAACCTCCTGAAGTGTTTAGTTCCATAATGAAAAGCGATCTGCCTTAACTCTGGTTTTCGCTCTGCTTTCATGTGTTTCTTACAAATGCATCAGCATTCATCTTGCTACTTAATTAGAAGCTGTAGGTAATACTTTCTCTTTCGATTTTGTCAATAATCACTGATGGTTTTGGATCAAAGTCGAGCCGATTGTGAATCATCGCATCTCAAGTAGCCACTAAAGTGTAATTATTTCTGATTGAAGCACAAAATTTGGTCGCTGCAGATGGTGAAAGGTGAAGCTGAGGTCAAGGCTGCTCTGTTTGTGTCTGTTCTCCCAGAGACGGGAAGGTTTCTTCTCTTCCTCCTCTTCCTCAGGCGTTGCTGGGACCGAAGGGGAGACGCAGCAATGAGGTGAGAGGAATATCAACACTACGACGGATTGAAGTGTATTTCTGCACGGTTTTTCTCAGCAGATTGGATGGAGGAACTCGTTCAGAATCTTGTAGTTAGTCACGGTTTTCCTGGAAGTTTATTTGCACAATTTTCCTCCAGGATAATTAGCAGGAAACAGCTGTCTTCATTTGGAGAATCACAGTTTTTCACTCCTAATTCTGGGTTGTTTTTAATTCAGAGAGAGCTGCAAATAATTGCATCCACAGGAAATTGAAGAGAAATATAGGGAAAGTAAAATGACAGAGAAAACATCAGCTGCTTTCTCTTCTCTGAATGGAGCTACAGTGACATCTGCTGGCCATAAAAGGAACTGCACTAATAATCTTCATGGAAAAGTGAATCACTTCACTTTTCCTGAGTTTCTTCTGTTATCATCATAATAATCAAAATGTATTAATAGGATTTTCTACAGTCCTTTTATAAGGTGCATTGTTTCCAAAGAAATTACACTGAGAACTAAACTTTATAGGATTTTAATGTGAAGCGGTAAGTATGCAAACCAGCTCTAAAGAAGCTTCAGGATGTTCTGCTTTATATCGTTGTGATGTGGAAATGACACCAGATCCTGTTTTCTCCATATTGCTGCTCCAACAAGCATAAACACATGCAAGTCTTGCTAAAAGATGTGAGCATTGTGACAGATAATTCCTAAATAGTTTCTGGTTTTTGTTCAAAATCAACAAAAGGAGTGAGTTGATGAGAGGAATTTAAATTGTCTCAGCAGAATCAGCTAAATCAGACAATAACTTGTAGTGGGTGAATGTTCAGAAGCTCAGTGGATCTCCTGTGTTCAGCAAGGTGGAGGATCCGGGATGCTGTGGGTTTGATTTTGCTTCAGAGGTCAGTTTTAATCAACTTTTCATGAAATATTTTAGTGTAAGTGCATTAAAATGTCTATTTACAAAACTAAAATACAAACTTTAAAGTGTTGCATTAACCATTTTTATAGTGTGAGATATTCAACAAATATTGTCAAACTGCACTTGGCTCAAATGTAACTGATGAAAGTAATGAATTACATATGAAATCACTTCCTGCATGTAGAAAATGTTCCTCTAAGGATGGAGTTGCGGTCTCGCACCACTAGGGGCGCCAGCGGCCGCGCTCCACGTTACCGTGTACAGTGCGCATGCTCACTGGGCGTTGTTGTTGTAGTCAGCTGGTGGTTGTCAGTTTGGCTGAAATACCAATGGAAACGCAGCAAAAACTGAGCGGATAGAAGTATTTCACAGAATCGACAGTAGATGTCGCTGCTCTGGCTCTATAACTGATAGTTGCGTCTAATTGATCGATCACATTCCTTTGAAAATGAGAGGAATGTGATCGATTGTCAGCGCTGGGATGGAGCCGGAGGAGCAGGAGGAGCAGGCGGCCGCCATGCTGTGGTCCATCCAGGAGGCTGTGGAGAGGCAGACCCAGCAGATCGGAGCCTCGGCCTGCGGGGCCACGGCGGTGGTGGACGTCCTGAAGGCCCTCGGACTGGACGTGACCCCGGAAGAAGCGGAGCGCTGCGTCCAGACCCGCCTGAGGAGGACCGAGGCTCCGCTGCCAGACTACCTGCTGTCCCGCAGCGAGGCTGGTGAGCTGCCGCCATGTTGGTATGATGGGATGTTGTAACTCTAACACATGTTGAATAGTTTTCAACATGTTTCAGACAGAAATAATGTGCTGCTCTTTATTTCTATTCACTCTTGCACGCATCTAGGGGCGCCCAAGTGAAGACAGAAAATCTGTTTATTCTCCTCATTTTCTGTATTTAAAAGCTGTTGATTTTCTCACAGTGCAGAGAGTAGAATCTAAATGAGGAAGTTGTAATTGGTAAATAATGTTCAAGACTTTAGATTAATGAAATGTAATAAATGTTGTAATATCAACATCATTCCTGATGTAAACATGTAATAGTTCAGATTTCACTTGTAAAATAGTTGCCACAATTCTTCTAATAGAAAAGAAGTTCCAGCTTCACTGTAATATGTTCTTGTTCATCTCAATTCCAAGTCAAAATACGTAGAACCAAGATGGCCGCCCTGACATCGGTGAATGTTGTAAACACAAGGAATGAATTATGTGAAAATACTGGGGATTTCCCATGAAGTGAATATTTCATGTGTGGTCTTGTTGCCATTAGTAACCGGTGATGTTTACCTTGGTCCAGGTGCGACTCACGCTCAGCTGATCCGAGGCGCCCAGGAGGCCAGCGGCGGGAAGGCCGTCGGCCGCTTCTTCCACCTTTATCCGCGGCGGAGCGTCAGGTTGGTTCCCTGGCTCGCACGCTGGATCAGGAAGGGCGCCGTTCCCGTGGCGACCATGAACATGCAGGTGGCTGTGCCCGACGGCGAGGAGGTGCCCGACGCCTGGCACCATCAGCTCATATTTGGAGCGGCACCCAGAGCCGTGTTCATGACCAACCCGTTGGATGTGGGTGTGTGAGACAGAAGATCTGTGGTTTGTGTCAGCCTGTTGGTTTGTCTTTGCTTATTTAGGTCTTTGTTGTGGTCAGTGAACAAATGAAAGTTATGTTTACATGAAGGATGATGTCAAAAGTTTGAACATAAATTAGCATTTCTGTAGATTGAGGTCAGAATTCTGTAGCTAAATGTTTGAGATGAAATCAGAGGAGCTGTTCTGTATCATCAGTGCGTCTCTTTGTGATCCACTTTGGTTCTCTTCTCTCATTCAGTCGGTGAGGTCGAAGTTCACCAGCGACTCTGCAGCGACTCGGTGCTGCTGGTTCGTCGGGAAGACGTTCTGCAGAGATTAACGCCTGGCGGTTCGCTGTCTGACCTCTCCCAGATCCAGTGCGACCAGCGCTGGCGGCAGCTGGACGTCGAGGGTGAGACGCCGACCTTCTGACGCTGACCTCTTACCCTCCGTGTTTGATTCTGTTTTTTTTTTATTTTTGTCCAGGTCAAGTGAAGCAGATGCTGCTGGAGGAGGAGCTGGAGGACGGGCCCAGGACGGCTCACGTCAGGATCCCCGCGGCGTACAGTTCAGGGGTCACGCTGTTTGCGCTGACGGGTTCAGATGTGGCTCAGCAGATCCTCCAGGAACCTGAACTTCCTTTGCTGTGACGACAGAAAAGCCGAGCGGAGAAACACTGGGATGGAAAGCAGCTGTTATGATTCTCCTCCAGTTGATTCTCTTAGTTTATTGATTGATTTCAGAAGCAATAAAAGCCTGAACTTCATCCCAGATATGAGACAGAAATAAAGAGACGCAGTTTTTCAGATTGGCTTCATTTTCTGCTCTGCTTTTTCCTCTGAGGATCTATGAATGTTGCCTGTTTTGTTGTTTCTTTATAATGTTTTACATGTAACATTGTTACAATAATAATAATAATGACAATAATAATGTTGTTGAGTCTTCTGTGTTGCTCAAAATTAGTTCAAACATGAATGTTCAATGTGTAACTAGACTATAAACTCAAATGTGAAATGAAAAAAGAATCAAGTGTCTGATGTTATTTATTCTGATTTCAGAGTTTTGCGGTCAGTGAGGAATTATCAAGCATAATAATCCAGATTACAGTCAGCAAATAATCCAGGAAAACATGAAGAGAATGGAAACGGTGCAGGAATCCCATCATACTGAGTATTTGTAGGAGAAAGAGGGGAAGTTAGCAAACTGAAGTAAGTCTGGAGTTTTGCAATGTTAAAATGAAAAGTTTCCAGAATGTTTCCTGCAGATGAGCAGTTTGTGTTTCAGGGACTCATGTTCATGTTCTGGATGCTGCAGCTGCAACAAAACCGCAGCAGAAATGAAGGGTTGGGTGAAGCGGCTGGGAGAGAAACTCAGCTGTTCATACGGAGAGGATCCAGAACCAGGTTCAGGTTGGAATGAGATGGAAAAGCTGAGCTGGTGATTCGGTTTGGTTTGGAGGAAATAATAATGGATAATGGCAGCATGTTGATGATGATGGTGATGGTGGAAGGGAAGAAGAAGAAGAAGAATTGATTATGAAAGATGAATGAAGATGTGATGCTTCAGGAGGACGTGGAGAGAAAAGCAGCAAAATCACTGAAATGATTGATGGAAGTAAATCAATCATAGAGCAAAAGTCCAGACTGTAGACAGTAAACGTGTCTCTGATGTAATATGAGCGTCATGACATGTTGGTGGAAAGTGCTGCAGAATGAAACTAGTAATGGTGAATATTCATGTGAACATCAGTGCTGCTGTGAGCCACCAGGTGATGTTCAGTTGGACCCTGAAAAAAGTCATGATCAATGATCGATGTGATCGATGTGATCAATGTGATCAGATCAGAGGGAAAACAGTTGCTGATCAGAGACTCATTAGATGAAGCTGAGGTTCATCAGCAGTAATTGAGATCAGCTGTGGGGAAAAGGATAAAAGCGAACCGGAGGAGCTCCAGTTGTGATCCCGGCTCTGACCGGTCCGGTTCGGTCCGGTCCGGTCCGGTACCGAGCGGCTCCTCTCAGATCGGTTCTCCCAGATCTTTGTTGTTACGTTCAGTTTCTCTGAATGTGAACTAACCTGTTTGTTTGTGTCTCTGTTTGTTTGTTAGCGGGAGCCAGCAGCAGAGGAACTACGTTTCCCGTGATGCTTTGCGCTCTGACTCCCAGAGGAAGTGGTGGAATCCTAAAGTTTCCCTCCCATCAGTTGGTGGGGTGAAGCGTTTCCACGTGCTGTGGGTGCAGCGGGTGAGTTCGTGTCTCTGTGTTCATCGCCTCGCAGTTTGTCCACGCAGGGATTGAACACCAGGTGAGACGGGCTGCGACTAATTGCTGCTGCAGAGGAACAGAGGTGAGTGGATCCAGGTCATTTCAACGTGTTTTGCTGCTTCAGTCGCTTTGAAGTGACCGAAGAAAAATCAAAACTAATGAAAATATTTTCCCAGCTCATCATCAGAACTTTTGTCTCAGTGAGAGTTGAACGTTCATGGTGGTTTTCTGGAGTCACTGGACTCATGTGACTCCAATCAAAGTGAGACATGTGTCTCCAGGGTCCAACAGTGGACTCTTTGTTGTGCTGCTCATGTTTCTGCTGATTCAGCAGTAATCTGGGTCCAGATTACGGTAGAGATCGATGCAGGTTGTGTTGTCTTCTTGTTTTCCTTCCAGCTCTTTGTTTCCTTCTTTACGATTCCATCCATCTCCTGGAAAAGGTCACGGCTCCTCCAGCTAAAGGTCAGCGCTCGCATAACGACACACACGGTGAGTGGAAATGGTCCTTTAAATGTGATGTGTTCTGGTTCCAGTTGCCATGGCGGAGCGGGTTCTGGTGGTTGGAGGCGGTGGACGGGAACATGCGCTGGCCTGGAAGCTGGCCCAGTCTGGCCGGGTCCAGCAGGTTCTGGTTGCTCCGGGCAACGCAGGAACTGCCAGCTGTGATAAGATCAGCAACTCTGGTACCTGGGAGGGTTCTGGTTCTGCAGAAAAGAAACGATGGAGCAGAGTTTTTCAGGTTTTGGTTGTGTTTCTGCAGAGGTGTCGGTCAGCAACCACAGCATCCTGGCTCAGTTCTGTAAGGACCACCATGTGGGTCTGGTGGTGGTGGGTCCAGAGGCGCCGCTGGCAGCAGGTGGAGTTGATCCCAGTTGGTTCTTTTGGGTTTGTTCTTCAGCTGTTCTTCACTGGTCTTTTCTCTGCAGGCATCGTGGACGACCTGACGGCGGCGGGCATTCTGTGTTTTGGACCGACTGCGGCGGCGGCCCAGCTGGAGTCCAGCAAGAGTTTTGCCAAGGCGTTCATGGAGCGTCACGGCGTTCCCACGGCCCGTTACGGCTCGTTCAGCGACCCGCAGGACGCCTGCCGCTTCATCCGCAGGTCGGCTCAGGGGCTATGTGGCTCTGCAGAACCCAAATGAGAACGTTGGTTCTGCATCCATCTGCTCTTTCTTCACAGTGCCGACTTTCCAGCTCTGGTGGTGAAGGCGAGCGGCTTGGCGGCGGGGAAGGGAGTCATCGTCGCCGGGGATCAGGAGGAAGCGTGTCGGGCCGTGATGGAGATCATGAAGGTGGGAGACCAGAAGAAGATCCAAAGCAGAGTTTGTTATTGAAAAGAAGTAGTGACTGGTCTGTTGTTGCAGAACGGAGCCTTTGGGTCGGCAGGAGCCACGGTGGTGGTGGAGGAGCTGCTGGAGGGACAGGAAGTGTCGGTGGGTCAATAAATCTGGTTTGTGTTTCTCAGCAGGATCTCAAGCTAATAATCTGAACGCCTTGCAGTGTTTGTGCTTCAGTGACGGTTCCTCCGTCTCTGTGATGCCGCCGGCTCAGGACCACAAGCGGCTCCAGGACGGAGATGTGGGGCCCCTCACAGGCGGGATGGGGGCCTACTGCCCCGCCCCGCAGGTGGACGAGCAGCTGCTGCAGCAGATCAGAGAGTCCATCCTGCAGAGGACGGTGGACGGGATGCGGCAGGAAGGACGACCTTACAGGGGTAGAATGTAGCAGCAGGTCAAGGGTCGTGTAGGGAAATAAAAGAAATGGCTAATTTTGATGTTTCCAGGTGTTTTGTACGCTGGCCTCATGCTGACCCATCAGGGTCCAAAAGTTCTGGAGTTCAACTGTCGCTTTGGTGACCCAGAGTGTCAGGTTCTGCTGCCTCTGCTGCAGAGCGACCTCTATGATGTCATCATGAGCACCATTACTGGCAGCCTTTCCTCCAATGCCCCTGTGTGGCAGCAGGGCAGCTCTGCGGTTACCGTGGTGATGGCCAGTGCCGGTTACCCGGGTTCCTATGAGAAAGGGGTTGAGATCACAGGTGGGCCTGCTGCAGGGTTCTGGTTCTGATGCGTTGGGTTCAGGTGTTTCAGGTCTGGTGTCGTGCTGCAGGTCTGACCCGGCTGCCGGAGGCCGGGCTGCAGGTGTTCCACGCCGGCACCGCCCTGCGGGACGGCCGGGTCGTGTCCAGCGGCGGCCGGGTTCTGGCCGTGACGGCGGTCAGGTCGAGCCTGGAGGTGGCGCTGCAGGTGGCCAATCAGGGTGTCGCTGACGTGGGATTTCCTGGTGCCGTCTACCGGCGAGACATCGGCCACCGGGCCAGGACTCACCAGAACCAGCATGGGTCTGTTGAGGAGCTGCTTTAGTGAAAGACTAAAGTGTGGTGGATGTGTCTCTGTAGTTGAAAGGTTTTTGTCCTGCAGCAGGTCTCTGACCTACAGGGACAGCGGCGTGGACATCGCTGCAGGGAACCGGCTGGTGGAGATGATCAAGCCTCTGGCCAGAGCCACGACCCGATCCGGTACCGCTCTGCTCAGCGATGGAGGGAGAGTCTGTTGAGCTTCCAGCTGTTCTGCCATGTTGGTTCTGTTTGCAGGTTGCGCTGCGGAGCTCGGAGGTTTTGCTGGACTGTTTGACCTGAAGGCGGCTGGTTTTGTGGACCCGATCCTGGTTTCTGGGACTGACGGTGTTGGAACCAAATTAAAGGTGATTTTTCTAGTAAAGTTTCTATCTTCACCTGGAAATTCAAGCTCATCTTTATTGCAGCAGCTTTTTAACACGGTGGTTCTGTTTCCCAGCTTGCCCAGGCCTGTGGTTGTCATGGTGATCTGGGTCAGGACCTGGTTGCCATGTGTGTGAATGACGTTTTGGCCCACGGCGCCGAGCCGCTCTTCTTCCTGGACTATTTCTCCTGCGGGTCTCTGGATGTGGATGTGGCTGCCTCTGTTGTTGGCGGTGTGGCCAAGGCGTGTGAGGCGGCCGGCTGCGCCCTGCTGGGTCAGAACCAACCAGAACCGATCCATTAGCTCTTGTCAGCCCAGTGGACTCTATGATGACTGTCAGTGTTTTTTCCAGGTGGTGAAACGGCTGAGATGCCCGGCGTTTACCCTGCTGGTGACTACGACCTGGCTGGGTTCTGTGTCGGTGCCGTGGAGCGGGATGCCTTGTTGCCAAGGCTACAGGACATGTCAGAGGGAGACGTCCTGATTGGTGTTGCTTCCTCTGGGCTTCACAGCAACGGCTTCAGTCTGGTCCGTAAGGTTGTGGAGAGAAGCGGGCTGGGTCTCGGCGCTCCTGCTCCGTTTGGGAACCAGAGTTTGGGTCAGTTTCTAATAAAGTTTGATCCAAATGAGCAGAAAAGCTCCAGAGTTTCATTCAAAGGTTGTACTTTGTTAGGTGAGGCGTTGCTCACTCCCACCAAGATCTACAGCCGCCTGCTGCTGCCTGTGCTGCGCAGCGGGGCGGTTAAAGGCTACGCTCACATCACGGGCGGGGGGCTTCTGGAGAACCTGCCTCGGGTTATTGCCCCGGGTCTGGCGGCTCGGCTGGGTGAGAGGAAAGCAGACAGAGTCTCGTGGTGGTTTAATGAAGTTTATTGGTGGGAGGACAGTTTTGTTCAAGTGGTTTCTGTGCAGATGCGTCTCGGTGGAGGATGCCGCCCGTCTTCTCCTGGCTGCATCAGGTTGGCTCAGTCAGTGAGGAGGAGATGAGCAGAACCTTCAACTGTGGGCTTGGTGCGGTTCTGGTGGTTGGTCCAGCTGATGCAGAGATGGTTCTCTCTAAACTCCATGATGAAGCTGTGATTGTTGGTGGTCTGGTACCTAAGCAACCAGGTAACATGACAGAAGCAGTATTTGGTGTGTTTGTGCTGTCAGGCATCAGTAATGGTGTGTTTCCCAGGTTCCCCCTCTGTGCTGGTTTGCAACCTGAAGCAGAGCCTCATGATGGCGGCTGGTTCTGTGCAGGTCCATGTCAGCCCAGCACACAACAGGACCAGAGTGGCTGTTCTCATCTCTGGTTCTGGTGGGTTATGTGTTGAATCTCATTTCTTATTGTCTGGCTGTTTATTGATGTGACTGTGCTTTCTCAGGTACCAACCTGCAGGCCCTCATCACTCAGGCTAAAGCTCCCAGCAGCTCTGCTCACATCGTGCTGGTCGTCTCCAACAGGCCTGGAGTTCAGGGCCTCAAGAGAGCAGCAATGGCTGGAATCCAGACCAGGGTGGGTCACAATATCGCTCACTTAATCTCAATCTGTACTCATGTTTCAGTTTTATTCTGCTCAGGTTGTGGATCACAAGCTGTACTCCAGCAGAGCTGAGTTTGATGCCACCATTCATGGACTCCTGGAAGAGTTTGCAGTGGAACTGGTCTGCCTTGCTGGTTTCATGAGGATCCTTACTGGACAGTTTGTCAAGAAATGGAACGGTAGGATTTCAATAAAGATTTTATTCAAACACTGTAGTACATTTGTTCAGGTAGGTTCAGTTTGTGAGGAAAGCAGCAAAAATTATATATATATACTAAGTATTGAAGGTAGTTTTTAAGCAAGGCTAGAGAGAGAAAGAGAAGGAAGGAAAGGTTGGAAGAGTGAGTGAGACAGAGAGAAGAAGGACAAGTGTTGAAGAAGAAGAACATGTTAGTGTGTGTGACCATGTACCAGACTGGTCACACACACTAACATGTTCTTCTTCTTCAACACTTGTCCTTCTTCTCTCTGTCTCACTCACTCTTCCAACCTTTCCTTCCCCTTCAATACTTAGTATATATATAATTTTTGCTGCTTTCTTCAACCGGTGGGAATAAGGGAATAAGGGAATAAGGGAATAAGGGAATAAGGGAATAAGGGAATAAGGGAATAAGGGAATAAGGGAATAAGGGCCTTCCCATCCATCCTATGACAATAGGGAAGCTGCTGAACATCCATCCTTCACTGCTGCCATCATTCAAAGGGGTCAACGCCCAGAAACAGGCCCTCCAGGCTGGGGTGAAGGTCACTGGCTGCACTGTCCACTTTGTAGCTGTAAGTCTGACCCACATGCATGACGAGATCAAAGTCCAACTGTCCAGCAGAGAGATGATGGAGACTGTGGCCTTGCAGGAGGAGGTGGATGCAGGCGCCATCATCGTGCAGCAGGCCGTGCCGGTGCTGGTCGGAGACACGGAGGAGAGTCTGTCTGCGAGGATCCGGGAGGCGGAGCATCAGGCGTTGCCTCAGGCCATGGAGCTGGTGGCCAGTGGAGCCGTGAAACTGGGACCAGATGGACAGACGGTGTGGAGGACATAGAGTCCAACTGTCTGTAGTGACGCATGTCTCACCTATTAGGAGGAAACATAGTTTACATTAAAGTGCATGACTGTCTGTATCAATACTGTGCATTACATTGATGACTAACTTTCACCTCTGCTGGTTCCTATGGAAACGCAGCACAGACAGCCTCTCGTTGCCAGCTCTGGTCAACAGGCTGCTCTGTCCTTCCAGACCAAACTGACTCATGAACCTGATGATGTCATCTGTAGAGAAACTCATCATTAACATTCCCATTTACATGACAAAGTCCATTTACTGACCACTGACTGACTGACTGACCCGGCTGGTTCTCTGCGATGGTCACCAGGTAAAACAATCCTCTGGTTGAGAGCAGCTGAGGGACCAGAGGCAGGAACCTGTCGGTGACCTCTCTGCCTCGCTGACCTCCGGCCCAGGCCGCCTCGATTCCTCTGCTGCCCACCTGCACAATGACAAAACACCTTTAACTAGTAACCTCATCATTGATGAAAGCAGCAAGGCACATAGTTCCAGACCTCCTCTGACGGAGTGACCACATAGGGCGGATTGAAGAGCAGAACGTCCACCTGCCCACTCAGCCTCGGCAACAGAGTCTGGACCTGGACAGGAAGGACATGGAGTGTCTGTGAGGAAACAGTGAGACGTCTTCATGACGCTGCAGGAAACTGTCAGTCATTCACCTCCATCCTGCAGTATGTAGGTGAATGACATCACTGACTCTTCAACTCTCTACTCAAACTGTCTGGGTCGCATGTCAAACGTTGGACATTGTTTTCTAGAGACACATCAGAACCAAACTGAGCCGCAGCTTGTCATGCAGAGCTGCTTCATCATGTATCAATAAACCTGATTGAGTCCCTTCACCTCACACTGCTTGGCTACATTGTTTGGTTCCACTACCACACACATCACTACTGTTCCTAGTGACATATTGATCAGTGATCAGTACCAGGTCTGTGATGACGGGCTGCAGGGCGACCCGGTTACAGGAGGCAGTTCTGGCTGTGCACTGAGCTGCAGCTGGATTCACATCGGTGCAGCTGCAAGGGAGAAAAGACAATATGTTACACCTTCAAACCAACAGACTGGAGGTTCTGTGCATCAACATGAACTTTAACCTCTTGTTGTGGCATCTGAGGTACAGATTCTCTCACATATTTTTACTCTAGCTGACTAAATGTAGGTGATCATTTCATCGCTGTTTCCACTCATTACACAGAGCAGAGACAGAAGTGACATGAGTGAAGAAACTGATTCACATGAACATCTGGGCAGATTTTCACTCCACTGAAATATTTCAATATCTGGCTGCATGTGAACCTGAAGCAGCAACAGGGAGAGAAAAGCTGCAGTTTCAGAGCAAAACATTGATAAAGTCCACTGAGTGTCTGACACACAGACTGACAGACTGACTGACTGACTGACAGGTACTAAACCATCAGACCACCACGTGACTAAAGACTCATCTAAACCCCACAGATTTACACTGTCAAACACACCAACTTCCAACACTGACATTCATTCACTAATTAAGTGCATTAATAACAAAACATACAAAACAATCAAATTCACATTCCAAGCAGAATTGAAGTAGAAAACAAACAAACATTCTAAATAATCTAAACTTTCACTGGACAAAGTGAACAGATGAGATGACGGCTCTAATCTGCTCTCTCCTTTATGACTCATATTGATTACAATCACATTTTGATCAACAGCATCATCACTACTATCAACTAAACCTCATTATTGCCAGAAGGAATCACAGACCATGTGGAAACGACAAGTTTCCACATGGTCTGAGTCTCCACTGTGTCCCACCAGCATCACGTGGATTCACGTTGCACAGCAACCATCATGAGATGCTGACACTGCATTTCACACTACAGCATCTTCACTTCACCTACAGATCGACCTGCTCACTGTTTACATCACTTCCTGCTTTCCACACGTAAACAAATCCTCCAGTCCCTCGTGTTCGTTTCCCTCCATCTCTCTCATGTCCACCACCACGTCTGCGTGTAAATAAAGTCACTCACATGTACAGAGCTGCAGGTCCGACCACCGACGCCAGGAAGGCACAAACCGCTCCGGAGCCGCTGCCCACCTCCACGCACACGCAGGGGCTGCAAACAGCGAGAAGGATCCACAGTGACACGGAGATCAGGGACACACACATCACGCACAGTGGGAAGCTGCGCTCCTGCCTCATCTGCTGCAGCGTCTCCGCGTCTTTCTGCAGCGCGTCCATCAGCAGGAACGAGTCCTCCGCGGCCTCGTACACATCCCGGAAGCTTCCGCGTCCCGCGTGGGAGGAAACCGGCGTGGGGAACCAGCTGCTGCTACTGCTCATGTTTACAACATGATAATAAGAGCAGAAACAACAACAACATGACACATCCCGTCACTCACTGCGCCTCCCGCCATGCGCTGCTGTTGACAGGCTCCTCCGGCCGCAGCGCCACCTGCCCTGCAGGAGGAGACATTACAACAGCCTGAACTGCACTGAACTGAAATGCCACCGAGGAGCTGAAACCTGCTGCTGCTCATGTTACTAACAGTAATAGAAAAACATTGAGCATCATTCTCTTGGTTTTACTAACACACAGGATCAATAAGTTGTGATTTTTACCATCATTTCTCTATATCTAGTTGCTCTTCAAAACTCCCACTTCACAGAACTCGTCCATTTCAGAGAGACTTTCATCCTTGAGAAGATCCTTCACCTCCACTTCCTTCTTCATATTCTGGATCAATATAAGCAACTCTTCCCCTGCTGCAGCCTGGATTACAGCACATCAGAGAACGCCTCTGACTGAACAACACAGTCACACATTTCATGCCAAGGCCTCATCGTTGCTCCTCTTCTTAAGGCCTGGATGTTACCGTCTGCTTTGCTTCATCACATCCTGACATTAAACCATCAGCCATGCAGACGCTGCGATTCACGGAGCCGCTGAGCCTCTTCATCACTCTGGACCTGACAGAACACAGACACTGAACACGCTTCCCTCTGCCAAACCAGCACTTCACATGTACACATCACAAACAATAAACATCTACTGGCTTATCAACACATATGATCCTTTCAATATCAATCACAACATGACCTCATGACAAACATAAAATCCTGCTTTATGGAAAACAATCATTGATCATTTCATTGTTTTTTGGTATTACATGGTTCTATGCAGGTCTTTACTCGACATGACACAAATACAAACATCACATCATGTTGATGAACAAACAACTAGTGAACATTTCACTCTTTTCATCTCTTCCTCTGGTTGGATGCTGGAACTGCTGACATCACAGATACCTAGCAAACCGGCACCTTGTGCCTCTCCTGTCAAAACACAGTGGAACCAACAGAGCAGTGATGTAAAGCAGAGGATCATATAGACGTTTTCCAGACATGTCCTTCCTGTCATTTGATGCAACATTTCACATTTTCTCTTTACTGATTTCTTCATTTCTTATAAACATGTGGGAATAAACATACATACTTACATTGTCTGTAGTTATTTTTAACAAAGATATACTTCCACTCCTTTTGTGTTTCATTTTGAGGCAGAGAAATGACAGACATGTTTCATATGTCCCACTAAAACCCGGCTTTGTCCTCTGGCTGTGGCTCCGTTACCAGCATTCAGTTTTAGGTGAACATCATGTTGATCTCCTCACCTCAGTCCAGACTTTCTCACTAACATTACATTTCTGAGCGACTCTTCATACATTTACTGAGCCATCAAACCATCTGCAACACTTCACAACTCTGATTTAGCTAAATACCTTCAACATTCAAGCTTTTACAATCACAGCAAACATTTCTCTTTCTTCCTTACAGGAATTTTATTCATTAAATAAATGTAACAATATAAATAGACAAACATATAAACATGGGGAGCCTTTTCTAACGGGAAGTCAAAAGAATAAGAACTGAAAGGCAACAGAGAACATCCCACATTCATCCCAGCATCTTCACATCATGATTTACTCTCAACACACTTATTGCCATAGAAACAGACTAAACACCACAGAGACGGCGTCTCTGGAATCAGCCTCGGCTCATCCGGGCCGCACGGCAGCCGGACCCGCCGCAGGGTTTCTGCTGAACCGTCACCACGACGACAAACACATCGGTTCCTCATATCGTTACTGTTCTTCTCTCCACAGATGCATTTTCACACAACAACACTCCCACTCTAAACAAGACATTTCTATTAATCCTGTACTTCAGAGAACTTACTCAGGTTTTTGGTATTTTCTAACTCAATACAACATTTGAAAAGTTGAGCAGGAAGAAAACCTGCATGGATAAACATTCCTACAATATTCCATCCAGATATTCATGTGATGTTTTCTTTATGCACCGTTTCTAATGTTAGAGCTGTCTCTGAGGTAGGTCCACATTTCCTGTTCATTTCTCTCACTTTATTCTTGCTGCTGGAGCCACAGAGTCACAACAAACTCTTCAACATTTCATCACAGCCACACCAGAGTCCATAAACACACACAGAGATTCACATGAACATCTGCACATCAGACGCCTGCATGACATCATCAAACTGTCTCTAACATTCGTCGTTTCACTTTCAAGATATAAATATGAGATCCATGTCTGTCGCTGAACTGTGTGTGTTACGAGTTTCCCCGTCTGACCCGACGTGTTGAAGCCGCTCTCAGCTCTCATTGTCCTGCGCCTCCACTTCGCATCTCACTGGACTCTGGAATGTTCTGCTCCGCTCTCGGGTCCTGGCCGTCGCTCGGTTCTGTTCCGTGTGCCGACTGTGGAAACATTGAACCTGTTCACCGGGTTCTACACCGTCTACTGAGCGCCACCAACATGTGGAGGTTTCCTGCCCACCTGTCGGGCTGACTCCAGCAGAGCGGCCGCCTCGGCCCGGCCCGTCTGCTGGACCAGCCTGGACAAGGCGCCGTCTGGGTTCTGCAGCAGAGCAAAGGGTCGGTCCAACTCCTGGATGCTGCCACCGTCCAGAACCTTCAGGAACAAGTTCCACTTATTCTACATTCACTACTTTGTTTACATCACATTTACCCAGAATACCCTGCACTGTAGTCCACTTCCTGCTTTTGGAGCGGGTTCTGGTCCTGTTGGGTTTCACTCATCATTTCTAACTGCACAATAAATCACTTCAACTAAACTGAACATCACAACCGGATCCAAACCTGAACCGGATGACATTAGCAGCTTCCCAATGAACTGGAGCCGAACTCAAATGAACCAACCAGAAACAGGAGAACAGAGAGAAATCGACCAATCAGAGGCCTCACCAGGATGCGGTCGCTGTCTATGATGGTGTTGAGGCGATGAGCGATGGTGACAACGGTGCAATCCCTGAACTTGTCCCGGATGGTTTTCTGGATCAGCTCATCGGTCCTGCAACAACAAACACCTTTTACCCTCTGACCCGACCTCTGTGTGTGTGTGTGTGTGTGTATCTCTGTGTGTGTGTGTGTCTCTGTGTGTGTGTGTGTGTCTCTGTGTGTGTGTGTGTGTGTCTGTGTGTGTGTGTGTGTGTGTATCTCTGTGTGTGTGTGTGTATCTCTGTGTGTGTGTGTGTCTCCGTGGCGTACCGGGGGTCCACGTTGGCCGTGGCCTCGTCGATGATGAGGATGCGGTTCCTCCTCAGGACGGCTCTGGCCAGACACACCAGCTGCCTCTGACCCACGCTGAAGTTGGAGCCGGACTCGGCCAGAACCGTCTCCAGTTTTCCCGGCAGATCCTCGGCGACGGACTTGAGCTGGACCTGAGGGAGGCGGGAACGTCGCCGACGGTCCAAATGTGAGACGGATGCTACATGAGAGCTGTTGGGTGACCGTCTGTGAATCACTCGCCTCCTGCAGAGCTTCCCACAGCTCCTCGTCAGAGTGCCGGCCGAACGGATCCAGGTTCTTCCTCAGCGTGTCGGTGAACAGAACCGGGTCCTTCGGATCGGACGGGAAAACAGAGACAACAGAACCGTTAATGATGCTCTCTACTGCTGAGCTGCAAAGCAGAACAAGCTGCACTATAACTCACTCACTCTATTTATGATGACAACATTTAAACATTTCAACTCAACATGTGAATATTTGGTTACAAAATGTTTAAGGCTTGAAAATGCAGAGGCTTTTATAGAATCGCTGAAGTACATTTTCATAATATTGCTGGGATTTCAACTTTACGTTGTGTTTTCCTCTCGGCTGAAACATGAATATCATCCAGTTGTAGTAAAGCAACAACATCAATACAAACATCTGGACTCGTTTCTACCGGTTACAAGCTGCACTGACACCAATCATTGACAAGCCGCACTGAACAGAACCGGGCTGTCAATCTTTTACCGCACAGTGTGACTGGTGTCCTGAAGAACCGGGTCCAAAGTCCCACACCGAGCTGCGTCTCCGCTCACCTGAGGAATGATGGACATCTTCTGGCGCAGGTCGTGCAGTCCGAGGTCAGAGGTCAACACGCCGTCGATGTAGATTCTCCCCCCGGGTTCTGCCAGGCGGAACAGAGCCGAGATCAGAGAGCTTTTCCCGGCTCCGGTTCTTCCGACGATCCCCAACTGAAACCAGAGCATTTGGAAACAAAACACTGGGAATAATATCACTCATATAAACACAACATTACAGTGTTGGATCTGTTAGAGTAACAACAACAAACTATCAACAATCACTGATGTCAAACGTTTCTATGGTGACACTTTTTTCTACCCTGTCTCTGACTTTACATACATTTACATCTATTAACTTCTGAGAAACAACAAAACCTTTTCACTGGGTTTGATTGTTGCGCTAATGTCTTTGAGGACCAGCGGACCGTCTGCGGTGTAGGAGAAGCTGACTGAGTCAAAGGTCACGGCCCCTTTGCTGGGCCAATCAGGAGGAGGACGCCTCTTCGTTTCCCACGGTGCCTCGCTCTCCAGCTCCGTGTACTCCAACACTCGCTCCACCGAGGTCATCTGGAAACGAGACAAACGTTTCGACATGACTGACACAGAACAAACAACCTGACGAGAAATAAAACAAGATCCAGTGTTCATAAAGGAAAGCTAAAGCGACTGAGCTTTATCTGGTGAAGGTCAGACTCACTAACTCACAAAACTGATAAATGTTTATGCAGGTTTTCCATATAAACTGTTACATGATATTTTAATTATTAATATCAAGTTTGAAGCAAAAAAGCTGAACACAGAGATCATAAACATGTGATGCTTTCATGAAAGGCATCACTCCTCCTCTTCACAGACAAGAGGAAAACTGGATCCCAAGGTTTCTTTTACCAATAAACAAATAAACAGCAGTTTGCATCTTTAACAAACCTACCATGTTCTCCACCTCTGCACTTTGTCTCACCGTCCACTGAAAGTTTCCCACCAGGGTCACAGCGTAGGTCAGAACCAGGCCCACCTGCCCGGCCTCCAGACCTGGGAACCATCACAACGTTTCATTCTCATTGAGTTGGGAAAAAACTTTCATTCTTTATGTCCTCCATGTTGGATCTGATTCTAAACAACATTCTGATGCATTTAGCATCAGATGCTAACACTGCCCAGCAACAGTTCTGTGTTTTGAAGATAATACAGAAACCTGGTTGAAAATACACTCTGATTTATTTCATTCATAATCTCCATCTCACATTAACAGTTATACAGTCTGGCACTAACATTAAGGTCAATGTTACCTGGGACACTGATAGCAGGGCATGCTAACATCTTAGCTCCGCCCCGAACGTCACCGCAGTTGCTAACGCGACGTGTGAAAGCGCTTTACATCAGTTTGCCCTAATATTTCACGACATTTCAGTTCTTTCCTGCTTTTACTGTGACTGAGCTTCACATTATGTTCCAACTGTCTCCAGTTTCCTCTCGTTCTTTATTAAACATCAATGTTTTTAGCAGCGCTTCACTGCGACGCCATCTTGGATATTTTCCTAAAGACAATACGGAGCGTGTGCGATACGTCATTACGCAAATACGGAAGCAGAAAAGCAGCTGAAATGTGAACAAGTACTGTCAAAATGACTCCAATAGGAAGATACAGTATTTGGTAAAATGTCCACTTGTTTACTGACTAATATTACATTCATTAGAAATTTGGTATTTTAAGGAGAAAAACAAGCATTCCTATATGAATCAGTTTGTTTCAATGACATTAAGACATGTGACAGTTCTAGAAAACCTGCAGGCGTGCATCTGTCTAGTTTCTTTTTCACATTATTAGAACATTAATAACTCTTACTGGAGTTAAATTAGCAATACTTCATTAGAATATGAGTCCAGTAAAAGTTTTTACTAATATTTCTTCTAAAACAGCTAGTAAAGTAAATGTTACTAACTCTGGATTTGCTTCAGCTTTCAAGCTTGAATTTGGAACAGAAAACTTTGAGCTAAAGTATTAAAGGGAAGCTTAGTAAGAAAACACAGGAGGGAAGTTCGAACGATTCAAAGGAACTGAATCCTTAGTTCCTTTGTGAACCGGTTTGTGATTCCCGTCCTGAAAACTCACCGTCTCTGAACAGGATGCAGGAAAAAGCCGTGAAAGTGATGAAGATGGAGCAAATGCTGTCAAGCCGCAAAGCGAACCACCTGGACGTCATCAGGAAGAGAAACCAGGCCTCTGAAACGCAGAACCATCACAATAACATCTGATTCTCTGAAACACAGCAGCAGCTTCACAGGGAAACGCTGAGGACCTGAGTGCAGGTCCTGGTAGGAGTCAAAGGTTTTCCTCAGCCTCTCCTCGGCTCCGAACGCTCGGATCGTCCACAGACCCTGAAGAGACGACGACAGGTGGGAGAAGACGGGACTGCGAGCTGCGGACGTTCAATAAATACAAAACACAACTTGTGAATCTTTTACTGTGTTGCACTGGGACTTGATTAGCTTCGTGGACGTACTTGTCGACTCGAGTCGCTTGACGTCCCGAGACGTGTGCAGGTAGTAGCGCCTCAGGTAAAGGAAGAAGAGGAGCAGAGGGACGAGGGGGACGAGGATGAGAGGGATGACGGAGGCGGCGACCGCCACCACGCCTACGTTCTGCAGGAACAGCTGGGAGAGAAGAAGCAGACGGTGAGGAGAGCGCTTCCAAAAACACGACGATGTCACAACATTTCACCATTTAGCTTCACAATCCTCACCGACTCACCATCATGTAACACATTCTGCATCATTTGCTGTGATTCTTTAACATATCCAATCCATACAAGACAGATTTAAAGATCTGGGAACCTCTATTAGTTTTTTAATTGATTATTTCATTCCTTTGAGACTGGTTTTCAAATCAAATATTCATGACTAACATTTAAAATACGACATTAATGAGAAGTGATTTGTATTCATTGAGTTTTCACCTGGTAAAAATCCACAAATGTGATGGGCAGCATGGAGTCCATTTGGCCAATGTCTTTAGAAAACCTGTTGAGAATCCTTCCTAAAGCAACAGAAAACAAGAGGCGACTTTTCATCCAGGCATCCCGTGAAACATCATCACAGAACAAAAGTTATGAATATTACCACAAATTTTTCTCTAGTTTTCATCTTATTACGATTTCAATAACAGTAAATTACCTTACATGTCAACATGGAGTAACATTTGATAGATGACGATACTTGGTGATATTCGTAGTGTTTGCCTCACCGATGGGGTTCATGTCAAAGAAGTGAACATGAGAGCGAAGGACGGCGTCAAACATGTTGTTGTGAAGATTCTGGGCTGATTTCACCAAAACGTGGAAGATGAGTAAACTCCGGACGAACCCAAACACCACGGCGGCCGCGGTCAGACCTGCAGCAAGGTGAGCGTGAGTCTGTTGCCGTGGTTACCCGTGCCGACGGCGAGCCTCACCTGAGTACACGCCCAGGTAAAAGCCGAGGTGGAACTCTGCGTCCGCCAGCGTGGCGTTGACGCCGTTTCTGATGGCGGCGGCCGGGGCGGAGCTGTTGAAGACGTCGGCTCTCGCCCTGGAGGAATGACAATTACAAAAAGATGAATAAAAAACACGAGGCGCTGCGGCAGAAACATTACGGTAACGCTCACCAGTAAACCAGCCACCAGTCCTGCAGGATGTAGGCAACCTGGGAAACAGCAACAACTTCATCACAATTCAGTTATTATTCCTGCCGCCTGTTTTATAACATCAGATCAATTCATTAAGATTAAATTTAATCATTTCATTCCTTCTTTAAATGATCCATCTGCAGCTATTGATTGGTTCCTGGATTAACTGATTACTAATATTATTAGGGCCACTGATATTCTTCAAGACTTCATTCTAACTATAATTGTCACTTTTTTCTTAAACATTTCATCATTTCTATATTTTTTCCACTGATTTTTTGCCTTATTATTTCATTTTTCCCTTAAATTTCACACTTTTTCCCTCATCTTTTTGAATATTTTCCTATAACTCTGATTTTTCTGACATATTTGATGTGAATCTCATAATTCTGAGAAAAAGTACGATTTCTTTTATTTTTTAGTGAACTCTTTTCTGTAAAATAACATTTCATTCATTTATTTCACATCATTTTATCGAGGTGAAGCTCAAACTATGTCACTCAAACATATCTAGAGATAAACTTTATTATTTCTATCTGCCTCTCCAGTTAATGATCACTAAATTAGTTGACAATCATTCCCATAATCGATTAATCGCCGTTAATCATTTGAGTTCTACTCATCTTGTTCACCAATTCACCTAAATTTGTCTCATGACTCATTTATTCTCCAGGTTTCCTCCATGTTTTCTGTCTCTAAGCTGACATCATTACACCTCAGCAATGCTTTTTCCACCAACAGTTGAACAGGAATGAAGCTTAGCGTCACCAGGGCGACACAAACCTCGGCCACGACACTGATGACGACGATCAGCAGCAGAACCAGAGCGTTGCTGCCGGCGGTGAAGTACTTCAGGTAAACGTGTCCGTCCACGTTTCCTTCTGCTCGACTCTCTTCTGCGAGCGCCGGCGCCGCGTCCACCTGCACGACGACGCACAACCACCGATCATTAGCGCTGATTAATCACATGCATTAAGTGCTGATGATCCCAACTCAGTGCAGAAGAACCAAACTGTGTTGTTTTGTAAATGGACCCACAGGCAGTTGCTCGGCGTAGCTGCTGTCGGCCGGCAGGAGGCTGCTGTGGGAACTGTGGGACAAGTTGGTCCACTGACTGTGCAGAGACAGTTTATCAGAGTCCTGATCCTCGTCCTTCCTGAGCAGTGAGACCACGTCCAGGCCAGAGCGCTGCAGCTCCCCGTAGCTCCCCTGACCCATGATGTGACCCTAAATGCAAGGAAGCCGACACAACCGGATCGTTTCAGACTCAATGTTTTGGTTTCCATCCACTGATTTCACGCATTCCTTGGAAACCAGAGCTATGCGCCACAGCGAGGGGAAAAGCAAGAATAACAAAACATTCAGTCTGTCACAGTTTTATGTTTACAGGCTTTAGGATTAATGTGTGATTATTAAAAAGTAGCTAATCTGATCAATTACAGTCGGTGTTTCTGTCGCCTTTTTTATTTTGTGACTAAACAAAAACACTGAGTTTCACATATAATCTTCCTGCTGAAGTTGCTTCTCTCTCCCTTCCTGTTTGTTTCTCTTACTTTACACATTTACTATTTAGGCTGTTATGTTGAAACCCAAACAGCTCAAACCAATGCTAGTCCTCGTTAGCGAGCTGCTTCTTGACGTCCCACTGAAACACATCTATACGTCAAAACATTCACAGTTTCTCCATTCTTACCTCCCTGAGGACCAGAATCTTGTCTGCGGCCTTCAGAAACTGCAGCTGGTGCGTCACCAGGACTCGACATTTGTTCTGCAGCAGCCCGCAGATGCACCTGCCCGACGACAGCCAACATATTAACAAGCACTTATAGAAACGAACGACGGCGTGTTGCTTTCTGTCTGGAGCGTTGCAGCCAGAAACAAACGCAGACAAGTCAGAATCCGGACCTACGGCGTTTTCTGCTACTCTGCTGCAACAAGTGAACATAAAAACAGCTACAACTCGCTCAAAAAACCACTAAAATGCCTCCAATACACAAACATAAACATTTAGGAGTGATTTGCTAACAGCTGTCGTCTGATTTTTGATGATCTTACTCTAATTAAAACAATGATTGATAACACAGGAAGTTTCCCTCACTGTTCAAACAGATGCTTCCCCACTTCTGCATCTACGGCACTCAGAGGGTCGTCCAGCAGGTAGATGTCTGCTTCCTCGTACACGGCCCTGAAACAACCGTTTTCATGTCATGTCAGCTTATATTTAGTCCAAATACATTTAAATATCTACAAATATTTGCTTTAAAGAGAAAGTATGGATGAAATGTCCAGACTTCCTG
Organism: Poeciliopsis turneri; assembly: GCA_922788865.1. Lineage (NCBI taxonomy): Eukaryota > Metazoa > Chordata > Actinopteri > Cyprinodontiformes > Poeciliidae > Poeciliopsis > Poeciliopsis turneri. The sequence goes on from CAKLNU010000696.1 coordinate 750,725, forward strand.
GTAGGAAATGAGGGAATTTATGGTTTCTGTGAGAAACGAAATGCAAAATAACAAATGTCTTGTGTGATGTAGTTTCTTTTCTTTCTTTTTCTTTGATGATGTCAGCGACTGTCTCCACCTGGCCAGGTTGAGGCGAGCTTTCTGTCCTCCGCTCAGCGTGGCGCCTCTGTCCCCGATCAGAGTCAGATCTCCGTCCGGAAAAAGATCCAGATCCTAAACACAAGCCAGGTTTGAGCTGTGAACATCTTTACTAGAGTTCTGTTCAGTTCACTTGATCTCAAATAGAAATAACAGTTGTTGACTAAACTAAGGAGATTCAAAGAGTAATAAAAACGTTCTCAGATCCTTCACAGCGTTAATAAAACCCTGTTGCTGTCATGGAAACGTCTGAATCCGTCTGACCTTCTTCAGAGCGCAGGCGCGCAGCACTTTCTCGTACTTCTTGGGGTTCAGCTCTCGCCCAAACAGGATGTTGCTGCGGATGGTTCCGGGAAAAACCCAGGGCTGCTGGGAGGCGTAGGCCAGCTGACCTTTGACCCTCAGCGCGCCCGAGTCGCACGGCAGCTCTCCCAGGATGGCGCTGAGCAACGAAGACTGAGTGAGGAAGAAAAAGTTTGTTTGAACTTTTTATCACAACAAATTCTCCAGTAAACGAGTCAAACTTTATAATGATAGGTTTTTATTGTAGATCCAATGGATTTGATCCAACATGCATCAATATGAGAAACTCAATAAGGCAGACTCTGACATGTAGACATTAGTATTTCTGATGTATTTTTGACATTTTAAACGTTTTGTTTTGCTGTAAATTGTCTCTTTTTCTCTCTTCAGCAGCCTGAATGCACCACAGTAACTTTTGCACGTTTATCAAAACAAATCCATCCAGTTTCCTGTTTCTTTATTCCACTGAATAAATGTATTTTCTTTAACAATAACAGGATTTTGTGAGTTTTGCTAAATTTAGCAAAGTTTAAGAAAGAATAAAAGCTGATTTTGCTGCAGCAAAGTTGACTTTTCACAAAGTCTTTCCTTTTATTGAAGTTTAGTTATAGGAACACAAATACTTTGGTCAGAATATAAAACTCTCCATCTGTTCAATTTGTATCGTTTTTTAAAAACAAAACCAGTCCAATCGCCTGACCTCTGACCTCCCCGTTACTGACCTTTCCGGCCCCTATGGGTCCAATCACAGCTAAAAGTTGATGCGGCTTCACGGACAGAGAGATGTTCTGCAGAGACGGAGCGTCCAAAGTCTGGAAACAGCAACAAGAACAGATGAAATTCTTCTTCTTCAAGCGTTAAATCCCTGTGAACGAATCCCAACCTTGTCCCAGTAGCAGCTCAGCTTCTCCATCACCACCGAGCTTTCCTTCATTTCCTCCTGCTGCAGCTCAAACCTTCTTCTCTCCACTTCTTGTAACGCGAGGAAATTCTGGCAGCAAGTTAATAAACAGAAGATTTTCAGCAATAACAAAAACACAGGTGAGTTTTTCTCCTCCAGTCTTTTATTTCCTGCTTCTTCAGTTCTGAAAATCCCCACAAAACCAGAAACTGTCTTTGTTTTTGTTGTTTAGTTTTTTTGCACTGGACCAGAAGTTATTGCAATAAAAAATAATATTGTTGTTTTCAGACGATTTCCAAGTCATATATTAAAAAACTGAAATTCTAAATAATGTTTAAAGACTGAAAAACCTTTTAAATATGCAAAATAAATAAACAAGAAAGCATTTAGAATGATTTATAAAGTCTCTTTAAACATAAATGTCCTTCATAAAACATGCAAAACACCAAACTGAAAACTTGTATCATCCAGTTTTAGGTGGAAAAACATAAAAAGGATGAAAGTTGCAACTTTTTACACTTTTAAACATTTCTTGCAAGCTCAACTTCCTGATGCATCAAAGCCTAAAACCAAAGTTTTCCACTAAAATGCCTCATTTCTTTGTGCAGAAATATGACACTAATCTCATGTTGCACTAAATCCAATCATGTGACTGTAGAGGCCAAGCAGGTCCAGACGGGTCATCAGCATGTCAGAGCTTTGTGACAGGATTTATGTAGGACAGCAGCAGCGTTTCAACACGGCTGACTTTTAACAGAGCTGCATTGTTGTAAAGAAAATATGACCAGCAGCCTGAACTGGTCAGACAAAGCAACATGGATCCCTGCTGACTTTATTTGGAGCCGAATGTTGAATCTTGAACGTTACCTTAATCCTACGAACGCTCACGATGGTCTCTGACATCTTTTCGATGGCGAGAGGGAAGAAGAGCGTGACGGTGAGCTTAATGGTGCCGTACAGCGACACGGTGACAAACACGCTGCTGGCAGTGATGGCGTTCCCCAGCAGAGCGTAGGCAGCGAACGTCACGAAAACCGTGATCTTGCTGCTGGCGAAGAAGGAAGCCATGTTGAGTCCTCGAAGGTAGGAGCTCTTCAAAACCTGGCAGATTTCTTTCCTGGAAATATAAGAGGACACCGGCAGTGATAAATACCAGAAGTTTAAGTCAAAGGAACTAAATAAATAAGAGTCCAGCATCATTTTGCATGCTTCAGTTTTCTGCTTTGCTTCAGGCTGTTTTTCAGATCAAATTCAGGATCCAAATTCTGTACATTTCTAAGATAAATCTGCTTTATTGCACAGATCCAAGCACAGATTTATTCTCCTTCCCTGGAGCTTTAAACACAACCAGGCCTCTAATCTACAACAGATCACATCTGGCTGCACAGCGAGCGCTTCTGCTGAGATGCACATTTTCTGAAAAAACTTCTTATTAACATTTGAAAAAGAATCACTTAAATCAGATCTAATATCCTAATGAATGAAGCTATACTCATTTATTCTTATCTTCCTAAAACAATTGGCCGACATCATTTTTTGCTAAAAGTGACTTAGAATATACATAAAAACAAACATTTTTTTTGATCTGAAATTGTTGAATCTTTCATTTAACATATTTAACTCTGATTATTGATTACCTGATTCAGCTGAGATTATGATGCAGCTGCACCTTAAAATACATTTTAACCAAATTAAAACGCTTTTGTCCTTAAACTCCAGTAAAAACATTAAAATATTTACATCTTTCTGCACTAAAACATCGTATCATAACACTAAAGCTCATCTTGTTTCACTATAATCACATTTATTTCATTTGTTTTTATTAGAAAGTCTAAATAAAAACATTTCTAATCAATGTTTACGTGTGAAAACAGTTAAAGCGAGTCGTTCGCCGTGAAACATAAAGTTAATTTTTACCGTCGGACTTCCGTGACGAGAGCGGACAGCGGCTTCTCCCAGGCGTACATCTTGATTATCCTGATGCCAGAAACCACTTCGTTCATGATGCGGATCCGGCTGTCGGTCAGGACGGCCGTTTTGCTCCTGCAGAAACACCAAAGACACAAAATGTTTCTCTTTCACGTGTCACACAATTAAACTCCTCAAGATGCTTCTTAGGTGTTTGCCAGGAATCCACTCAGGTTGAGTGCCAACATGTGTTATTATGACTCATTATTATGGAGCGACGACCAATTAAACAGCAAAACAAACCAGTTTCACAACATTTGATAGGGATTAACATCAAAAGCCAGGATTCAACACGGCACAACAAAGAAATGCAGAGAAAGAAAACAACTGATGTTAACATATATTGCTCTTTAGACCCAGAAAAATATTTGTTATTCCTAAAATTATTCTATTTGCAGTTGTTTTTTCTTATTTACAGAAATACAAGAACATTTCTTAACACCCAACAAGAGCATAACATTGTGGTTCTTTCCTAAAAACTGCCCAATAAACATTTTTAGACTTAATATTTCTAGAATCAGTCACTTCCTGTTTTTTTGCGGCTCCAGAGAAATAATATTTGTCAAAACTGAAAGTGAAAACGGCTCTCAGGGTTTTAATGCTGATCTTGATTTTACACACACACATTTTAGCTTTAACATGTGTGTGTAGCAAAAACCCCAATAAGATGCAAAAAGGTTTTCAGTAAATGATTTAGTTGAATTGATTATAAATCAAAGTTATTAATGACTTAAAACCAAAAGGAAACATTTTGATTAACTTCAACACAAGCAGTCATTAATTTACTGGACTTTTGAACTGATGTGAAATTTGGTCACAGTTCAAATTTGCACTTCAAAATGAACTAAAGTTCACTGTAAAAAATGAAACTGACTGAATTCTGCAAACAAAACGCCACAATGAACTGAAAGTAAATTAAAACACTTTTAAAGTCACATCTTGAGGAGTTTCTGTTTCTCACCTGAAGATGCCAAACAGTTTTCCAAACCACGTCTGAACCGGCATCATGAGGGCGATGGCCGCCACGCCGGCCAGACAGGAAGGGCCAATTTCACTCCACAGGAAAACGATGATGACCAGCGCCTGGAGCGGCCCGACCCACAGGTAGTGCAGGTTCAGTATGATCTGCAGAGACGACCGACACCAGTGAGCCGAACCAGAACTCACACTGGACCGCCGAGCTTAGCGTTCGCTGACCTCGTCAAAGCGGTTTACGTCGTTCGACAGAAGGTTGACGATTTGCCCGGTGGTTGTTCGTCCCATCGACTCGCTGCCCAGACGCAGAGCCTGGTGGGAGACGTTTTACTGGAACCATTTGATTCTCTGTTTCTGCTGCAGATTCTCCCAACGTTTCACTGACCTTCTGGTAGATCATGTGACACATGGCCACTCGAATCCTCATGCCAATTCGGAGAACCTGATAGTAGTACAGATGTTGGAGGATGGTCAGAGCGAAGCTGGAGATGGACATGGCAGCAGCAAAGCCGTACGCCCAGTAAAGACCAGCAGTATCGTCTGGGTTATAGTCCTCAAAATACTCGATTATTTTCCCCAGAAGAAGAGGCTGGACGACCTTAATAGCTTCCTATGAGACACAGAGAGAAACTGTTAGTTTTTCATTAAACATGCAACCATCTGAAGCTACAACGTTTAAATATCAAGACACAAAATTTATGATAATATTCCAATTTCTTTACAGAAAACCCTATTTAACACAAAATAAATGGGATTTATTGGTTTTAAAAGTAACTCCAACACCTGCTGAACCCATCAGAATCACAGCTGTTCTCTGTATTTACTCAGCTTATCTTAGTCTGACAATAAAGTTGGTTTTATGATCTTAAACATGCAACAGTGATAATCTGTTTTTGAAGCTTTACATGAGAATTTAATTCAGCCACCTGATCCAACTAAAATCAATAAATCAATCTGATTCTGATAAAACATTTACATGCAGAAATGATTTCATTATTCATACAATATAAATACTTTCCAGAACATACCAGTGAGAAAACATAGAGCCCGGCCAGAGCGTAAGGTTTCCCGTAAGCCTTGATGAGAACTCGGGTCAGTTTCGGATCCCGGAGATCTTTTCTCGCATTTCTGACTTCTTGGGTCCAAATCCTAGCAGAAAAAAAAGAATCAATACTTTATTAAAACAAATACGTCTCCAACAAATGCATGTTAATGTAAGAGGCTGGAGTGAATATATGTGAGTTTATTTGAGTTTATAGAAGAAAGAAATATTCTTATTTGTGTCACAAACGGGAAATTCAGGAAAACATCATTTTGTCCATTTTCTTCTTTCTGATTTGCTGTCAGTTACATTTATTCACCTGTTTTGATTATTAAGCCAGAAATGGAAAAGAAAATCAGTGAAGTTGTACAATCTGAATGACTACATCTCTACTTTATCATTCACACAAGCTTAAACAGCTTAAATAAACCACTTTCAACTTGCTTGTTAAAATGTGCTAGAAAAATAAACTTGACTGGAGATTCAACTCAAATGGCCTTAAGAACAAACAAACTGCAAAGCACCACTATTATGAGATCAGATTAGATTCACTCCATCACCACTTCATGCCTGTCTTGGCGGGTACATACTGTCAAAAATAAGGTCATTACTCGCAGCATGTCATTTCTATGCATTACAGAGATGCTAACAGAGGTGCTAACCAGTTCTCATATCACCAAAATAAGATTTGTGCCTCAGATTAGCTTGTTCTCAGTTATCTTTGGACTTAACCAAAGATAAGTCTGTTACCCCTTTATGGTTACCCAATATCTGTTACCCCTTTAGGGTTCCCAATATCTGTTACCCCTTGAGGGTTACCCAATATCTGTTAACCCTTTAGGGTTACCCAATATCTGTTACCCCTTTGGGGCTACCCAATGTCTGTTAACCCTTTAGGGTTACCCAATGTTGCTGATGTTGTCCCTGGTGTCATACACTGGATCTACAAGAAAAATGAGAGCTCACTCTCAATCATTAGCTGTCAAAATGTAAAAACGGCTGTCAGACATGAAAATGTAAATGTTAGAATGTAAAGGTAGGAACCATCAATTGCCAAGACTCATTGATCCCATTTCTCCAAAGACAACACTCCAAACGTCTTGTGGTTTTTCAGACTATGTGAACTTGTGTCTTCTCTTGGAAACAAATAATTATTCCGGTTTTCTTTCTTCAAAGTTTTCAGTTCGCACTAAATGAAGCCTGAAATGTTTGATGCAGCATTACCTGTAGAGTGTTTGGAGGTTTCCCTGAGCAGTGCACATTATCACCTCAGGGTGAACCTGTGCTGTCAGCCACTCCTGGCAACATTCACTTTTTTTAATTAGTGCATTAAGCAATGGAGCTAATCTTTAGCTCGACTCGCAGTCCAAAGTCTGACAGAACGTCAAGCACTAGAAATCCAGCTCACTGTTGATGCCAACATGGAGCCCAAATGTTTTTGTGGGAGGTACAACTCCTGACCAAAGCCAGGCAAGAAAACTAGCCATAGATGTTGGTGTGCTAATTTCACAGCACACAAAATTATTAAACCCTCTTGAACTTTCACATTTCCTCCAGAAAAATCTATAAACTTCACTGCATTTTATCAGCATTTGTGGCAGATCAAAATGATTATGATTCAACAGGAAAAGGGAAAAAGTTTGTTGAAATATCCTCCATATATCTTTAAACATAGAGCTGGACGCGATAGATACGTGATCAGTATCAAAAGATAATAAGTGACTGTCACAGCACTAAGCCAGGTTGGTGGAGTCAACTAACTCGCTCGCTCTTTGGTTACCCAGCAACCCATTAATTCTTTGGTTACCTAGCAACAACCTGTGAAGTAACTTGCGCAGCAGCAGTTTAAGGTTTTGCTTCTGAACCTAATAACTGCTTAATGTTGTGGAGTGAAAACTGGATGAAACAGGAAAGGTCATGCAACCAATACAGCTTCATTTCAGATGTTTAAAACAAAAAACCAATCAAATTATAACTATTGATCGACTCTTAATCGACTATTTGTTCTCTCTTTACCTTCTCAAATCAAGGATTTAACAACTCTGCTAGTAGCTCAAAGCTTCAGCCAATGTTTTAGAAGCTAATCCTATTTAAACTTCTTGTTATCTTTCTCCCTGACCCGTCGGCCGTGACGCCATTTGTTCTCTCAAAATATAATCAATGTGTTACCAGAACGGCTCAGCTCACACACAGGGGGATTAGAAAAAGGCCCTGACATGCAACTGGACAGCTATTCTGCTTATTCCTTATATTTAGACCAAATGGAGACATTTAAATAAGCAACAATACCACTGCTGTACTTTAAACTGCTTCTTATTTATGTCACATGGTGGATAAATGATTCATCTCACAGAGCATGACAACAGTAGAGTTTAACAGATTCTTATTATAGAAATAGTGCTTCAGGAACCATGACCTTTGAAAAGCAGCGCAGAGATCAGATCTTTACGCAAGAATCCAACTCATCTCTTCTCCCGAACAATAAAAACCCGAAAACTCTGACTGGAAATGAGAGCTTTGACTTTCTGTGTCGTAGAAAAACATTTCCAGGGAAACGTATGGCGCAATTGAAGCTTCATTATTGCATTGGTAAGTCATATTTCATTCAATGGAGATAATAGATAGGATTAAATAAATGTTCACTTCTTCCTCCTCCTTTTGAAACACAAAAGTAAGCTACGCATGCTGACTAGTTTTTAAAAACTAGTTTGAATTACATAGAAAAGAACGCACTAAAAGTTACAAATAACAATTATAATAATACAAATAATAAAACATTTCTAACAACAGATTTCTGCCAAGACTAGATCAACTTTCAGAGCCGCAGGAGGTTTTGAAGAGTGAAACTAATCCAGATTAAACCCGACCGGATCTTCCAGATGAGGTGGAAACTCTGCTTCCATTTTGGACCCACCCAAAACTCTCCAGACGTTCAGAACCGACTCAGTCGTTTGTATTCAGGAGTGAAGGAACCGGGTCTGAGTGAAGGAACCGGGTCTGTGCGAAGGAACCGGGTCTGTGCGAAGGAACCGGGTCTGTGCGAAGGAACCGGGTCTGTGTGAAGGAACCGGGTCTGTGTACCTCTGCAGATCTTCTCCCAGGTTTTCGGAGCGATCCTCCGGCAGAACGCCGTACATGTCGTTCTCGTCGAGTCGCTGCTTGTGACCGCGATGCATCAGCGGCGTCAACCAACTGAACCAGAACCACAAAGAGTCCAAATCAACCCAAACCACCACAACCGATTCTTCTATTTATCTTCATTCTGCACATTTTTCTTTTAACCTCGTAAGTTTGTGTTATACAGTAGAAATACACTAAAATATCCTAAAAAGGCAAATAAACAAACTAATTCCTGCTTTTCAATAACAAATAAATCATTTTATTGCCTAAAATGCCATAAAAACTTGAACTGTTTTCATTGTTAACTGGAGTCATTTTACTCTCATTAACAATTAATAAATTACTCAATTAGTTATTCCAATAATCTACAAACATGGAGACGCAGCATTCAGCTTCTATGTACCACAAATCTGGAACAAAGTTCCAGAAAACTGTAAAACTGCTGAAACACTGACTTCCTTCAACTCAGGGCCTGTTCAGAGCTGCGTTTCATTGACAATAAATAGAATATTGACCAACATATTTGACGTTTATTGTGATTTTAATTATCTTATTTTACAAAATGTTACGTTTGTTATTGTTTCTAACAATTGCTGACTGTGCGATGTTTTTATTTTAATGTTTTTATGATGTAAAGCACTTTAAACGTAATCTGATCCTTTCAGACGCAGTTTCTATGGATCATTAAAGTTATGAGTTTAGAAACCAGAAACTTTTAACAAGCTTTTAACTAATATTATCTGACACTTTTTCTGAGAAACGAAGCAAAAGAATCTAAACTTAGTTAAATAGTAACTAAATGAGGCTTGTTGTTAGCTTTCAGACTAAACGCAGAACCGAACCGGTCCACGCAGCGACGCGTCAACAGAGGAAGTGCGGGTCCTACCAGAGGAACAGCCTGGAGATCAGGCTGGCGGCGGCCAGCGGGTTCCTCCTGCCTCCGTTTTCCGGGGTCTCCATGCTCCGACTGGCATCGGTTCTGCTGCTGTCAGCGCCTGGAGCGAAGCGCTGACAGGACGCGCAGGCGGAGACTCAGCCGATAGGCTGCGGCTGCGCAGCTGCGGCTGCGCAAATGGCGCAGGAGAAGCTGGAAGGGAAAGTCAGATTGTTTACCTCGGATCATTAACGTCACTGTCGCTCGTTTCTTCGTGTTTACATTTTTCTCATCATGTGACCCGAGTCCAGCCAATGACAGCTGTCGTGACAATCACATGAAAAAAACTCCACCGGTTTTAAAACGAGCCTTCAGGCTGAGAACGGGACGACCTGACAGCAGCAGCAGGAAGGCAACATGTCTGCATCCAGATGAAAAATCATTTCTACTCACTATTGATTGATAGTGGATCAATGAAACAAAGATGCTTTATAAATGCATGAAGCTGGAACTGAAATAACATTAGATATTCAGTCATTACACAATGAGAACCACAATCAATCAGGTTTTGGCCATTCTGAGATTTGAAAAGTCAATTGAGAAAATAATTTAAAAAATGCTTTTTGTCTCTGTTTCCTTTTTATTACAGTATCTAACAGACGTGCTACACATCTGGTACTTCAATACTCTGAGTTTTAATTTTCTTCTTATTTTACATTAAAATCAGGAAACAGACAACATGTTTACACTGTAAGGCTGATCTAATTACAACTATAATTAACTTTACAGCATCAGCAGCAACCAAAAGGCTCTTGTAATAAAACATATTGTAGCTAATTTATAGCACATGAGCTGCATGTGTAGATCAGCTTATCTACAGAAAACCAGCTGACCAAACGTGCTAGAGCACAACTGGGGTTGCTAAGTGACAGGCGAGGCTCTGCTGGGGTTGCTAGGTAACGGGGAGTGCCAAAAAAACTTTTTTTAAATGTGCTTCATCATATTGTTGCGCTTTTTTCAGAGCCACATGTATACATTACACTCTATTATTTAACGTGTTAAAATTCTTGAACCTTTTGTGTTTTAGGAGCTGAGAATGTTGATTGTTCTCCACAGCTGCAGTGAGACATTCATTGCATTCAGTTCCAGGGTAAATATCAGCTCAACAACTCTCCACTTCAGGACTTTGTAATCTCACCTTGTAAATCTGAGGCCCTGCAGAGAATCCCGTCATAAACGAGCCGCTCCACGATTTGAAATATCTGAACCTGACTGAAGCCATTGATTAACTTTACACCACTTAATTTATCCACATCACTTTGGTTGAGAGAGAAAAACCCTGTTCTGCAAAACCAACTTCTGGTAATAAACCGAGAGCTAATTGCAACATCACTGCAGGATGTACAGATCGCCATGACTGCTTCAGCTGTGCAAATACCAGCTGCCTGACGTGAGAAGCCAGGAGTGATTCCAGCAGAAGTATTGTGACATATTAAGCTCTGTGAGGTCTGATGTACCGTGACTTTAAGACAGGAGGACGTATTGACTGAAATACCTGCAGAGTAGGTTCTGTCCTAACAAGTTATTACATACGAGACGCTCCGAGACGCCGCCTTCCTCCAGGGAAACGTCTCCTCCAGCTGAAAAACACAAATAGTAAGAGAACGGTTTAATTCTTGTCATTACCAGGAATCAGATTCACTTTAACATTTAATTTACTCTCTGGCAGAAGCAGGAATCTGTAAATGAGTCCAAATGACGATTCATTTTGTCCTGATGGGACGAAACACAGAATAATATACAGCAATTCTTACAAAAGTGACTTTTATTATCGTCTTCTACAAAACTTTATTAGTTGAAACCAAAACAAAAGTAACCAGCACACATGTAAAGGTTTAATAGTATTTGAGGACTGGGTTTGAACTTCATTTACCCTCATATCTCTGAGCAGAACGAACCGTTTGAGTCTGAATTTGCTTCATCCACATTTAGAAGAACGAAAAATTTCCAGAAACATAAACGTGAGAATTCAAACCGATGCAATCAGCATGTTTGGAATCGGCTGACTTGCGCAACTCTGTTTAGATTGAGCAGATTTATGATTTAACAACAGCTTGGATGAAGATGTGATGATGGATTCTGCTTTGGAGCCACCAGTTCTCACTGTAGATCATAATATTTAATTGTTGCTGAAAACACATGGACTCAAAATGTTGGACTCCAAATTCACCTGAAATAACACCAAGATGTTATTTCAACATCTTTGGAAAGTTGTTTTCAATCAGCAACTTGTTACAAACTTGACATCTTGAATCAAATTGTGGAACATTTTAATTTAAATGTAGAGAATCTTTATTTCTTGTAGTTTTGGTCATTATGGTTTACAGAAATGAAAACCCAAAAATTCAGTCTCACAATGTTACTTTACATTACATTACTTAAAAAAAAGACAGACTCTAAACAGAAAATAAAAGCATTTGAAATTCTATGCACTCCATCGCTGGTTTTACATGAATTACTGCATCAATGCGGCGTAGCATGGACAAGATCAGACTTGGTTCTGCGTCGGTGTAATTAAAAGTTCCCAGAAGTCTATAGTGGACAAACACAGCCAACTACGACCAGAGCAACAGAAAGTAAATATTTTAACACTCTTGGCCAATATGCAACAAAAACAAAATGGCTGCTGTCAGGATCCACCAGTATGAGACTGAGAATTAATGTTGAAATTAATTTTTAAAACTCTTCAGGTGAATAACAAGGTTCTGGTGATTGGTACATGGAGCAACACACATGTAGGCTACATGACCATCTTAGCTAGCAGATAAAAGCTACACTAGCTAAGCTAATTTTGCTAGTTCGGCAATAAGTCACTGCTATTTATCTTAATACATAGAGGTGAGTACTCAAAAACTATGATTGTCTAATAGTCGTAATGTATTTGTATTGTTTGTAAGTTAGATTGGAACAAAGTGAGCGCTAGCGCTAAGCTTGTGCCTACTAAGATGGCTGCCACTTAAAAAGTTCCAGGAAGTCTGATGTCACGCGAGAATTATGTATTAAGGCCCAGGTTTCCTTGACAACGGCCTTCAGTTCATCTGCGTTGCTCCTGTTGACAATGCTTCTACGGTGAGATCAATCAACCGATCAATCAATCAATTAACTCAAAGGTTATTGAAGCAGCTGTTGGGATCTTGTGCAGTGTTGGCCTGCTGGAAAATGAAATCAGCAACTCGTAAAGTTTCTCAGCAGAAGGAAGCCTGAAGAGCTCTGGGATGTCCTGCTGGTTGACTTCAGAAAACCCAGTGGACCAGAACCAGTCGATGATCCGGCACCCAGTCCGTCACCGACTGTGGAAACATTTGGCTTCAAACTCTTGATGCGTCGACTCCAGCCTCAGTTGAACCACACTTTTTTCTTCCACTCAACTTTCTTAAATAAGACGGATGTCAGCACTTTGTGAAGAACAAGCTTCTGTAGCAACAAACCTTTTCGACCACGACAAGAGAAAAGCCATCGCTATATATATATATATATATATATATATAATCTGAATTAATATGAATTACATCAACATTTAATTTCCTTTTGAGATCAATAAATTTTACTTTAAATCCCAGACTGTTCTGCAAATTACACATATTACAAATCCATCCATAAAAGTCTTAAAATTAATGTGTTGCTGTAATTTATGTCCCAAGTCATTAACAGCAGAATAAAAACAGAATAAAGTTGGGATAAAATGTGATTTTCTGCACTTTTCGCTACATTAAAAGCATTTCAAACCTGAGGTGCTAATTAATTATTTTATTAGAAAGCAAATGCATCTATTTAAATTAACATTAAAGCTATAAGTTCAGGAGAACCACCACTAGAGGGCGCTCATTGCTCATTTATAAACAATTAATTCCCTCATTCTTAAAGATACAAGCTTTAAAATGAAGTAGAGGTGGAAACTAAGCAAAGAATCATGTTTTTTAACAATAATTATGACTATAATCCTAAAAGACAAAGAAGTGAAAACATTTTCCCATCTATTGCAGATGTAAATAAACAAATACCTGCTGTGTGAAGGATTTACGTCAACTTCTCTGTCCAGATGAAGCTTTGAGCGTCGCTCCATCAGCCGCAGCATCCGGGGCCACAGCTGCTGATTCGTCGCATCTTGTTTACACCAGGGGCCCAAGATTTGTGTGACCTAGTTGCTGAAAAAGCCCAGGAGGCAGAAAAACCCGAACTGCGAAAACATGAGTTTACAAAGGTTTACAACACGTCAAGAGGAGAAGAGACGAAACCAACGCTTCAGAAAACAACACGTTGTTTTAAAACAGATTCATCAGTAATATATTCTGTAGTTTTCACTTTGAATCGTTTGAGGCGCAATGAAGCTCATCACCAACTACAACAAGTCAGAGAAGAAAATATTTTACATTAACAAGAAATTCTAAATATATTCCAAAGTGGATTCTTGCTAATAAAACTCATGCAACAGTTGTAGGAAGATCAGTTTTGACTTTTACTGATCTAACAAGGCCAGCAAATGACTAAAAGTGACGCTATACTTTCCAAATATACTACAGGAAAGTTGAGTGGAAGGAAAACATGAATATTTTCTGAAGCAGCCATAGTTTCAAGCACAATTTTAAGACCGTAAAATGTTATTTACAAGTAAAAACGATTCTCACAGCATTAAAAATAATTTATTAAGATGGAAAAGTAAATATCTTTATTTACTTTTGCATTTTGTTGGACGTTTCTTTGTTTCTATGACTAATTACATCAGTGGATGGAAAGGATTTTTAAACCATAATGTTCTTTTTTTATATTGAACAGCAAGTTTTTCATGTTGATTCTTCAAATCCAGAGTCCAGGCAACCTTTGACCCCTTCACTGAGAACATGTCCGACACTTAAAGAGTGGAAAATACCAGGAAGTGATTCGGCTACTGTGATTGGCTGCTTGAGTCTTTGTTGTCATTGCGCGGTAAACTGAGCAGCTCCTCGATCTTCTCCAGGTCCTTGTTGGTTTCTTCTGGCTGAACGCTGACGTTCAAACTGTGGATCAGCTCATCGGTCAGCTGCAGGCGGGCCGACCTGATCGGACCGACACAGAAACACATGAGAGGTCGACCCACTGGGCCTGAGAGAAACACACAAGGGTGAAAATATTCGTGTGTGAATGTTTTCCTTACCATTCTGCGAGTTTGAGTTCGTAAAGCTCTCTGCGTTCTCGCCGTCTCCGCTCTCTGAAGGTTTCTCCCGTCAGAAACTGCACGCCGATGATCATGGCGCCTGCAGGAATCCTGTGGAGAGAAGCGTTGAATTAAAAACATGGTGAATTATGATGTGGGAATAAAAAGAAACTCAGTGCTGAAAGGGCAGACGCATTGTATCTTTTTATTTAGTTGCATGAAGCTTTTATCAAAATGTTACATGTCAAACATTACAATAAATTTTACTTCCTGATTTAACATTTTAATATTGGGTCTCTTGAAGAACTCATCACATTAACCCTTTAATTCATTTTTTTTTTTTTTTTTTTTTTTTTTAACAGCACTCCTCATATAACAAGCTCAGCTAACGCCAGATGTTTGCTAATTGCTGCTGACTAGTCTGAAGGATCTGAGTGGGGGAGGAGCTGCGACTCGAAGGCGGGGCTAAGTCTAACCAGGGGTTGCCATGGAGATTAAAGTGTTTCTCAAACATGCATGAAAGAATCAAAAAATCTAGGAATTAACATCGCAACATGATGGAAAATAAAATTAGGTTATTTTATATGCTACTGCTCCTTTAAGGGAAACATTTTATTGTTTCTTTTCCATTTAAACTAAAACGATGTAAAATCACATCTTAAAATAATGAATTTGAAATGAAGGTTTCATTATAAGAGGAACTAAACACCCAGACTTCTCTTTCCTCCTCTCTGGCTTCGCCACCATTGATGTCGGGAGCTTTAGCGGCGCTCTGGAGCGTGACGCCACGCGGTCGGCTCCCTCCCATCTCTCCTCAGCTCGTTTCCACCTCACCTACTTCACATCAAACCCTCCAGGTGGCTGCCCGCTCAGCCACAGAGAGCCCAGGACGCAGCGGGCCTGAGCCAACACAACAATAACTACAACAATCCATCCTCCGGTTAAACCTTTAAATCACAACCTGAGTGAAGTCAGCAACAAAAATGTAAATCAGAAGATGGGAGTGAAGGAGGATCGGCTAATGGTGTCCATGTTGAGGGGGCAGATGATGCTTTGGCTGGCGTTTTTTACTCTAGTACCCAAAAAAACATGGCCAACTGCAGTGCAGATGAGTCCCTCTGGCAGCGGGAGCAGAGATGGAGGCAAAGGTGCAGCTGGGCAGCAGAGGGCTGCCGTGGGGCGCAGCTGGCTGCCAGAGCGCCGTCTGCTCTCAAGCAAGAGTGGAAAAACGACAAGCAAGCACACGGATATAAACACTCGCTGCGTCTCCGTTACAAGCATTTGTCTAAGAACAACACAGTTTTGCGGTGTTGCTGTTAAATAAGAGATTAAATTAAATGTGATAAGTTCTTAAAAATAATGAAAGCATCAGATATGAACACTTATATCCGTTTCAACTCCACTTTTTAAAAATTGCAACAAAAAGTCTCATAATCCAACCACTTCCTGTCGTCTTCTTTGTCATTTCTGGCAGTAGAAACATCCTGCTGTTGATCACATGACTTGTGTGATGCCAAAAAAAGAGTTTCAATCACAGTTTTGTGACACATCTATTATGATACAACTAAATTCTCAAAAACCTTTTAGAATAAACGAGTAAATAATATATTTTATTGCTCTCAAGGGGAAATTGCTTAATAGTGCAGAGAAGATTTAAGTTGCTCTGAGTTGGGCATTGTAAAATGTGTTTTTTTCACTAATTAGTGCACACAGAACAAATATTACCCGAGCACGGCGCCGATGAGGCTCCCAGCCAGCAGGCCTCTCAGGCCCAGGTTGAGCCGGAAGAGGCCGACCGTGACAGCTGCACACAGACAGAGAGTTTCACCATCAGTCACCGCTTCTTCTACCTAAACGCTCCGTGATGTACACACTGATTTTAATATGAAGTTATGCAACAGTGGAAGGCTTTATTTTGACGTTAGGTGAGATAAACGAAGCAACTCACCTCCAGCTGCAACGTAATTACTGACGGCGTCTTTGTTTCTGTACACAGACAGGCCGGTGCTGACAGAGCTGAAGCAGACACAAAACGCCAGTTATAAACTATCACTTGGTTATTTTTCCTCATTATTTATCACATGTCATCTTGGTAAAACATTTAACACTCTTCAATTTTTCAATATTTTGTCAAAATACAACAGAAAATGCTTTTACTGAGATTTTTATGCAGCAGTTTTGGGTGAAGTATGTAGACAAATTGCTTGTAATTTTCATTACAATAAATTGTTCCAAAGGTTTTTGCCATAAACAATGATACTGTTATTTTCAGATACTATAAAGCTCATTTAGAGAAACAAATTTCTTCAGATACTTTAATTGTTCTAGTTTGATTTTTTATTTCAACCAGCAAACATTTATGATCTACATAATTAACATAATTGTTCTGTTTTCTCCATAAAATACACTAAGTTTGTAAAAATCACAACTTTTTCAGGGCAGATTTTAAGAAAGCGGAGCTGAAAAGGGGAAGAGTCATTTAAAATCCATCTCCTTTGTGAATTAACCCTCAGGTGTCATGAAATGATCCACTTATTCTGCTCACCTGAACAAAGTGACGATGACAGAAACTCTCCAGCTCCATCTCCAGCCGTACCGCAGAAAACCTCGGATCGCCGCGTTGTGAGCGGAGCGCTAAGAGGAAACAACAACGATGCTTTTACTTTATACCCGTCGCTGCAACAATCACAGATTATGACGTCTTACAGCAATTTTCTGGCAACATTATGTGGGAAAGTGGAGAAATTCATAGCATCTCCCCTAAAGCGTGTTGAGACGATCACAACCGATCAGTCAGGACGGTTCACATGCCGATGAGGATTCACTTACGATGGCTTCCACGCGACCCGTGTACAGCTCCGCCTGGCTGGTCTGGATGTACCGCTGCCTGGCGACGCGCGCGGCTGGCAGGCCGCCGTACAGGAAGCCGGTGAACGCTCCCAGAATGCTGCACTTCATCACGGTCATCACCTCCTCTGGGGGTCTCTGCCTCTCACTACAATCAGAAAAGTCCAGTGCAGAACTGAAACGATTAATCGATTCTTGAAATAATCATCAACTAGTTTAATAAACAATTAATCGCTCAACAGAGTATAGACTTAAAAAAACATTTTGCTTAAAGACATTCAGAACAGAAAACTTACAAATAAATAAATATACATACAATTTGCATTAAAGAGAAAAACATATTTATCTGCAAATTGTTTAAATATGGGAAATACTTAAACAATGAGATGTTTCTTTGTTTACATCTTTTAATGCATTTCTCACATTCTTTACAATGTTTAATGAAAAATCTGCAGCATGTGAAAATTTATTGTTCTCTGATTATTCGTCACAATAATTAATAACCTTCCACCAGATTTTCACCGAATCTTTCAAAGTCAAAAAGTGAAATTTTTCCTCAATATTAAACAAAAGAGATGAAGGAATCAAGGAATCAAATAAGGAATCAAATAAATAAGTAAGGAAGGAAGTAAGGAAGGAAGGAAGGAAGAAGAAGGAAGGAAGGAAGGAAGGAAGGAAGGAAGGAAGGAAGGAAGGAAGGAAGGAAAACTGTGACTTGTACAGCATAGAGCATCATGATGAGTGATTTTTAAAAGAAGTTATAATTATAGTTTCTTTGTGTTTTTCTGCATATGTTCTGTGTGCTTCTTTGAAAACCCTGATATGATTAATTATTAATTCACAATAAGAGTTTTGTCCATTTAACTAATAATACACAGAGAATAAAACCACAAAATAATCAAACTGAGTGAGAACAGACTGACTCTCGATCAAAGAGGTCCTTGATGCGCTCCCATCCCGAATCTGGAAATTCTGGCTTGCCGATGTTCTTTGGCAAAGATCCGACTGCAGGACTAGAGGAGGAGGAGGAGGAGGAGGAGGAGGAGGAGGAAGAGGGGGGGGGCATCTGCCCAGCAGCCACATCAGCTGCATCCACCCTGGGGAGCAGAAAGCAGAAGAAGCGAGGCATGGCGGTCTGGACGAGGCCCTGGAACGGGCCGGTGCTCATCGGGCCCCGGAGGCTGGAGTCTGTCTGAGCAGGACGGGGCTCGTTCTCTGGCTGCAGCAGAACCAGAAACACTCAGTTACGCAACGACAACGAGTTCAATGACAGCAGAAATCATGGAACATCTTAAATGTATCCAAGCCTCGCGGCAGAAGTGGAGAGTAAACGGATATTTTAGAGATTAGCGCTTATTAATGAAGCATTAAAGTTCTGTGGTTGAATATTATTTCCTCCTTAGTGTGTGCTTACACCAATAATAATATCACTCTCTGCATATTCCTCCTAAAATATGCTGTTTTATGTTTCTCTATCATATAAAATCCCAGCAAAACTCAATGTTTGTTGTTGTAACTTGAAAACATCAAGGAAAACAAAGTAGATCATAAATAGTAAAATAAATAACAATTTTATTGCTTAAAATTTTTGATAAGCTAGTGAGAAAATCCACTCTGTACTAATAAATAATGAATTTCCATCAAAAATTGAACATTTTTCTTATTTCAACATTTTTCTAGAAAAAAAACTACATTTCTTCAAATAGTTCAAATCTTCAAACTATGAAATTTACCTATTTTTATCTCAAAATGTCTGAGATTCACCTCAAAGTATTTTTTTGGTTATAAATTTTGATATTAAATTTGAGGGTTTTTTCTAGCAAATTTTCAACTTTAGAAATTTTAAAGATTAATGTGAAATTTTCAGATTTCTAGCAAGTTTTCCACTTCTCAATTTCAGAAATGTTTATTTTTTTTAATAGAAAAGTTTTGGGATTAATCTAAAACTGTGTGAGTTTTTTAAGGTAATTTTCAACTTGTTTTTTTAATAGAAAATTTCTAGTTTGAACTTGCTTTTGTTTACCTTCAGCTCACTGCTGGACACCTGAATAAATGATATTTCTATCCCACCACTTCATTAAATTGAACTGCGAGGATTTAGAAAATAAATCCACCTTCACTCTGAATACATTTTAAATCTCATTTTGCTACTTCAGTATATTTATCACCTTTGTTTTACTTACATAATTTAGCCAATTGCGCTGCTAAGGTATCGGTGATGGATGCTAGCTTCTCATTAGCTTCTCATTAGCTTCCCATTAGCTTCATATATGAAGGTTAAGATGCGCCGCGGAGGGATTTAGCAGCAGGAAAATGTGGGTCTTATTTACTGGAGACGTCCGGAAAACACGAACATGAATGACAGTATTTCTCTTCTCACATGATTCCTTCTGACGGTCATCCAAACATCGACTTTCTGAAAGCTCAACTGCTGCAGCAGCAACACAACCTCTGACTCGGGCTCAGAACACGTGCAGTGGCCGGAGAGACGCGCCCCCTGGCGGCCGGAGTGCGAAACGAATCCCGACACAGACAACGCTGCAAAAATGAAAAACATTGGAGTAGTTCAGCCTGGTTTTTAATTAAAACTTCTTAATAAACTTGCAATTAAACAAAACTCACCTTTAAGCAAGATATAGGAACTTGCATTCTGTAACTTATCCCTTTTTATTGATGAAAAGGATCATTTTATTCCTTTATTTCACATTTTTCCCATAAGGGCAATAATTTGCCACTACTTTTCTCAGAAATCTTAAGGAATTGACAGAAAGATCTCCTGTATCTTTCTGAAAAGTTACCTTTGAGTGACTATTTTTTATTCAAGTGCAATAAGATATCTAGATAAAAATACTCTGTAAGAAATTGTGTTTTTTCAAAGGAAACCAATAAATAATGTTAATTGAGTTTATTCACTAAAAACAAATCATGAGAAAAAAAACTTAAAAATGTTTTACAGCCATGATACAACTTTCAAAAAAGAGTGTAGGAAAATATATTTTCAAGTAGTTGAAATTTTATTTCACCTAAAAAAAAAACTAACAAATAAACAGCAAAAAAGTGATTTTTGAGACCAATCTAAACAGCTATACATATAAATATATCAATAAAAGAAGCAAATTCAGGTTGAAAGTTATTTTCCACATTTTATTGTAATGATAGAAACCTTAAAACCAACCATGATTATTCAGACGATGATCAGAGCATCTTTGGTGAATTCTGATCACAAATTAGTGATAATGTGCAACAAATTCACAAACTAAAAAAGCCAAACGTGTCGAGCTGACAGGACAGTACGAATACTACAACATATTCAGTAAAATCCTGGTCAACACCAACCCTGACACTGTTTATTATCAAAAAGAAAAACAGGAAATATGTTAAAAAAAAATGCCAATATGGAAACTATTGCTATCTTTTGGCACTTTGTGTAAAAGGAAACACTAATTCTTCAAGTTGTAAAAACCTGCCAGCAATAGCAGCTACATTCATTTGTTAAAATAATCAACAGTCTGCCTGAAATCTTCCATTTTTCCACCTTTAAATATTTTAGATTACAAGAAAGAAACGTAACACTGAAGATCAGGACAATGTGAGTCCTGGTGGCGGCAGCATGATGCTGATAAATGTTTGACTCAAATACTGACAGAACCTCGTTGAGATCAAGTATTTCCTGTTTACAGTTCGTCTTTGTCCCTAAACTGTGTTTTTATTTTTACTAAAATGTTTGGCTGCTTTTCCAGAAATATGCTGCACAAATAAACTTGATTTAAATATCTAGAAATATTGATTTTGGACATAAAATTACCTCTAAGTTACTGTGGAGCCCTCTAGAGGCCGTTTCGGGAAATGTCTAAACATACATGAAAGATCTGGACCAAGTTTTGAAACCATGATTTTGCCCCCAAAAATGACAATCAAAACAAATAAAAATAAAATAATAACTTCGTACCACAGAAAATACATTCATAATTGTTGATTCTCCTTCGTATCAGAGTTTAAAGCTCCGTTTTGATGAATTTCTGGACAATGTGTTTGTAGTTGCTCCTCCATTTGGGTTTGTAGGTGAGCAGCTGGCTGAACTCGGTCAGCAGTTTCTCCCAGTAACACGTGATTTCTCCCATTTGAAGGTGGTTCAGGATGAACTCCTGACCTCTGAGAGGACAAAAGTTGCTCAATATTTTTATTTCTTTAATTAGACCCACATTAACTATTAAACATTTGCAGTTACCTGGAGGCGATCTCTTGTGCGACGGAATCGTTTTCTTTAACAAACTGAAGCAGCTCTCTACAAACACAGGATGTGACATCACTATTAGAGGGAGTTTCACTGTATTTCTGTCTCTTTTCCCATTAAAATCCACAAAATAACGCGGTACCTGACATCAGATAAGTCCTGTTTGACCGGGACAAAGTGGACCCAGGGTTTGAGCTGAGGGTAGAAAAACTCCTGCCACTCGTCGCCCACATGAAACACCAACGAGCCGCAGAGGAAGAGATGTTTGAGGCGGAAACTCGCCGCCACACCCCGGAAGTTAAATAAATATCTAGCAGGAAACACCAAACCGTCCATTACTACAATTAAATCACTGATAAAACCATTTATGCTCTTAAAAAAATATGCTTACTTGTATTTACAGTGATCAACCAGAGGGATTTCTGGAGCTGGAGGTCTGCCGAGTGTGTCCTAAAAGAAAACAACCAAAGGGTGAACAGCAGATCTTAACGCAGACGCGTCGGGTTCGGAGTGGCTGCGTGTCGGACCTTTTCGGATCTCCAGGCCTGGTTCTTGGTGTACTCAGCGTCCACCAGATCTGGAGCTTCTCTGGACAGGAGGATGAGCGGGTCGCGCTCAGCGCTGGTTCTACAGAAAGGAACAAACAAAACATAAGATCTTTTCTTTCCATGTTGAAACTTCACTGGATTTTATTTCATAAAGACAAAAACAAATCTGTTCTGGATTCATTCAAACACGATTTAAATTTAAGATCCTGCAAAACCACGAAGCATCCTGGATGGAAAACCAAACATTCCTCACCTGGAGCCTCTGAAGAATCCTCTGGTCTCTTTGTTCTTCCAGGGCCACTGAGCTGCAGACCTGAACATCACAATCACTTTTCATGTCACATCTCAGGAAAATGAACTAATAAAAATGAACAAATAACACAGTTTGCTTCCAAAAACACCAGAATTATTCTGAAGCTGTTTTCATAAGGACATTACTGACACCTAGTGGCCGATTTGAGACACAACCAATCTCAAGCAACTTAAAATAAATTAAAATATCATTTATATTTCATGTATTTTACATAGATGAGGTACGAAAATGAATGTCAGTCGATCTGACATGAAGATTTTGTTTTTGCTTGTTGTCCCAGAAGTCATTTGAATTGTTGTTCTGAGACGGTTTTTAAGTAAGACAATGTCATAATAACGACAGAATGACGAGTCAAAGATCAATAAACTTTAAATTCTAATCAACATTTAACTCTGAAACTGGAAAACATTTAAATATCCAAAATAAAGAAAAAAAACAACAAATGAAATAAATTACAAAATTGCTGTAAACAAAATTGTCCTTTAAAAAAAAGGTCTAGTTGAGACCAAAGCAGCAGATTGAAAACTTTTATCATCCAGTTTTTGGCAGAAAAACAAAAACTACAAATCATAAAAATGGAAATTATTGAGCCTTTTTTAAATGATCATGAATAAATGAGTGAATGTTGTGTGGATGACTTCATAAACACACCAGGATATTTTTACCTTTTATCATTTCAGCAGGACATCAAAGACATTTTACTTTTTTTCCCCAACATAGTTTGAGTATTTTGTATATTTAGAATCTTGAACGGGTCTAAGAGTAAAACTGCATTTGCATTATGTAATTTTATTAGACTAACCAAACAATATTTATATTAAGTCTAATATTAAAATAAAAAGTGTTTTTTCATACTTTTTCAGCTCATCTCTCATCAGATCCCATCTGCCCAGTCCGGTGGGGTATATGGGCCACACGGCAGGCCCGCCTTCCCAGAACGTCCACGCCGGATACATGATGTCCAGGTAGTCTGGCGTCTAAAAACAAAACACGTTTAATTCACAAACACTTCAGCGTCTTCAAATGACAACCACTGGCGAGACTCTGACCTTACTGAACGAGAAGACGGGCAGAATCGGTTGCACCCAGTTGGGCACCTGAGGGTAATCTCTCACATTCACCACCATCTCCACGTCAGGCAGCCTGTCCACGACCTCCAGGATGAAATGCTCCACTCCACTGCACCTACACAACACAGGAAACCACATTTAGGCAAGTTTCACCTTAATAAAACCCTAAAACACAGTATTTATGTAAATAAACAGACATTTTCATGTACCTTGCAGGGAACATGCAGTTGTGCTCTCGGTACAGCTTGTGTCCGATGACCTGGTAGTGGGTGCCCACACCTTTCAGAACCGTGGTTGCCATGACATCCTGAGAGATTCCCCTTTCAAAGGGCTTCAGGTCATGATGGAGGACACTGAGATACAAAAAAACAAAGGAAACACACCACATATTATATATATTTCTCTCATTTATAAGTACATTCAATTGATGTAACTCACCCAAGATGGCAGCTGCAGTTTACAGGGTTGCATGTTGTGTATCCTTTGACAGCTTCTGAGATCTTTTCCTGTATTTCCTTCCATGTGTTATCTAAAAAAAATAATAAATAAAATACAGAAGGTTGTCAGTTTCCACTTGAACCTTTGTATTCAATAAAACATTACAATATTCAAAGATATGCTAATATTTATCATTTTTACACTTTCAACTGGTTTCAAGAGATAAAAATGAGCACAGAGAGAGAGAAGCACAGATAATATATGTTAATAGTAGATATAGAAATAGAAACTCTAATTTTTTTTACAAGTGAAAACATTTAAAGATGCTAACTCTCTTTTTCTAGACTAAAATAAATACAGTTTGAATGAAAAGTAACTTAAAGTCGAGAGATCTCGATGTATCAAATGTATTCAGAAGCTTCCCACATCTTAAGTAAACACCACAAAACAATAAAGATTAATTAATATTAATTAATAGTGGAAATACTTGCAGCAAAGTTAGCAACAAAGTTGCTCCGACAGCTAGCTTCCAGCCAGCTAGCTTCTATGCTAACTGATCGATGACTCCGTCATCAAAAGTTATCGCGAGGCGCCGCAACGAGATTAAATGAGACCGTAAAAAATCTTTTTGCCTCTTTACGGAAACTTTAAATCCGTCTTACCGGCCGAACAGAAGCCACGAACTTGAAGCAGCAACAGAAAGTGCCAAAGAAACCAGCGCTCCATGTCGCGCTGTCCTCCAGCTCCAGAACAAAGCAGCGATCTGCGCTCTGTTAGCTCTGCTTGAGGACGGTCACCATGGTAACGCGCGCCGGAAGAAGGAAGCGTTAAAGGGACATACCCGCATTTTTCACTGTGCCGTGGATGGATGATATGGAGGGTCAGAAGTGATTAAATAAAAGAAATACATTATTAAGATATTTAAGCTTTGGTTTATTTTCATTTTGGTTTTAATCTCATTAATTCATTTGCTTTTAATCCATTAAATCCTTTGAATTGATCTAAAGACATAAATACAATCTATTATTATTCAATAACTCAATCATTAAATAAACAAATTTAAAGATTTTCTCTTGTTTATTTTTACCATTCTTCCATAAAATAGTTTTGTGAACTTCACAATCAGGCATCCTTTGTGTTAAAAAAGGATAAAACGATAAATGTTAATAAATGTTTTCCTTCTGTTAAATGTATAATAACATCGCTGTCAAATTATTAATACAATATGTATGTCAGATGAATCTTCTGTAAATGAGTTCAGTCCAATCAGCTTCCAGAGAGGATGGGGGAAAGGAAATCCTCCTGAGATCTGGACTGGAATGAGGTGAGGAAGAGGAGGAGACAGAGGACAAGAAGAGAAGAAGAGCTGGAGCAGCAGAGAAGTGAAAATATTAACTGTTTTATTTAACTAACTGTCATCCAGCAATGAAGCACATCCTGCTGGCCGTTCTTTGGTCCGGCCTCAGCCTCCCACTGGTTCTGCACTGCAGCGCCGAGGAAGGTCTGGAGTTCCCCAACTTTGACGGAAAGGACCGGGTTCTGGACATTAACGAGCGCAACTACAAGAAGGCCCTGAAGAGGTACGACCTGCTGTGCCTGTTCTTCCACGAGCCGGTGCCCAACAACAAGGGCCTGCAGAAACGCTTCCAGATGACGGAGCTGGTGCTGGAGGTCAGGATTCATTTCATTCACTGGTTTATTCATTTATTTTGGATTTTTAAATGTCTTCCAGGGTTAAATACTCATCAGAATTGAAAGGTTATTGAATTTAGCTTTATCTTACTTAAAAATATAGTTATTATGTCAGGACTAGATGTGATTCATTCACAGCTGAACCAACATTTGACTTCATTCTTCTGTTTGTCTGCTTTAGTGTAACCTGAAGAAATTGTTTTAATATTGTCAACTTGATTAATTCACTACATGTTTTTTCTTTTTTTACTTAAACACATTATGTTATCTCTGGTGGACTGAACGCATTCAGTTGTTGTTTCTGGGTCAATTTAGTAATTATAATTGTTCTTAAAACCATTTAAAAATTCACAAATTCTCATGATTAAAATAAAACATTAAGAGAAACAATCTAAGTTGTTTGTAGATTTTAATTTTCTTTATTAGTCTCAAAGGTGGAAGGAAATCCTGTAGCAGTCTGTCATCCAGCGGCTCTAAAGAAGCCTCTGACTGATGACTTTCTGAGTTCTTTGGGAATTGATGCCTAAAACCTTCTTGATTTTTGAAGAATCCTTCTTTGTGTAATTATCTCCAGATTTCCAGAGCAAAAGCAGAACCTGAACTAATTTAGTCTAAAACACTTTTGATGTCAATGATAACACTAGCATTAGTATTGCTAACCTATTAGCGTAATAGCTTTCAAGCTTTTGGGTAAAGTTTAATGAGATTTTTTATTGATTTGGAAAAGGTTTCTTTTGCCTGATTTTATTTTTTGTTACTTATGAGTTATTGCCATTTTTTTTTATCTTAAAATCCAAAAATTTCCACTTCTGATTATGTAATTTTTAAATATTAAATGAAAATTTGCTGTACTTTAGCAAACTTTTTACCAAATACGTTTTTAATCTTACCTGAGTAAGTTCTTGCACTTTTACTTTGAGTAAAATCTGTGACAAGGAACTTTGTCATTTGAGTGGCAGCCATATTGGATTTTGAGGTTTAACTTTTCATATAACGTTCCAACTTCGACCTCCAGATTTCCAAAATGAGCACAACAGCAGCACAAAGACACAGGATCTTCACTCTGGTTTGAAATGCAGATCCTTCCGTCTCATTTATTTTCTGATTTCTTCGTTTTGCTCCGACTCTCCAGCTCACAGCTCAAGTCCTGGAGAATAAAGACATCGGTTTTGGAATGGTGGACTCCCACAAAGACGCCAAAGTAGCAAGCAAACTGGGTACGGCTTAGCATCTAACGCTGACGATAATGATTATCATTGATTAAGTGGCTAAATGATCCCTCTGGTCCCATCAGGTCTGCAGGAAGTGGGAAGTGTTTATGTGTTTAAGGACGACCGCGTCATCGAGTTCGACGGGGAGCTTTCAGCAGACACCTTAGTGGAGTTTCTATTGGATGTAAGTGGGAAAATACGGCATTTATCTCACGACTGGGTCCAAAGTTTGGTCTTCCATGAAAATAATATTAAAAGCATAAATACATAAATAACTGTTGGATTTTCAAGAATTGATGCAGTTTCTTAATTGGGCTCCAAATCAGAATCTCACATCATGATGCTGCCACTACCATGTCCAGTATTCAGACCACATTTGGACTGAAAACTGTCATGTTTTGCTTCCAGGTTCTGGAGGATCCGGTGGAGATCATCAACAACGCCATGGAGCTGCGGGCCTTCGAGAGGATGGAGGAGGACATCCGCCTCATCGGCTACTTCAGAGGAGAGGACTCACGTCAGTCCGTCCAAACTCTGAGACAATTCACCTTTTAAATGACGGTTATGCTAATTAGTCTTAGCATTCACAACACGCCTTGTTGACTGGCACATACACGAGCATGAGTGACAGCGCTAAGACCCGCCCCCTACCTCTGATTGGTTGTTTCTAGTTAGCACTGGGAGGAAGAGGAGGAGCTTGATTTTTTATGTTACATTAACTTGAGTAACTTTTATGGAAAAAATAACTTTTGAATATTTTTACTATGTTTAATTTTTGACTTCTGAGTAGTTTTATGATAAAATATTTCTACTCTAACTTACACGTTGAAGTTCTGCTAGTACAATTTTTGGGTGCTTTAAATGGTGGCAGATTTAATCAAGATATTTATACTTTTAAATACTTTGTATAAAAGTGACATCCTGCAGCTTGAGTGGGTTAAAAATGTCTCATTGGTGCCTCTGAGATGCTAATGGGATCCAGAGGCTAATGATGCTACATCACCATGACGCCTGTTAGAGAGAAACCTGATTCCAGACACTCAGGAGACGCTTTTAATAGCACCCAGCTTTTCATGAAGTAGGTCAAACTGCAATTATATAAAAAAAATAATAAAAAAGAGAGAAAAATGATCCTGGCACAGATTTTTATTAAACCCCCAAATTTAGAAAACTGAGCAAAGATGAAGCTACTTTCTTCTTTTAATTGTGCTTCTATTATTTATTCTTATGTCATTAATATTTCTCTGTTGCTTGTTTTGTCAGACTACAAAGCTTTCCAAGAAGCTTCAGAGAGATTTCAACCTTACATCAAGTTCTTTGCAACATTCGATAAATCTGTAAGTAATAACTGCCTTTTTTTTTTCCATCTGTGAATTTTTATGATTAATTATTGGATCAGATTTTTTTGTTGCACTGAAATGTTTCAGATTTACAAATTTAAACTGAGAGAAAACAGCAAGAGCAAACAGAAAATGCAGCAGAACAGAGTAAATGTTGTTTTTACAGTAGGATGACCCTGAATAAAAAGAGCATATTGACCTTTAACATATTTTATGCGCATCAGAAGAACATTGACAGCATTACGTTGCTCCAGGTTGCCAAACATCTCTCCCTAAAGATGAATGAAGTGAATTTCTACGAGCCGTTCATGGAGGAGCCCGCCATCTTGCCCGGCAGACCTCTGTCTGAGCTGGACATCGTTGAGTTTGTCAACCAACACAGGAGGTAAGTTCTGCAGAGGTCAGAGTTCACAGGAAGTAAAGCGTGACTTAGTGTTATCACTGCAGGGCGACACTGAGGAAGCTGCGGGCGGAGAATATGTTTGAGATCTGGGTGAGCAATGAAACGTTTGGTATTTAAAGTAACTTTCTTTTCAGTTCTCGGAACCTCAGTTGATTTTTTTTACTTCTGTTCTGCAGGAGGATGATATGGATGGGATACATATTGTTGCCTTCGCTGAGGAGGAAGATCCAGGTCCGTATTCATCTACTCAAAGCTTTGCACCATTTCAAACTGCATCAGGGTTGTGGGAAAAAGCATCAACCTCTAGTCTAAAGTTAGTGTAATTTGGAAAACTGCACAGGAAAAACTTTGTTTGCGCCATGTGATGAATAACTGTAAGTTACTACTGGCAGAAACAATGAAGAAGAGAACAGGAAATAGTTGCATAATCACAGCGCATCATGTTTTTAACGACTTATCATGTGAAAAAACTTATTCATAGGTTTTGTTTTGAATAAAAACACTACAATTGTGATATTATGTTTTTTAACGTTTGAAATAAAACATTAATAATTTGTAATCACATTATTAAGGAATTTTTAAGGCTTCAGGACTACATAGCTCATCAAAGTCCAAACATATTTGCAACACAAGAATCCTAAACATGCCAGTTACGTCTAAAAATCATCTAATGTGGACCAATTAAAACATTTCTGCAATGAAGAGTGAAACAAAATTCCTCCACAGCGATGCAGTTTGTGTTTTTTCCCTTAAATATTTTAGTAAATGTTTTTAGCAGTTGTGTATCTTTTTTCTTGTGACATGAGGTTAATTTCTTCAGATGGCTACGAGTTCCTGGAGATCCTGAAAGATGTGGCGAGAGAGAACACCAACAACCCCAATTTGAGTATCGTCTGGATCGATCCCGATAACTTCCCTCTGGTTCTGCCTCACCATCACTTTCTCTCTCCTCCACAAAAACCCTAGAGTACGTGAAATAAAACAAACCTGACATGTCGTCCCTACAGCTGACCACTTACTGGGAAAAAACCTTCAAGTTGGATCTGTTCAGGCCCCAGATCGGCGTGGTCAACGTCACAGACGTAAGCGACGGCCGATTAGAACGACTTGAAATGTTGACGTTGAGTAAGATGGCATGGATTTTGTTGCAGGCGGACAGCGTTTGGTTGGACATGTCCAACGACGAGGACCTGCCCACGGCGGAGGACCTGGAGGACTGGATCGAGGACGTCCTGTCCGGCAGGGTGAACACCGAAGACGACGACGAATTTGCCGATGAGCGGGAAGACGAGATCTACGCCACAGAAGACGGCGAAGGAAATCAAGACGACGAGAACGATGGAGATGATGGAGACTATTAGCCTGCAAGAGTTAAAGTTTGGGTCCAATCGTTAAAAAAACATTTAAGGTAGTGGCTTTATTAAATATGTAGGTGGTAGATGTCTGAAGCTGTAGTTCTTTTTCTTTATCTGATTAATTCCTCTTTGCAACTTAGAGGATAAAAATGGTGCAACAAATGAAAACGAGTTTTAGAAGAATAAAAGAAATGATGATACAGAGTCTGTGTATCTTTATCTCTAACCAATAAATGACATTCTTAAATAAAGGAGATTTAATGAATTTATACCACCCAGCAGAAACACTTCAAATTGAGCCCCATTTAGTCCGATTCCCCCAAGTAAAAACCAAAACACCCAAACTGTTTCACAAGTCATCATTAATAAATCGACTCCAATCAGATCAAACCCTTAATATTTCCTTGGAAACGACCAAAATAAAAGAGAAAACCTCCTGTTTTCTTGATGTGCTAACGTTCATTTGTTAGCTTTAAAACCGCAAATGAACGTTTAGTTAATGCTTAAGCTACTCCTGAGTTAGCTATTAGCACTGAAACTCAGATCAACATCTGATTTATTTCTATGTTTAAATAGTTTTAGGTCAATTAAGAACCTGTGACAAGATTATGCTGAAATAATGACGAAAGAATTTGTTTTATCCAATGTTAACTAACAAGGTCTGAATTTAAGTGCATGCCACACTTTTCAGATTGTTCCCCTCCCTGTACTTTACATTGTATTTGTCAGGCACATAAAATAATTTCTGAAGTGTTTGTTGTTTTTCAAACTCACAGATTAGTCCTAATTGAAGCAAAATGAATCTCTTCCTCTTTCAGTGAACATTTTCATACTGAATTATTCAAACATTGGTAAATAATTCAGCTCTTTAATGGTAGTGGACACCTGGACTCTGAGGCCCCCAGGGGCCGAAAACTTCATGAGAGCCACAGATAAAATAAATAAAAAACTCCACATGAATAAAAGATGCAAAGCTACTCAAGAATCACTACGCGAGATAAACAGGATGCTATTTCAGAGAAGGCAAGTAAACATGTCACACACTCTCTAGAGGAAACTGAGGCAGAGGTCAGAGGTCATAAAATCTAAATCTGACGTTTGTGGGGATTAAAAGAAATGAGGAGTCGCTTTTCGCTCCAACCCAAAGCCGGCGGGTTTCCCTGTTTCCATTCAATCGCCACATAACCAGGTGATCGGAGATGGAAACGAGGGGAAGGCAGCTTTCCATTTAGATGCAAATTCTCCAATCAGAGCCCAGATTCGTTTAGCCGCGCGGCTCTGATGGGCCGGCGGCGAGCCAGTTACCTCTGAGCTCCATGACGACGAGAAAACCACCAAAAAAAAGAAAGAAGAGGATGTTGGGTCCAGTTGTCTCATGCAGCGGAGCGCGACGCTTAACAAACAACGACAGGCGGAGAGTTGGCGAGCCAGACAGGAAGTGAACCCGTATGGAGACGATGATTAGCTAAACAATGGCCTGTGACATCACGCTCTCCAGGACTCTGCTGCCACAGATGTTAAAACAACCAATGTAACTTTTAAAGCCAGTATAAAAAATCAAGAAAAATTGATTCTATCTCGTTAATTTCACTTTAAAAAGAGTCACAGGTTCTCAGTTTCCTGTTCTCAGCTGACAGGAGTGGCAGCCGGTCAGGTCATCTGCTGCTGTAGCCTTTCCCTCTGTTATCTGTCAACTTCTAATGAGTGGAAGAACGTTAGGAAACTCTCCAAGTCCTCTATGCTACTAGGAATCCTCCAATTTCCCCTTCTAGCAAACTCTCCAAGAGAAGATGCTGCGGTTTACAGCAGAAGTGATGAAATGTTGAGGTGCGACCTCATGAACAGGTGCGACCTCTTGGGGTCAGGACATACGAGCATCACTCTGCCACACGTCGTTTCCCAGTCAAAACGGCCCAACATACAGAGGAAATGTTCGATTTCCAGCTGCATAAAATCAAACTGGCGGAAGCAAAGCTGCGATCCTAAACAACAAGCAGCATCACAGCAGTTTTACAAATGTTCATAAAAAGTGTTTAATTATCATCAATATTTCTTCTTCTGCTTTTACAATTTATTTTATTTTACAAATAATGTTGTGCAACTGAAAAATACCTGAAAATTGATAGTCAGAAGCCTGACAGTGGACAGAAAGGGCCGTAACCAGGCAACAGAGGGACAGATGGGACGAAAAAGGCAGAACACACACCGCACACACACACACACACACGCAGATGTGTGTTTACATAAATACAGTGTAAAAACAAGAGGCACCGTCATGTTACGATCAGAAGGTAAACCGTACAGATTTTGTTTCGTTTTTGTTCAGCTTTTTACACACGTGCCAATCCTGGTGTGACCACCAGGGGGCAGGAGAGGCCACAATGATTCTGACCTCTGTGATTTGTGTCACTTTGCAGAGTGCAGCAGGCACAGAAAGACAAACAGGAGGGATTTTTAGCTTATATGGGAACATTTTGCTATCATGCAACAAAAAAAAGAAGAAGTAGAAATCTGCCTGAATCCTCCTGAAAGGGACTGACCTCGAAGGATTGGATGTTCATGAGACACCAGGCGGGAGAAGTAAAACCAGACGGTCCAGTTGGGACGGCGGTTCCACCCTGCTGATCCGCCGATTCCTGTTTCAATACAACGAAGCGATAAGAAGCGCCGACATAGAAATCACTGCTGAGCTCAGAGGCTGCATGTGGAAATGCATTCGCACCTCTTAGTTAAAAAAACCAAACAATTAAATCTGGAAAGTGTGGCGTGTTGTTTTTGTTTTTTTAATCTCAGAGATGAAAAACTTGAATTTGTTTTCCATCAACTCAGAATTTTGAGGAAAAAAAACAAGAATTCTGGGATTAAATTCATAATTTTGTTGGAATGGCTCAGTCAAAGTCCAGAATGACTCAAACTGAAGCTCTCCATTGAAAATTGAGCTAATCTCCAAATCAGAATGTGCAACATTTTCAGTTTGTAGAAGGATAACGGTGAGGGTGTGGAAAATAAGTGCATGCCACACTTTTCAGATGTTCCTCTGTTGTTTTTCACAGCAAATTCCAATAAAATGTTCTGGATTGTAGTTTTAACTGGACAAAACGTTACAGGAGCAAGAAGACGGCTCCATTTTGCCCCAGTTTTCATTCACAATAGAAACCAGTTCTTTATAAAACCACTTTTAATGTGTAAAAAACATGAAGATCTGTCATTTAAAGTCTGGAAACTTCCTTGGAAGGAGCAAAGCAGATGCAGAACTGACAGAACGTGCTGCTATGTGACGCTCTGCAGAAATCAGTAGTTATTTTGTGATTTCAGAACTTGCAGCTCTGCCTCGTCACGTCAGCGGCAGACACAAAAGCCCTGAGAGGTTTACTGAACCTTTGTGGAAGAGTTCACATCTTTGGGCGCAAGTTCGTATTGACTTCCTGGTTATCCAAACTGCCGCCGCCGTCAATGATGATGATGATGAACCTGGAGAACTGCAGATTAAATCCGAAACTGTTTAAGTCTGTTTTTCAGTTCTGAGTCTCTGCTGGGAACTTAAGAGTGAATTTTTTTCAGACTCGTTTGGTTTCGGTTTCTCAAAAAAGAAACATCAAACATGACAAACGGCGCCGCAAACGTTTACATCAACTAGGATTTTATGTGGTAAACCAACATGAAGGAGGACATGACTGTGAACAGAAAGGAACACATTAAGATAAACGTTGAGATTTTTAACACATAAAAATCTGAAAAGTGTGGTGTGCTTTTATTTTCAGCCCCTTTTACTGATCCTCCTTTTTAAGTGTCTATTTTTCAGAATTAAATATCTGTATGATTTCCCATCTGTGCCCTATCTATGTTGGTTTGTCAAATAAAATCCCAAGTTTGCAGCTGCAATATGGAAAAGTTAGAGGGGCAGTATCATGTAAAATAAACTTTTCCTAGCCTTACATCATGTCATGATGTTATTTTCTCATAACAATTTCATGCAGAAATCCTAAAATCTGCATGGTGACCATGCAGCTGTGCAAAACGTCTGGTTGGACCTAGCTCCGCCTTCGATGCAAAGCTCCTCCCCCACTCAGCTCCTTCAGACTAGCCACCAGCAGTCAGCAAACATCTGGTGGAACTGCTGAGCTCTTTACAGGAGCCACTTCTCAGAGAAAACACTGATGAAAACGTTTTTAAAGGGTTAGTAAAGGAGGAATGTTGTGATGACTTCCTGAAGGCGGAGTTTCAGAAACACCAGTAGTTTCTTAAAGATACAGAGGCCCAATTTCTAAGAGTTAAATTACAAAGTCCAACTTCTCTTACAACATATTTGATATGTAAAGCATTTTTACAACAACTGACGGTGACATTGTTGCCTGATTGTGCTCTAAAATGGTTCCATGTTCCTGGAAATACATCAGACTGCCCCTTTAATGCTATTGAAAGGGGCCGTATAATCATACATACAGTATTGTGCACAACCTAATCTCGATCAAACCCGTGAACGAAATCCTGCAACAATTCTTCTTTTCACCAAGTCAAACATTAAAATAGCATTAATTTCAGATATATAAATTCATTTATATATATATATTAAAAACAAAGAAAAGTACATATAAAAAACTTCAAACCCTAATTAGCAACATTTGAAAGCAACTTGACATGGTGAGGAATAAAAAAACACAAGTGAAAAGTAGCTGTTGTCCTAAACCGAGGTTTCAGACTGTAGTCGCAGGACAAACTTGTGAGATTTGGGGTCGATGTATTCCTCCGACATCTGGATGTAAGGGATCTTCCTGGCCGTCACCACCAGGCTGAAGTCCACACACTTGAGCAAGAAGACGCTCCCGTCCTTCAGGCCGCTGGTGACCGACGCCTCGCTGATCAGCGTCCAGCGGCGGCCCAGCCAGTGGTCCTTGCCGTACTGCATGGTGGGCCCCGGCGACAGGTAGCTCTCCAGGAACGCCTGGATGGAAAGCGGCACAAAGCAGGAGCAATGAAAACATAGATAGTGACTCGATGACTAGCTGCTAGCTGACAAGCAGTCCATAAAACGCGCTAAATCTTTAATGAAAACGGACAGAATGTTTTGCTACTAATTGCCAACTACAGCAACTAAACAACAAGGTCAAGAAAATGTTTTAATTCAGAAAAAAAAAATAGCAAGGGAGAAGGAAGTAGCTCAGTTAAGCTAGCTTGACTTTGAGAACTTCACATGTAAATGTGCTGTGGAATTCTGTGTGTTTCAGTTCAGTTAGAAAATTAAATAAAGCAACTTGAACACACCAACTGTGACAGATCATCAGTAGAGCAGGTGCTTCAGTTAGCTAACGTACCACCGCTCTGATAGGTTAGATAATAGCATCGGTAGCTAATCTAACACAGGAATCACTTATTAATGATGGCAAAATAAACATCAAGCCTGAAGAATTCAAACACAACATTGCGTCCATCTTTAGATTCTTTGTGTAATTTCATGTGATAGATGAATGCAGTGATTGGACCCTCAGAACGTCAGGCGCTGACCTTCGGCGTCAGGTTGTTGGTGATGCAGAAGGCCAGGTGCTGCTGGATGCTCTCCATGCTGTGGCAGTGCTGCTGCTTGGTGGTCCTCAGGTACTTCTGCAAGGCGCGCGCCATGGAGGGGAAGATGGCTTGAGCCGCCTCTCGGGGGTCCATCACGTCCCCCGGGGCCTTCTTCGGCTCCTCCTCCTGCATGCGCTTGATGTGGGTGAAGGCCTCCTCTACTGCCACCACCAGCCTGGGAGGAAGCACAGCAAACAAATGAGGCCACAACTTCCCAACTCTGACTTCACTTTAAAGGGGCAGTTTTATGTAAAATCAGCTTTTATAGCTTTACATCATGTTGTGATGTTGCTTTCGCCTTCGAGATGAAGCTCCTCCCCCACTCAGCTCCTTCAGACTAGCCGGCAGCAATTAGCAAACACCTGGTGGAGCTACACATCTCTTTATAGGAGCTACTTCTCAGAGCAACGCTGGTAAAAACGTTGTTAAAGGTTAAAGGGTTAATAGAGGAGCCATGTTGTCATAAAGAAAGAGCAGGCTTTTTTTTTAAAGAGACAGAGACTCAATTTCAAGGCGTTAAATCACACAATCCAATTTCTTTTGGTCATATTTGATATATAAAGAATTTTATAACAACTGACAATAACATAGTTACTTGTTCATGCTATGTGTCTTGAAAACAAATAACACTGCTTCTTCAAACGAAGCAGAAATAATTATTTTCCTCCAGATGATTTTTCTGAGTTTGTGAATGTTTAGAACGCAGAAGCTGTTTATATTGGACTGAACCACAATTTAAAAAAAATTAAGTCCAGTATTATCATTTTGTTTTTTATTATTTGTTGAACCTGCGTTCTATAACAGGTTAAGATTTACTACTCACTGACTCTCCCTGGTGGAGGGAGAGTTTGTTGTCCCTCCACCAAACTTTCCTCCTCTGAATCAAATCAGGTATTTAAAACCCTAGGCTATATAAAAATACCTGCATTAAATTTCAGACAGCAAGATGAGAGAAAATGTTTTCTTCCTTCATTTTTGACGCATAAATGAAATTTCCATGGCTTCCAAACTCACCGCGCTCTGCGTTTGCGGACGCGCCTCTCGTGCTCGGCCTCTTCGTAGTAAAGCTCGTTGTGGCTGGTGTCGCGGCGCCGAGCTGCGGCCGCGATCATGGCTCTGGACTGGGACTGTGCAATTCCCGCTGAGGCGTTGTTCCCCGGACCTGAAATCAGCAGAAATCAGCAGACTTGAAGAGGAGTCAAAGGAAAAGCTCGTCACACATTGTAAAAATGTCTCTCGGGTGCTTAGAAACGACATTTAATCAAGCAGAGATTATGGTCTCTCTCAAAACGCAGCAGAAAGAGAAGCAGAGGAAATCTCTGAGCAGCTGCTGCAGAATAAAAATGAAGAATAGCGACGCTCCCGGGAGGAACGACAACTGTCGGCGATCCAGCTCGTGACTTAAGGTGGCAGACAAACGGCTAACTTGAGCGCCTGAATGAATCTTGAGCACTCAACAATTTAATCGAGGGGTCGTGTTACATTCCTACCAGCTGACACCAGCGTGAAACTTTTCCCACAACCTGTGGCATGCAGACAGAGGAGTACTGTGTGTTTTAGCCAGTGACTCAATCAGCAGCAGAAACATCTCCGCATACTTACTGTCCCACAGGTAGGCTTTCAGTCTAGCCTCAAAGACGTCTCAAAGGGGTTTGCGTCGGAGCAAATGAGGAGAAATAAAGTGATTATGAAGGAGATCAACTCAGCCTGCTTGCAGTTTTTGCACAATAACTACAAATCATCCACAATTTCACCATTACGTTGCAGAAAGAGATCAATTTCTGCCTTCCAGCATCAAATGACCTGTAATGAGTGAATACAAGCTGTTGGGTTGAAAAGGCGATCATTAATATATTCATTAATGTATTTTTTTTATTTCGTCAAAAACTGTGAGTTTAACACAGAAGATCCTGGCAACACTGTTCAGCGAGGGAGTTGTTACTGAGGGAGGAAAACTCATAAATGTGTTTAAAAATAAAGCCGAGGCGTCAAATCAAGATCATTAATGTTCTTAAAGGGCCAGAATGTATTGATAAGACAATTAAAATATAAATTAATTCTTAATCAAATAATACTGGACATATTCTCAGTCACTCCAGGATTTCACAATTGTTTTTGTGATTTAATTTTCTGTATAAAAAAGTGTGTGGTAGCAATTTAGACATGTTTATGTATGATGGTAAATGTGACTTTTTATCATTTAACGTAAAGT
This sequence comes from Poeciliopsis turneri, assembly GCA_922788865.1. Lineage (NCBI taxonomy): Eukaryota > Metazoa > Chordata > Actinopteri > Cyprinodontiformes > Poeciliidae > Poeciliopsis > Poeciliopsis turneri. The sequence continues at coordinate 788,462 of CAKLNU010000696.1, forward strand.
AAAGCAGAGGAAGCTGTTTAGTAGAAATACTGCCACCTTAATTATCACTTAGAGCCAATTTTTTTCATAATGTTTTTCAAAAAATCTGCAATAAACTCACAATTGTGCATTAGAGCGAAAAGGTGAAACAGACTTGCAAATTTTGTGTGAATTTCCACGATAATTCACAAAAAACTGGAGGAGCTGATTGATGTAATTTGGCAGCAAACAGATAAAAACAGCTTTGAATTGACTGATAAATGTTGCTATCTTGACGGTTCTATTTATGTGTCTTTAGAGATTAGAGGGAGACGTTTGACTTTTTATTCTCATAATTTTGACTTATTTTCTCAGAATTTTTCAAAGAATTTTGTCTTTTTTCTCAAAATTTTGACTTTTTTTCCTCAGAATTTTCACTTTTGATCTTAGAAGGTTAAAGTCAAAATACTTCTGGTACATTCTGTGGAAAAATAATAAAAAACTTGCAGCTTTTTCTGTGGCCCTAATTTATCTAATTGATAAAATATGATTTAAGCATCCAACGTTCTGTTTCTATGTCCCTCTGGGCCACATAAAACCTCCTCGCGGGCCACATTTGGCCCACTGGCCTTGAGTTTGACACTTATGAGTAACAGAAAAAGCCCAAATCCGCAGCAGCAGACATGCAGGAAGCTCACCGTCCACGTTGTAGACCTTGAGGCCGGCCAGATGCTTGGCCGCCCGGGACTTGGAGGCAGAAAGCAGAGCCGGGTTGTGGATGGGGAAGTCGCAGTAGTAGTGCTCTATGATGGCCAGGGCGGCCCGCTGAATACTGGAGGAAACAAGAGGAAGCAGAATCAGAGAGGCGTTGCAGCCCAAAGCTGCTCTGGATTTTTGGCTGACTTTCAAATATTTATGACTCAAAAAAAGCATTTCTTGAGGATAACAAGCACCACCCACACAAAGAAGAGAGAGAGATTAGCTTCTAATGCAGGAAAGAAAAACTCATCAGAAAGTATTCACACTCTTTCAACCTTTTCACATTGAATCAGTGAAAAAATAAAAATTTCTATACAACACAAAATTGAGCGCAATTTCGACACTGAAAAAACACAAAATATATGTCTAATACAAATAAACTTGACTGATATTTATCTCACTATTGAAGTGAGAATAAAGAGTAAAATAAAAAGGCGTGTATCAAATATTTAGTTTGTGGTTGTAACATGATAAAACCTGGACGTGTTCAGAGTGGATTAATGCTGCTGCAGCACCAAAATGAATGGCTTTGTGAGGAATTCCCCCACAGCAGCACCATGTTTGCCACATTTCAAACCGATTCATGGATTTTCTACAGATTTATTTCATGAAGGTCGCCGTCGCAGCACTTCCTGACAGAACGCAGGTTGGCGACAGCTGAGCCGTCGTTCAAAAAGTCACCAACTTTTCCAAATAACAAGCTGCTCTTCTAAGATTTGACTGGAATTAGCTGTGAATCTAGTTTCTGCCCAGATGACAGGATGACTCTCCATGTTTTCAAAGGTGAAACTTGATGTGATGAGAGGAGAAACGAGTCGGCAGCTGCAGCTCAGATCGGCATCGCTGCGTGCCGAGGCTTGTTTTTCACAGCCCAGGACTATTGAAGCGACTGTACACAAGCAGGCTGTTTTCACATGTTATTTTCCATAAATCTTATAATGTAATAAGCTGCCTCGTGTTCCAGGAAGAGCCATTCATCACTTCAAACTGGAAACACCAGCAGCTTATAATTAGCAGCTAAACATAGAAAATTCTGAATAGTCCAGTTCAACACAAACATTGTTGCTTTTTCTAGTTTTTGTTAAAAGTTAGCTGAATTAAGCTAAAGCACAAATAATAAACATAAGTTATGCTAATGGTAAAGCGCTAGCTTTGATTAAGATTATATTAGATATTGTATTAATGTTTACGGTTTGTTTCCTACAGTCTGTTTTATTTGGTTCCTTTACGTTTGAAATAAAGAGGAAACAGAACTGCGGCGTAAAAACACTTCAAAATAAGAGCCTGAATATGTAAATATAAATAAATTAGCACTTCACAGTTGATATGAAAAAATGAATGAATATTGTCAAAGTTAGCAAAACAGCTAAACGATGCTCCGCTATTAGCAAAACAGGAATATAAAAACGTCTGAGCAGCAACTGAGGCAGAGTTGCTCTATAAATGTTGTGTTGCTCTTTCCCACCAGGAGGTACTTTCCATCTTTTCTTGCCCCCTTTAAGCACAGGAAACCCTGGTCCACCCTTTCCAAAGGAAATGAGATAATCCTGCTCTTTTGCTTCGTGGGCTGCTGTGGAAACTTTCAACAAAAGATGACGGTGCATTTTTGAAGCAGTGGAAATCGGCTCTGCGCCGCCTTTATCCAGATATTAAACACTCTCCATGCAGGTTTGTGTTCAGCCTTTTGTCTGCTAACTTAGCATCACCAGCCTGCAGCAGATGAGGATCACAGTGTGACCCCGGATCCACTGATGGAGGCTCTTTCTGTCCTCCTGCTTTCAGCGACGGCTCATTTACTGCAAACATTACAATCTGACTCCTTCTGTCGCATCCAGTGCCAGCTGAACAAAGAGGAACAAATCACTAAAACAAATGTTTTAAAACAAAAATGTTACGTCTTCTTTCATTTCAGACAAAGAGAAAAAAATCTAAGTAGTTTTGGTTTAGTTTTTAGTTCAAAAAGTGAAGAGATCACTTAATTAATCAGGTTTATGTTTCAGGAAAATGAACGTTGTTCTTTCATTCTCTGAAATTACAAGCAAAAATGTCATTTTTCCTGTATTGTCAGTGAAATAATCTGCCAATTGAACAGGTTCTTTTTCACCAATATTAAGGATTTACTGACTCTAAACAATAACTATTTGCACTAGAATCTCCATCAGGATTGAATGTTCTTGCAGTGAGCTGAAGGCTCATACTGTGACGAAAGCCAAATGCACCTGCATGTTGGCTTTAAGTCATGAAGAAGTGAAGAATTCGGGTCAGATTTCCCGTTCCCGTCATAAAAAGAAGCTTCATCTATAAATCCATCAGGTTTTATCAGAAGCCATCAGCAATAGGTGTGTGAGAAACTGGAAACCAGAGCTGCTGCGTTCAGGTAAAACCGCTGTTTTCACGTAGAGCTGACAGAAACAAGGTTTCACTTTCCTGCAGCTCAACAAACAGCACTGCTGGATTCTCCAACATGACTCCTGCATTAACTATTAAACCCTTGTTTTCTATTCTCTCTTCCTCCCTCCTTTAAATTCCTCCAGTGTTTTCTCCTCTTTCTTCCTCTCTGAAGTCTTTCCTGTCTCATCCTGAACTGCAAAATTCATTTTTCACTTTGTCTCTGAGGCTCAACCCGATGAAATCCTTCCTCTCATTGTCCCAGTTTCTGGGTTTCATTCTGCCTTTGTCTCCTTCATGTTTTCTGTTTTTGCCTCCTCGTCAATATTAGCACACTTCTCTTCCTCCATCTTGTTGTTTCAGGAAGTCCTGAGGTTTCCAGGCCTCTCACTCACTAACTGAGAAAATACATTCTCACATAGAAACTGGCATTAGCTCTTTAAAAGCATAATCTTATTTAAAAACTGTTCAGTTTTAACAGGAGACCCAAAGCAGAAAATTTGCTAATAACGTAGCTTTTCACTTTCTGCTAACTTTGAAAAGACTTAATTTCTCTGAAACTGAACTAAACTCTAAACTCTAAATGTAGTTTTCGGTTCTGTAAACTTTTATCAGTGTTGAGGCTTTGATTATTGATTGCTAAGACTCTTCAAGCAGTTAGACCTTTGTAGTCATGCTTTTATTTTGACAGTTCTGTTTCCTCTCCTCATATTCTCTCTTTTAAAAAAACACTATTAACCTTTTTAAACTACTAAATGTTAATGTTTTCTCATCTCTTCCTGAATTTCTTTAGATCTAAAAACAATGTTTTGTTTTTTAGATCTTTTATCCGACTTCGTACCGTTAGCCATGTTCTGTTTAAGTGATTTCTTTATTGTACAAGACTGAAAAAAATCAGTTGTTAGCCGAATTAAAGTTATTTCATAATTTAAGAAGGGTGTGAATGATATTTTCACATGGTTTGGTCATGGTTTTCCCTTGAAAGAGAAGAAAAGCAGAGTGAATCTTCACCTGAGCTGTCCCAGGTTGTAGTGCCGCGTCTCGCCGTCTGTGGCCCGCGTGACGCAGACGGAGAAACATGGCTGGAGCTGCCGGAGCTCCAGTAGGACGACGGCCAGGTAGTGGATGAAGAGCAGCGCGTCCACCAGGGACACCGCGTACTGCACAATGCCCTGGTAGTTCTTGTCCTACGGGAACAAACATGGCTCATTTTTAACCAGTTCATCAATGTCTGAATGTGCGGAACAAGGAGAAGCGGCGTTAGGCTCGACGTAGAGCATCTGCAGCCTTTTAAACCTCCATCAAATGGGATTTAAAATTATGACTCACACAGTAAACACTTCACTGCAGGGAGCAGAAATCTCTGTTTTGTTTGGCATTAAAAATAAATAAGTCTGCAGCGTATCAAACCTCTTAAAATGTCTCTGAAGAATACCTTCCATTTCCAGATCTGCTCTTTAGTTTCAGCAGGGAAAGTCTTTTCACGTACTTGTGAGTCGAGTATCCGGACACTGTAGAAGAGCCAGTAGGAGATGACGAAGAGGAGCACCAGCACCGCCAGCAGGATCCGGAAGACAAAGACGCGCGGGAGGCCCGCCCGCGCCGGCCGGAAGAAGAGCGCCCAGACCGCCAGCAGCAGGATGAGCAGCTTGAAGGCCACGGAGATGAAGAGCCCCTCGCAGGCCGTCCCGCAGCTCTGCAGCTTGAGGAAGGCGAGCGGCGTGAAGAACACCAGCAGGCCTAGGATCACGGCGATGGCGCGGGTGACGTAGCGGCGGCAGTCCAGCCCCACGCTGTCCTCCAGGTCTTTGGTGATGCGGACGATGTCCTCCTGGGAGAGGCTGTGCTCCGACGTGCCGGTGACGGCGGTGGTGGTCTCCCCCCAGTTATCATCCTGAATCAATAAATCAATCGATTAACGGCACGATTTATCGCTTTTCTCTTTCTAACAATGACTGGATACAAATGCATTTTCTACACGTTTAGACACGTCTTCGTGCGTTCAGAGATATCCCAGCCTAAAATAAAGAAAGGAGAAATGTGGTTGAAAAGTGCAAATCATAATTATGAGCATCAATCGTGAGATTTTCTTATGAAAAATCTCATTTTTTAAATAAAATGTTTTTGAAAAAATTAGATTTTTCCACAAAAAACAAAAGAAATTAGTTTCTGAGATTTGTGACTATTTAGAGGTTTTTATAGCAGCAGCAGAATATCAGTCAGAGCTGCTGACATGTCGGCTCTTCACCTCAGATTCATCTGACCTTTCACCTGCGGCTGTAAATCCCCGTGTCACTGTCCGCATTTCTCTAGAGGGAGAAATGTCCACCGACCGACCTCAGGAGGGCTGAACTCGGCTCTGGAATGCAGGACCCGGGTTCACAGGGTCAGAGTTCACAGGGGACCACATTCCTGACGTCGGCCGTTTTAAATCAAGCCTCAGCCCAATTAAACCCTGAGCCAAACATGCAATTTATTCATAGGATTCAACAAATAAGGGGAGGAATTGCAGCTGCGAGGCAAAGAGATCTCATTAAGCAGCAAAGAAATTATTTCTGCTTGAGCCAAATATGGAGGACAGAACAATACGAGAGCAACATGTTGGCAGTTCGAATCCTGAAAACAGGAAAAACATTTTGGTGAATATTCTACTAATTGCTGTGTTTCTATTAAAGAATAAACGCAGCATGAGTAAGTTTGTTTACATGATAAAACATTAAAAAACGTCATCCTACGACGACTTCCTGTTGTTTTCTTCTTCACGGTTTGCGCCAGTTAATATTGTGACTCGTCTAAAGTAAAAAAAAGTGTTTCTGTTGCAGTTTTGAGAAATAAAACGTTTTCTCCAAAAACATTTGAAGGAGGTTTAACTTGAAACTCAAAGTCCACCTGCTGCTCTGAAATTTAAGTCAAAAAGAAATTGTTTTGGTTTTGACTCAGAAATTAAAGTTATGAAGTTGATTTAACAACAAGAGACAAGTTGTCTAAAACATTGTTTAACTTAACTAAATGCTGCAATATAAAGTAATTATTTCATAACATGCAAGTAAAAATGGAACAAGACATAAAGTTAAGTGGAAATTTTGGTATTTTCAGGATAAAAATTAAAATAATTTATGTCAGTAAGAAAAAATAAGAACATTTTTGCAAATCAATTTCTTTCAATAAAAAAACGATTAAAATTTTATAAAAGTGGGTAGAAAAACCAGAAATATTCATAAAAGTTACTCAAGTAAATGTAACTGAGTAAATGTAATGAGTTACTGTGGCATGGGGGGCCCAAATGAAAATCTGTCCAGGGCCTCAAATAGGCTTTGGTCGGCCCTGCTTCAATGCTCATTTTATTCGTTTTTTTTCGCACGCATGTTAGTTTGGATGTTCAATAACAAGACGGCCAATTAAAGACAGAAAAACTATTGATTCAGGAAAGTACAGACATGAGAAATCCTCTGCACACACATCACACACACACACACACATCACACACACACACACACACTGTGCATGGTGAAAACACACCCACAAACACACAAACTGTCAGCATGGTGAAAACACACACAGCAACCCAGAAGCTGTCAGATCTGCTCTTATTCTACAGCTGCAGTGAGGAATTCGGCCCAGCAGCTCGTATTATGGAAGGAGCTGAAATTAAATAAAATATTCAGCAGGAAAGGAAGGAGAAAAAGATTTCAAAAAAGAAAGAGAGAGAATGTGCCTCACCGATTTACTCAACATTAATCATACGAAGATTAAGACCCAGATAAATAAGTACAGTTCAAACAGAGGTGAAGATTTTCCTCCTGCCATGAAAAGTCAAACAGTTTTAAATTCTGATTTTTAAAGAGTTAATGACACAATGTGATGCTTTAAAAAGCCTCTTTAAGGTTTTTAAACCTTTAAACATAAAAAATATGTTATATAGTGATAATCAGATGATGTTAAACATGAAAAAATTATCCTTAGAATAAACTTTGCCAGCTATAAGATGATAGAACGTCACTTTTGTCTCAACTTCTTTCTTAAATTCAATGAAAAAGTAAGTAACGACATACCAGAATATCTTTAGTGCTGATTTAGATCATAGGATTAACAAATTACACAAAATAAAGGAATAAAAATGGCTCTAGTACAGCAGAGAGGCAAACATCCATAACAAAAACAAGAAACTATGTTAAAAGCAGAACAGAAGGAGGCAGATTAGATGCAAAAGGTTCTTTGTCTGATAAAAATCCCTGAAATCTGTAAACTAAATGCTTCAACATGGAGAATTAAACGTTAAACCAACTTTACGCTACATTAAAAAGCTCAAATCAAAAACCATGTGAACGTTTAAAACACGAGTTGTTCTGAAATGTTGTCAGAAAAGCAACTTTTTGAAAAACATTTAGATAAAACGATAATTGTTTGGTTAAAGAAACGACTTTTCATTTTAGGAAATGTGTGAATTATTTTATGCTCAGTTGTTCTGCATTACAGATTTTAATCTGGGTGAACTTTAAATTGGCTCCATTCAAATAACATACCGTAAGTTAATCGCAGGTCAGAGGAACCTGCATGAGATCCATGGCTTAGAATGGCCTAGTCAAAGACAAGATTGAATTGGCTTTAAAAAAAAAGAATGCATGTTTCCAGATGCAGAGCAATAAATCTGAGTAAAATTGAGGGAAATTTCAGTTTCTAGTTGTGCAAAAACTGGTAGAAAATTATCCAGAAAATTTCCAAATAACATTTACATCACAAGTGTCAAACACGAGGGCCGTGGGCCAAATCCAGCCCGCCGAAGGTTCTTAAGTGGCCTTCTAGATTCTAGACACTAATTATGCTGACATATTATGTCATAAATCAAATTGATCCAGTTTTCTCTGCTTACTGATAAATTATAACAATCAGTCCCTCCAGTTTCTTGATGATTATTGTTAAAATTTACACAAAATCAGCACAAAATACTGGAGGGACTGGAAAGACATTGAATAATATTATTTAATTTGAAGAATTCATTGCTATTTTAGCAGTTTGTGAACAGGTTTTATCAATACACTCTGGCACAATGATTGTGATTTGGTGCAAAACAAAAACGACACCCTGATTTATCTCAAGTATAAGCCCAATTTGTTTGATTTTTCAAACGTTTGTGTTTTTATTTCACACAAATTATAAATAATAGTCACTATAATGCAGCAAAATCTTAAAAAAACCCCCCAGATGGCTCTTTCTCTGCTTGAGTATAAATAAAATGTATTGTTCGTCACAGTAAATGAAGCGTCCACTAAAAGCCTGTTTGTGCTGTTCAGCTCTAAGTGCAGGAACGCTGCTGACTCCTGGGAGGCTGACAAGGTGTGTGTGTCTGTTTGTGAAAAATCTAGCAACATGCATTCAGGAGCTGCTTACTGCAGCTTCAACACAGTGGATGATGTGTGCGGCTGCCAGGAACTTGTCAGGACAAGGAAGGAAACAAGGAAAAAACAAAACTGTTCTGGTGGACAATGGAGAACCCAACCAATTTGGACAAGAAATACTGGAAAATATAAAATAAAAACCTGTTAAATTTTCTGTAAATATGTTTATGGGTCGTCGTGAGGAGACACCTGTGTTTTCTTTCCACTCTGGCTGCTTTCATAAACATCCTGTGATGCAGCAGCGTTGGATCTAAGAGCGCCACATGTGAACAGAGTCGTTTAAAGTTTACGCCTGAGAGCAAACGCATCCCAGATCATGCAGATGATTTCATTAGGAACTAAAACAACTCTGAAAATTAAAAGTCAACATCTGTTGTTGGGAGCGAATTAACAGCCAGCGTGTAATCCGGTTGCTACGGCGGTAATCAGATTAGCCCGACCGACGTGTCGATCGTACCTGGCTTGTTTTAGAGTTCAGAGGTGAACTCCTGCGTATTTCTTCTTCTATGGTGCTGATGATCACCTCCTTTACTTCCTCTATTGCCTCTCCAACCTCCAGCACCTGCAAAACCTCGTCCCCTTCCTCCATCACCGTTAGCAACAGCATCCAAAATAATCCAGTTTCTGAACTTCAGCTTGGCGCTCCAGTCTGTACGAAACCACGGCGATTCATCCTGGAGTGTGACCTCACCGACTGACCGTCCGTCCGCCCCCCACCCCTCGCTTTATCCGTCTTTATATAGAAACCTCTCCCATCATGCCTCAGGAGGTATTGTATGGGACGGCGCGCTCACTTGGCACATAATGTGGGGGCTTTGTGAGGAAAGACGCGGAGCGAGGGAGCGCAGGGAGATGAAGACGAGTTGGGAAGGAGGGGGTGAAGAGCCAATCACAGTCTGCGCTCGTCTCTCTCCTCAGCACCACTCTACAATTATTGCTTCTGACCCAGTGAGCACCGCGGCGTCTCCCTGCCGCCACGGGAACCGTCACATGCGTGTTCACGTGAGTTCACGTGTGTTCATGTGTGCAAAGTTTTGTTCGTTCATCTTCTCCTTCTTAAATCTGATTGGATAAACTCTCTGCTCAATAAATCAATTAATCAAAGGATAAATTATAACAAGCTCATCATTTATTGGTTTTCTTCCTCAGTTTGGTCTCAACGAGCTCCACAGAAACTTCATCATTCATTTTGGTTGTTGTTTCTGTTTATTTATTTTGGATATTTCAAATGTCTTCCAGTTCCAATGTTCAATCTTCATCAGAATTTGAGGTTTATGGATATTTTTCTAAAATGGTCTCAACCAACAATGCCATTGTTTATTGCAATAACTTCTGGGACAATTTATCATCCAGAAAAATCCATTTTCATGACGCTGACGGTTGGTTTCCTCTGATACGGCATCCCATTCCGACCAAAAACACTGAGGAGCAAATTTCTTTGCACTCTAACCGTACAACAATAGCTTGATTTATGCTTCAGTACGACTGACGCTGGCTACAAAATAGAGGAAAACTAAACTGAGGTAGACCGTAGAACATCGCACAAAATGTTCCTAACAGATGATCTCACGTAGGTTCAAGATGGATGTAGAACGTCCTGAAACAGCAAGGTGAGTGGAGAAATTGCCAAAAAGGTGAAGTCATTCAAAGCCTTTGGCTAAATATTCCTTCCAACTCACTGAACCATGTTCAACCGAGACAAGAAAAATCGGGAAAAGTGGCATCTACTTAACTATGAAGCTTGGCGACCCGACATTACGTGTAGCTATATCCGTAAACGCTCTGAAATCTGTGCCAGGTCAGACTCACCAGAAAGAAGGGATCCCAAACATGAACGCAGGCTCTCTGCCTCTTCCATGTCCTGGACATTTCTGCGTCCGTGTCTGCGCTCTTCCAGCGTACGGAGGTGAACCTACCTGTGCGGCCGTCTGCAGAGGAGTGCAGAGCGCTTCGTGTTGCTTGTACCGTTTGTTCCATGCTTCTGATTGGTTCAGCTCTAGTTGTCAAACAGCTGAGATTAATTAGCGACAATGAACTGAACTGGAGGCAGGGTGGGAGGAAGGTCAGCGAGGAAGCAGAGTTGGGAATAATGGGACTCAATGGAGACTGGCGAGAAAGAAAGTAAGAGCGGATATGATTTGGATTTCATCCTTTGGAGAATGTGAGAAATCCATCAATTCAGTTGGAAGGAATTCAAAGAACAGGTAATTCAAATCAAATTACCCTCAAATTTGATCACTGGCACAAATAGCAACGAAGAAAATGAGTGAAATCACACGACTTCGTACAGCATCAGGGTTTCCCCCGGTGTTTTATAAGCCTGGCAGGTGATCAGGCTGCACTTGAGTCCCCACTAGACTAAAAACCTTTTATTTAAGGCTTTATTGTTAGTGCATATGAATTATTAGTAATGTCCTCCAACAACATACATTTATTTGGTGATATTTTCAAATTTCCTGTCAATTTAAAAGAATTTACTCAAAAACATAACATTCCTTTCTTCATGTTACTTCTAGTCCCATTTCTGACTCACATCACTGCAAAAACACTAAATCTCACCAAGTATTTTTGCTCTACTTGTGCAAATATCTTACTACACTAAAATAAAATAAAACTAATATGAACTTGTTATCTTTGCATTAGTTGAGGTCTGAAGGCACTGCATCCTTTTGTCTTTTGACCATTTCTCATTTTCTACAAATAAAAACAACAGTTTTACTTGTAATTTCAGAGATATGTTGTCAATAGTTCATAGAATAAAAGAACAATGTTAATTTTACTCAAACATAAACACATAAAAGGTAAAATCAGAAAAACAAATCATTTCAAGTGGTCTCTTAGTTTTTTCCAGAGCTGTATTTGCAGATTTTGTTTTTGTAGTGTTAGCTGAGGAACTGCCAATCTCCAGTTAAACACCCAACAACAGAGCGATAGATTGATGATCAACTGATCAATGGAGTCAATACGTCTTCTAGCCTCCAACTCGCTGCGCCACAGACTGAACAACAGTCTGCTGCTGAGGAGTCTTTCAACAAACTCACACACATTAGCATTCAGCTTGGGGCTTTGGAGCAGATCCTGAAAACGTAGGAACCTGTTGGAACAGCTCTGTTCAAGTATATTCATCATCTCTTAACAGTATCAGATGTTTTCCCCTCACAGAGGTCCAGACGGAGGCTGCTGTTTGTTTTACACGTGACATGTTGGGGAATGTTTACCGGATTGAACCGTTTTAGGAAGCGGAGAGTGTGTGACAAATGGTCAGAAGATGGAAAAGATGAATGGAGCTACATAGAGGACAAAAACTGCTGTGCAAGTTTACCTTAAGGTATCTAAAAATATTATTCAGAAGAAGGAAAGAGGCTAAAAAATCCTGACCCTGATTTATATCAGAGCATAATGATGGATAGAGTGGCCTAATTAAAATCTGGACCTACTTCCAGTTGGGAAGACTTGGAAACTGATGTGCATAGATGGTCCAATCGGAGGGAAATGGAGCTAATTTCCAAATTAGAACAGGCAAAAAATGGAAAGTCTTCATGCAAAAAGCTGATGGAGTTCTTCCCCAAAAGTCTTGCAGCTTCTGAGAGAAACCAGGCGACAGTGTTTGCTTTTTCATGGGGATCCAGAACAAATGAATGAATAAAGTAATTACAGGAAGATATTTTATTAATATATTAAATGAGCCACAGAGGCAAAGAGTTACATGATGCTCTGGAGCTGAAGCTAAAACTGCCACACCTGAATTTTTCATTCAATCATATTTAAAAAATCATATTTATCAAAAGGAACAAAGTAGTTATAGTTTCTGTGTCAAAGCATATCGTCATAACAAATTGATTTAATATTCAGAACCAGTTCTATGGGGGCATTGGCCCCGGTTGGCCCCCGTCTAGGACCGCCCATGCCTGGAGGAGTTTTCAAGAAAGCAGTAAAATGGCTGTTAAAGGCTGGAATAATTGGAGCCATTAAAAATTAGCATTTTTTTCCCAACATTTTCTTCTTAACCAAACCACAAGCAAATCCTTCCAAAATCTAAACACTCCTGCTGTTAAAAAAACTCCCCAGCCGACATATTCCCATGCAGTCCCCTCCCATCTCTGTCTGTTTAACAATTCCTGCGGCGAAACATCACAGACACAGTCATGAGAATGTTCTCTGTCGGATTGTGAGGACATCCCTGCCTTAAGCAACGTGATGCTTTGTCAGCCGAGACTCTGATTAAGTCCCAGCAGCGAGACACTGAGATCAGACCGACCAAAAGAGAAACATTATCATTCTGGAGCATATGCAAGTCCCAGACGCTGCGGCGTGAATAAGACATGATGAATAATGAAGGACGTCTGTGCCGTGTGTTAAATCCTGTTATGTGTTCAAATTAGACACACATACAAAGAATCTACGATCAAGAGGAAATGAGCCAAGTGGGTCAGTTAACCTTGTGTTTCTCAACAATCCATTCATCTCAACACTTGAAGGAAGCCTGCTGGGAAAAGCTCCAGTTCAGGAAGGAACGCTAACATTGGTGCTAATGGTTAGCATGTAATGCTAAACAACTATTAAAATGTCACATGTCTGAATTACTTGTTTAAACCAGTTAAGCTATGTTTCAGTTTTACATCATGTCATTATGTTATCCCCTTACCAAAAACACACAGAGAGTTTGACTCATTCATGGATGTTTGAGGAATTACTTAATCGCCATGGGAACCAATCAGTTGTACAAAACGCCTGGGTGGTCCTAGCCCTTGCCTACTCAACTCCTTCAGACTAGCCAGCAGCAATTAGCAAACACCTGGTGGAACTGGTGAGCTCTTTACAGGAGCTACGCCTCAACAGTAAAAACATTGCTAAAGATTTCATAGAAAAGCCATGTTGGGATGATTCCTGAAGGTGGCGTTTCACAAAAAGTGCGAGTTTTTAAAGAGACAGAGGCCCAATTTTCAGGTAGTAAATCAGAAAGTAAAATATCTTTTTTAAGTCATATTTGATATTGATAAGTGAAGGCAAGTGAAGGCAACAATCACTTGATTATACTATAAAACGGCACAATGTGGCTGGAAAACATATAATACTGCAACTTTGAGGAAAAAAATTTTCTCACACACACAGTGTGACATCATCGAGAAGTAATGACCTACTTCATTCTTTGACCTAGAAGTAGATTATTAATGACCAGAAGGCCAAGGTAAATAATCAAGGTGCTTTTAAATCAGACTGAATTAAATTCCTGCTGTCAGGTCAAAGATTTACAAAAAATGGAGGATCAGAAACCGTCAAAAATCTCAATCTTAAATATTTTTCAAATCACTACCGGTAGTCAAGTCTGTTATGTGAAGTTTGTAATTGTTCTGAAAACAGACAGAGATTCCAGTTTATTATGATTGCAGGTAAAAGTCTGATGAAAAGGATGGAGCTGCTGTGGATTCATTTTTTTCCTCCAGTTGCCAAAATTAGCATAAATGACGTCATGTCTTATTAAATGTTGTGAGGGAGTCTGTCTGCTGACACTGTCATGCTGTTACTAATCAGACTGACTCGAAAACAGATGTTCATCCAAAACAGACCAGCAAATGTTAGAAGAGAAAGAAACGCAGCCAGTGAACCAACAAGGCTTCAGAGGTGGGACTAGAAAAAAAATAAAGAATGACAACCGACTGTCATCCATTCTCACAACGAAACACGGTGGTGGCAGTGTCATGCTTTGAGAATGAAGAAGAAATGACAGAAAAGAGAAAAACAAGACAAAAGACAAAGAAAAAAAGACAGAAAGGAAGAAAGACAAGAAACAGAAAGAAAAACAGAAGAGAAAAATAGAAAAAACAGAAAAAGATTTAAAAAAAATCAGGAGAAAAAAGGCAGAAAGACAAGGAAGAAAAAAAAAAAAATGAAAGAGAAAAAAAGAAAAAAGGCAGGAAGATAAAAAAGGAAAAACAAATAAAAGACAGAATGAAAGACAAAGGGAAAAAGAAGAAGAGAAACAGAAAGAGAAAGAAAGGATGAAAACAACAGAGAAAAAGACAAGTAAAGAGAGAGAATACTACTGACAAAGATATAAAATTATTATTATTCAATTTCAGAGAGTTAATCTCAGAGAGAATTTAATTTCAGTGAAGAAAAGGAAGGATTTCTTTCCACTGCTGAGGTCATGAAGGCCAAACTACTTCAGAAACATCCCTGGATCTGAAAGTCTGTTTATTTTGGCTGAGTGAGAGGAAAGTTTAGAAAAACCATCACATCAAGAGCAATTATCACTCAAACAGTCACAACAACGTCAGTGTAACTGATCTAAGATTCAGGATAAGAGGATTATTATCAGCAGCAACAAAACTGGGTCAGCTTAAACTCTGACTGAACTGAAATAGAAACACACTTCTGATTTATAAAAGCTTTTCTCCCCCATCCATCAAACCTGGATGTGTCTCAGTAGCAGCACTTTAAAGGTTGGAAACAGGACAGATCAGCAGCTGAGGTTTGCAGTTGCTGTTGTTGGACTGAGGTTGTTTGTAGCCCTGCAGTGAAAGTCACGTCTCAACACGCCGGCCGAGGCGCTGCTCTCTGATCCACCTGTCAGCTGGCTTTCATCACAGTCCAAGCAACACAATCTGATCCAGATTTTAAGTTTAAACACAAGTAGTTACTATCTGCCAATCCCAAACACCAGAATCCTACCTTAAACGTGTCCTTCACCAAGTAATCCATTACATAATCCATCAATTGCATCTGCAGACGTCCGCATGATTTCAGGGTTTTTCTACTAGACTGAAAATAAAAAGCTGCGGCTTCGGCTTGGCCGGGTCCATTCTACAGGGGTTCTAACTGGTCGCCTGGTGTCACACTGACCCGGTTCCTGCAGCCAAACCCAGAATCTGCTGAGTCCACAAACAGGATCAAGCAGAGTTCTGCTATCAGCCGAGGCGGCGTTCTGCCTCCGGATCCCGTTTGTCTGCTCCAGACTTCCTGTTGGGTTCACCGGGAAGTGGACCGGCCCGACGCACCAGATGGCCCGTCACAGCCCGACTCTCCCTCCAGCTCATTTGACCGATAAATCTCCTCAAATCCCCTCCCAATCAGAGCGGCCGACTCGTTCAGCTTACAGCGGCTGGTGGGTGAACGGCGCCGTCTTACCTGGACCTGCTCGCCCCGCAGCGAGGAATCGCCCAGCAGCGGCTCGGCGGGCGGCGTGTTGATGGTGACGGACTTCTCCGAACGACTGTCTTTGCTGCGTGACTTGTGCCGGTCCCGACTTCGCTCCCTGGAAGAAGAAAAACAAAAGGATCTTTCCATCATTCCTTCTTGTTTCACTCCGTCTGTGTGACCTTTAACCCCGATGAGTAAGAATAAGAACGCGAGAAGCAAAGCAGATCCTAACAACAATGAGAGAAAATCCATTTAAATTGTTTTTTTTATTGGTAATTTCAACATTTTTATGGTGAAAATTGCAGAATTTATGCATTTTGTGTTGGAAAAAGCCAGACGATTCAGTGCAGTACCGTGCCTCACCTGTAGGGGCGCTATTTCAGACAAGTGAATGAAGCAGGCATTTGGCACGCGTGTTTAATTACACACTGACGTTCCAGTATGATATATTTAATGAATGTGTGTTATTTAGTCTTTCTGTGCAGTGAAATGCGGCAGAAAGTACCGTGCCTCACTGATAGGGGGCAGTGCTGAGCCCAACAGACGCAACAAGCAACAAGCAACAAGAGCTCTTCTTCTATGCATTTAAAAAGTACAGGTGCAACAAAACCATTCCAGGCTGCTCTCTTTAGCTGCCAGATTTTACAATTATTTTATCTTTCCATTAGAAGGATTAATTAGATATTAGTTATAATTAAAATAGAGTTTCTGGTGGAATCTGTGCCTCTCCAGTCATTAATCCAGCGTCGACTGTGAACGGCAGGTAACCTGATCCCCACGTGGCCCGATTCCCCCACTCACTTGTTCCATTAGCGGAGGAAAGCCTCGTTTATCCCTCATCTGTTTCTTCCGCCTGCAGGCGCTAAGGTAAAGCAAGCTGCAGCGCGGATAAACTCAAACTGTCTGAGCAGGACAGAATATTCTCGTCTCATTACAACCACAGATCTTTATGGGTTTACTGGGATTTTATGTGACTGACCAACTAAACCACTAAATATCAGAAGAGGATTACAGTGAAGCACGGAAGTGGCCGAATGATGCTGCAGGGAAGCTGTACATTTAAATTTTCTGCAGAAGATGCCAAATAAAACACCAAAAAACATAAAATCCACAACAAACCAAAACCATAAATAAAATGGATTATCATCTCTCCCTAGCCGACTGTCAAAAAGGAAATTATTGAGCAACTTTTAATTTATTTTCATGCAATTGATAAATAAATAGCGGCTGTAAAAACTGACAGGATGTCACTGCTGGTTCTGATTTTTCTACAGAAGTTGCAGAAAATGCAAGTCAAACTTTGCTAGTTGAGATTTATTTTTTCTAGGCTTTCTTTGTCTTTACTTTAAAACTTTAACGATTTTATCATTCTATTCCTACAACAGAAATTATAAAAGACAAAGAAAAACAACAATTATGAATAAAAACAAGTGCATAAATAAGATACTATGAGTGTTGGGTAAATAGTAATAAATATAATTACAAAAGTGATAATGCGCTGCTGCGTGATGTTTATGGGTTTTTTCTACGGTGGCCTTGAGGCTCAAACCACTTCAACAAATCAATAAATCTACAAAAAACAAAAACATGGTAACATTTAGAGTTAATATTTGTTCCCACCGTCCAGAAGTCTGATTCTGGTAGCATTTAATTATTGTCGAACTTTGAACAACTGCAAAAAGTAAAAGAAGAAAAATTGGATGTGAGAAAAAAAAGGAAATCAGAACTGAGAAAGTGAACGTAGCCTAGCTGACCATCACTATGACAGCCTGCGCAGCCATTACTGTGGTCAAAGTTGAAAAACCCATTAAAATAATCAGATCTGCTGCCTGTAAACAACAACCATCAAATAAAACCTCTAAAGGATTCTCCAGAGCAGAGGATATCCTGGCTGCAGGGGAGAGCGGAGGAAGCTGGGTGATTGACAGCAGTGGAAATACAACAGTTCACCAGAGCTGCTCTGGATGCGACTCCAGGGCGTTTCCAGCCCCTCTTCCTGCACTTCCTTTAGAAAACGCTCCTGGTTTCCTACAGAAAGTCTCAGCCGCTGCTATACGTTCACACAGAAAGAAAAGGGAGCAGAGACTGAACAGCCTGCAGCTGGAGACTGAAAATCCAGCAGATTAGGATGGTGATGGAAGCCTTTAAATATGTTACCACCATCATTATTACTTTAGATATTATTACAACTGCCTAATCACTGAGGTGATGGGTAATCTGGAGGGAGAGATTATCAGTCAAACTCTGGCACTGATTATGCTGATTAATTGGAGCTGTGGAAGAAGCAGCAGCAGCGCTCGCTGGAGACTTCAAAGTCTTTATGAAACTCAGGAGAAACGCTGGGGAACATCAGGAAGGAGCTGCAGAGGAGAATCAGGAGGAGGAAGTGACAAAAGCGACTTCAAAATAGCCGAGTCAGAGGATTCAACTCGGCCTTCTGCGTGCAACTGATCGAGACGCAAAATAAAAGTCGCCACACCTTCAGAATGAAGTTTTTATTTTATAAAAAAAACTTCATATACACATGCAGCCTGTATTTGCACACTTATAGCTAAACTATAGATTAGCTACTCCTGATATTAGCTAATCTAACACTGCGGTGGTAGGATAGCTAATTTAAGCACCTGCTCTACTGATGATGTGTCACAGTTGATGTATTTAAGTCGTCTTTTTTTATTGTGACTGAACTGAAACACACCAAATTCCACAGCACATCCACATGCTAAGGTTGTCATAGTCAAGCTAGCATAACTGAGCTACTTCCCTTCCCCTCGCTATTTTTTTTTTCTGAATTAAAACATTTTCTTGTTATTTAGTTGCTGTTGTGTTGGCAATCAGTAGCAAAGCATTCTGTCCCTTTTTCATTTATACATCATGCGTACATTTAAGATTTAGCGTGTTCTGTTGGCGACTTATCAGCTACAGCCAATGCTAGTTATTGTTAGCGAGCAGCTTCTTGCCTCCAGCAGGAAGATGGAGTTGGGATCTTGTGCACGTGTAACATCACTCTGCAACGGGTCTATAGTTTGGCCTTCAAGCATCATGTTTCAGATACGATTTGAACTGCAGGACACAGCTTAATGTCAGGTAATTTTTCCATTGATGAGTCATTTATTAAAATGACTCATCTGATAAAAACCCCCTGTTCTGCCTAAACAATCTGCCACACCTTCTCCACTGGCCATATTCATCTCTTCTACTAGATCACCTCTCCACCTTTTCCACAGCCTCATCAGCATGCAGCTGGCTGCTTTGGTTTGCCACCATGCCGAGCTTCGGTTTGATTAATGGATCCTGACTTTTCGGCATGGATCCCGGAAATGACTGTGGCTTCTTGGAAAGGCAAAAGCGGAAGAATTAGAGAAGGGGCTTTGTGAGAGCTGGAAAAACCTAGCAAACTGGGGAAGAAGCATCACGATCCGAGGCCGACTCCTGAAATAGCGCGGCCGACCAGGGTGACATGCCAGACTCTCTGTGGACCAAAATGTCCATCTCTTCTTCTATGGTATCGCAACCGAGACACCTGGAAGCCAGAACTGGAGGGAAACAATCATCTAAACTCACGCATTTGGGTAAATCTGAATGGAAACTTTGGAAATGATGGCACTTTCTCTCTTCTTTATATTTAAAGATTGAGTAAAACAACATTTCATTTTGTCTGATACCATCATCACAATCATTAAGCAAATATATTGATTAAAGTTTCAGTTATTATGAATCAAAGTCAGCTGTAAACAGGTGGGTTTTTAGCCTGAAGTCACATGAACTGAGTGTTTCCTGTCAGTTTGTTCCAGACTTGTGGTGCATAGAAGCTGAATGCTGCTTCACCATGTTTGGTTCTTCAGTTTAAGGACTTTAGAAAAGGACTGATGTGCTCTGTCTTCCTGGTTTTAGTCAGAACGCCAGCAGCAGCGTTCTGTATCTGATTGATGTTTTAACCAGACCTGTGAAGACACTGTGACAGTAATCAATGTAACTACATATAAATACACTGATGTGGTTTTTTGTGCTTAGAAATGACGTCTTTTAATCCTGGAAATGTTCTTCAGGTTGTAGAAGGCCGACTTTGTAACTGTCTTTATGTGTCCCTGAAGGTTCAGGTCACATTTCAGACCCGATCTTTAGTTTCCAGCTGTAATAACTAAAACTCAGAGATGATTGTAGATCATTCCTTCCATTTTGTTTATCTTCTGATTTATTCTAAGCATCAGTTCAGTGTTTAGATGTAGAGCTGTATATCATCTGCGTAGCTATGGTAACTAATCTAATTTCTTGTTATAACAGGGGCTTGCAGGAGCATGTAGTTATTAAATATGAGGGAAGCCAGGATTGGACCTTGTGGAACCCCACATGTGACTTATCTGATCAGATGAGACGTTACCCATCGACACAAAGAAGTCCCTGTTCTTTAGGTATTGTCTTTAGTTGAAGAAAGTTTTTAATTCAATTTGCTTCCAAACTAAAAATCAACCAACTGAAACATTTAGCTTTTAAAAACTGGTTCTCCTCATCCTGCAGATGCAAATTAGCCACAGCCACCCGGCCCCATCTCAACGCTGAGTGCTGCTCTGTAAATTGGACTAATACCAATGAAATGAACTAATTTTCCACATGAGCAGCTGCTAATATGAGATGTTCAACTAACCAATCATTTAAAGATTCACTACTGAAAGGAGGAAACGACCTCAATTAGCTTTGCAGCTTTTTTTATGCTCCAAATAAGAGGCTGTGGTTGTAAAAAGACAAAATACAGAAAAACTTTAACATCCAAAGGCACCAAAGAGAAAAAAAAGAGACAAAGCAGCTTGTATTTGTCAGGATCTGGCATCAGAGTCATTAGACGGCAGCGATCTGGGGTGTAAAGAGATTACCTTCGAAGAGCTATCAAAGGAAACAATAGAGGTTTTGTTTATGAAATGAGGAGACAACCGGTGGTTTTGGCACCGGGAGGAAGAACAGAGGCGAGCGACGGAGCCTGGATGAGGGGCCCATATGCTGCTTTCCCAATGTTCAGGTGAGACTGAGGCCACCTTCAGAGGAAATGTGAGTGACACACCTGCACCAAAGTTATTATAGTCAACTAAAACCAACGAAATAACAAGAACATTTTAATTAATTGGTAATTAATGGGGGTAAAGCATAACTAACTGGATATTAAACATACTAAATTCATAAACATTTTTGTGTTTATGAATCCATTGATTATCCTTTGGAACTGATGTGAAATTAGTTTTTTCCCCCACATATTCTCCATATTCCACTATTTAAACTAATCCGTAAAACGAAAACCCCAGAGTCAATTAGTTCTTCAACAATAATTGATCATATATTTTCTGTATATTTTAATGGTATCGTCTGTTGAGTATTCGCGACCTTATCAATGTAAACATAAACACAATACTTTCACCTGCTTGAATTCTGCAAAAAAAATTAACTAAAATATGAAAAGAATAAAACTACTAATAGAACTGATAAAAACTGAACTAAAACAATATTTGACCAATAATAGCTATAAAACTCTGAAAAAACTGAGAAAAGCAAGCTGAGTTTAACAAAAACATGGAGAAGCAGCATTCAGCTTCTACGCGCCATTAATCTGAAAAATGCACAACAGCTGAAACACTGACTTCCTGTAAATCCAGACTCAATACTTTAGATTTGCTTTTGAAATATTAATATTAGTTTTTTTTTGTGTGTGTTTTTATGATTTGATTGACTGGAAAGTCACAACAGAGTAAAACTAAACTATAATGAAAAACCCAAAACCACTAGAACCCGGTCTGTCCACTAGAACCCGGTCTGTCCACTAGAACCCGGTCTGTCACTAGAACCCGGTCTGTCCACTAGAACCCGGTCTGTCCTGCTGAACGTGGAGGAGATTCAGGAGGAAGAGGAGCTGCAGGCGACATGAGAGGCAACAGGTGGCAGCAGGAGGGAGAGAAGCAGGGCGGCATGTGACAGAAAACCCGGCAGCGAGTCAGCCAGTGAGGCCTCCTCCACAACTGTCCTCCCTGCTCCCCCCACCAAACCTGTCAACCACGTCCATTTGGGTTCTGACAGACCGACGTCCCTCATGGGATTATGGGCCTGCAGAGACGCGAGAGAGGAGGAGAAGTAGAAACTCTGACTGGTTGATCATCCAGAACGTCTTGGTTTTACCTCTGATTCCAGACCGGTTGGTCTGCTTCGTCATTACACTGCAAAACACTAAATCTTACCAAGTATTTTTGTCTTTGTACACTTGAAATCAGACAAAACTGACTTACAGTAACTTTCCAGCAAGATATAGGAGGAAATCATTTCTTAATATTGATGAAAAACTTCTAGTTCCTTTTGCAGGTTATTTCTCCTACAACATGGGAAACATGTCTTGTTAAAAGTGAAATAATCTGTTAATGGAACAGGTATTTTATTGAGCTAAAATAAGCTCATATATGTTGCTGAAAAGTTCGTTTTGCAAAACTGCTGAATTGCTGAGTTTTTTTAAATGTAGACTAAAAATCCACCTGTTTATAGAATCACTTTTGATTCTATAAACATCAACCTGCACAGAGGGAAAACCAGGACGGGGGAAATTTCAATTCACAATGCGAAAAGAATCCGTCAGAGACTAAAGGAGGCGAGGAGGAGGAAACGGCGTCCGATGGGAGTAAAGATGAAATCAAGCCAATTTATTATCACTGATTTTCTTAATTTTGGGAATCAGTGATAATCGGTTGATAATTAGATGTGAAGCTGATTTTTTCTACCTCAGTAAAGGTCTAAACTCAACCGCTGTCATTTTCTCTTCTGCAGAGAAAGAGCTTATAGCCGCAGCATCAGGTAATATCTGCACGTTTGCTGTCAACAATAGTCGCCCTGCTGCTGCAAGTCCATCGACTTTCTCGCTATATTTAGCGACGTATCAAAAATAAAACTCAGTATCAGTGAAAATTGGAATCGGCTGTCCCAAACATCAATATGCCTGAAGAAATGTGGATTTTTTTCCCCCCTCATCAATAATAAATAATCACTTGTCAACAACATCAGTCCCAGCTTCTCTGGAGGTAAATAATTAACCAGCAGGATTTAGTCTTACCCGTGCCTGTGGGATCCCCGGGAGCGCCCGGAGTAATGGGAATAGCCGGAGTAGGTGGACTCCGTATCCATGGCAACGGAGGCCGGCCGGCTCCAGGCAACGCGGAGGCCGCTCCGCTCGACCGCTGGCAGACGCGGCGGAACCCGGCGCCCTCGTCTCGTTAAGCTCCGAGGCGATCGATGGAGCCGCTCAGGAGGCCGGCGGAGGCGGAGAGCTGGCGGCGGCGGTCAGGCTGGAAAGCGACCCGGCGGGCGCCCACTGCAGAAACATCAACCTGCAGAGAGGGAAAACCAGGACGGGGGAAATTTCAATTCACAATGCGAAAAGAATTCGTCAGAGACTAAAGGAGGCGAGGAGGAGGAAACGGCGTCCGATGGGAGTAAAGATGAAATCAAGCATTCGACTCACATTCGTCCACATCGCGCCTGTTTGTTCCCCCTCATGCTAAATGCTAGGATGTTGCTCTGCAGCTGCATTATCAATCAGCGTTTCCTGTTCTGGCAGAAACGTTACAGCAGCTCCAGCTGAGCACTTCACATAAAATAAACACTTGAATCCTGAAGAGAAAAGAAAAGTTCCTTCAATTCAAGCAAACGAAGACGATCAGGACCAACAGAGAACTTTATGAATAATCTGAATAATCTTCACTGCAGCAACTCCATCAAATCTATATCTAGATATGAAGCACCTGTTGTTTTCTCTGCTGTTGTAGTTCACTTCCTGCTTTTGGAGTTCACTTTAATCCAACCGAGTTTTCACAACAGTTTGATTGTGAATTCATGTTTCCACAAACAAACAACACTTTCTTGACAAACAGGTGAAAGTTCGACTGGTGTGAATCCATCCTGTGAGTAAAAGCTGAATCAGTGCTTAGATACCAAACAGTTAAATCAACTTAAACACTAGAAAGAAACATTCAAGAAAAGTTATGCCAAAACCTTCATTGTAGCAACAAAACATTACAAAACACAAATAGTCTAAATCTCCAGCAATACCTCGACAGCAGAATCTGCAGAAAAGCCACACCAACTTTAAACAGCTCTGACTCAAAGAAAACCTTAAATCTGTTCCACATAGTGTTTCAGAACTACGTTGAGGACTGCTCTGGTTCTGGTGCAATCAGAGGAAGTGGAGAAACATGATTTGTAAATCACTAAGATAAGCAGAGCTGGGAAGAGGTGAGCAATACGTAATGT
>CAKLNU010000697.1:600000-767451 GCA_922788865.1 Poeciliopsis turneri
GGATTAAGTCTGTAGAAGAGCAAAAGGAAGTGGTGCTAGCAGGAAATACTGCAGCTGAATTGTTAGCTGTCCTTGATGCTGTGTTGCAGTGAACGAGCCATAGATGGGCAAATGTTGCCGTTGGAAAAGAAGAGAGGAATTAAGTGGTTTTTGATTAAACTGATTGGTGGCTGGCATCTGCTTTTAGGGGACAGGAACTGTCTCTGATCAGCTTCTCAATAAGGAAGGATCCCTGCTTGGATTATTGGTTATCCCAGTGTATGCTCCTCTGTTTCCTGACCCAGCCCCACCCCCTCCAGCACTCTGTGGCCTGTAGAATGCTTTTAAAGCCCGTCTGTTCCTCTGCAGACTGCCAGAGCTTCCCAGCCCCCGTTGTCCCCATTTTCCACCCCTCTTCCTTTGCCTCTTCTGCTCTCAGCGGTGTGTGCTCTCTTCATTTTCTAACCAGGTCCTTATGAAGACTTAAACAGAGATGAGGTTTGAAGAAAGGGAATGCATCAGGGTCCGAGGTCTATCTTTGTTTGCCATCTGAGTCATTATTTTCACTGTTCAGCCAGCGTCACTGTTCTTACATTTTGGAAGAACAGCTCCCCTTGTGGTAGCTGCCTTTTGGTGCAGGAGCAGACATTTTCCTCTCATGTCTGCCTTTGAAATGCCCATTCTGTGTGTCATACTGGTAAAATGGAGTACCCAGCGATGAGCTTTGCATGCTGTTTACAATGGGAGATAACAGTGTTACCTTTTTGTTTTGGTTTTCTTCATCTATAAAGCAGTTGTAATGTTTTTGTTTTTGGCTTCAGCACTCCTCTAAGCTCCCTGCAGCTGTCATTAGTGGGTGTTATCTGTAATGCTGATTCACTGACCTCTGCAGTCTGACGGGGGAAATGCTGCTTTAATGATCAGTGTGTATTACTAGTACTTTAAAAACAATAACCCTGTCTCTGTCTTAACGACTGAACCTGTTAATAAATCCACAGGTGTGAAAAATGACTTTAGGAAGTGTGAAATTTATGTATTTGTGTCCCATGAAGTGGCTCAGCTGTAAACATTTCCCCCCCTACAGATGGAAGCGGGCAGAGAGCCGGTACACCGTAGAGAGAGCTGGTATCATCAGCCACTGGAACTGGCTTCAGGCCCACATCTCGGACCTGGAGTACCGCATCCGACAGCAGACAGACATCTACAGACAAATCCGTGCCAGCAAGGTTGGTTACTGCCATTTCCTTCCTAATCATCTCTGCATGGTGCTGCGGTATAATTGGAAGAGAACTTTCATGTTTTTACAGAACTAGAAACAGCCTTTATTGTCTCGCAGAGGGAAAATTCAGATGCAACAGCAGTATTGTGTATATAGGTTCACACAAAACAATACATAAAAAAAAAAAAAAACAAGATTAACAATAACAGTAATATACTGTGTAAGACTAAAATAAAAATGACGGTGCATTTATTGGATATAAGAATATCCAACTCAAGATGCAAGAGATGTGCTGCTGAATACTCAATGTTTCCAGCTGTAGTTTGTTGCTGCATGTTGCATAGTTAAATATATATTTCACAGGTAAATATACATATATTTATTTATTTACATATAAATAAACATATTTGCTCTGCTTGATACTTTGGAGCTTTAACCTGCATCCACTGTGGAACATGTGTGATGTGAAAATGTTGGGCCTTTGGGAATCTTGAGCGAGGGTAGGCTGTCCACTTTCTATGGAATTTACATGAAGTCTGCTGTTTTGATGTTCGTAAATCTTAATCACAAATGCAAAATGCTGAGCGTATTTTGGTCTCTATAGACCCCTGTATTGTTGGGCTACATTATAAATGGTAAAATGGACTGAACTTATATAGCGCTTTTCCAGTGATTTTGACCACTCAAAGCGCTTTACACTAGAGTCACATTCACCCATTCACACACACATTCATACACCGATAGGCAGATCGGTAGGCAATTTGGGGTTAAGTGCCTTGCCCAGAGGCACATCGACATGTGGCAGGAGAAAGCTGGAATCGAACCTACAACCTTCCGATTGCAAGACGACAACTCTGCCACACAACCACAGTCGCCCACATATATTGGAAAATCATGCACCAGAGGAATGATTAAATATTTTGATGATAAATCTTCCATTTGCGACACACCAATTTCTCATCTGAGATGCTTCTAACTCTTGCTGTGTGTTTTATCTCTGATCTTAAGCATTATCATGTTAGGTTTGGCTCTATCTTTTGACACTTTGAATAAAATTTCCTTCAAATAAAGTGCCATTAAAAGTTCTTTGACATTAATTTTGCACATAGTGATATGACAGTATTTGCCTCAAATATGATAAATGTTGCTTTGCATGGCAGTAGTAGTTTGAGTCTGTTGTTCGGAGTCTCGCCAGAAACGGGTGAAGCTGCCGACTTGTCAAGAGTGACTTGAAGGACCTTAACAGTAGACAGCCGGGAAGAAATTGAAGTGTGTTTTAGCATGTATATTTTTATTGTGATATTTAACAGGGGTATCATAATTGGTATACTTTTTGTGGTCAAAGTTGAACCCATCTGTTTGATCCATAGGGTTCTGTAGAGTTGGGAGGACTTGCCCCCAGTGCTGTGCTCACAGCTGGCACCGAAGTGAAGATGGAGCCTGTAAATGCTCAGGTAACTAACAGGTTTTAGTGTCCATACTGCCGACCTTCCATCGGAGCAAAATCCTTTCCTACCAGCTCAAGGATTTGTGTTGAAATAACAAATATGCTTCCTTATTTTTTCTGGTTTTGCACGGCTGTGTTCCAAAGCCACATGAGGATTTATGACTTGATTGAAGAAGAAATTGGCTTCCAGTTGTTTTATTTAAGCTAACCCAATATTACTAGCAAATCAGCTTTATTTAATATTTGTTCATTCAAAACAACCACAGTTTATCACTATGCATTTTCCTAATTTTAAATAAAACCAGATTTTTTTATAGATGGAAATTATTTGGCTAACATTTTAGACTGCATCATGTTATGTTGTAGCATGTCTTAAAATTATATTTGGATACAGCACTCGGAAAAACCTTGCCTTTGTTGTCTAACGTCAACAATATTTTTGGCATTACGGTGAATTTTGTCAAATTCAGCATTTGAGTTGACGTTTTCTGTTTGGTGTATGGTTGAAAGCCCACAGTTTTCAAAACTCATCCTTCGGACAACTGTGGTAGGAATTTTTTCTGTCACTGGTGGGTTCCCGGTTTGAATCCCTGCTCCGTCTGTCGTTGTTTTTGAGCAAAACTCTTCACCCACTTTGCCTGCTGCTATGGCTACTATGTAGCTTATCTCCAACAGTGTGTGGATGTGTGTGTGAACGACTGAATGTAGTGTAAAGGGTTTTTATCTAGTCTCTAGATTAGATAGAGCTCTACACAAGTACAGGCCACTGCTGCCCTATCATTCTCATGAGAAATGAATTTAAGAAGTATTAATTCTCTCAGGTTGAGCTTACAAGTGCATTTCAATACAATATTATTGAAATATGAGAAGACTTGAGAAAGAATTTTTAGATGTGAGCTGAAATGTGTCTATTGCACAGAATGCACAGTTGGTTCTCCTTATGCACAGTGCAGTGTGGAATCGAGGCGATTAGCTTGAGGCTCTGCTGAAGTGTTAAGGAAGTCCTGGTTGCTTTAACGGCAGCATTCAGCTCGTCTCCTTTAACGGATCTGGTGTTGCTCATTTTCATCTCTTCAATACTCCATAGATTGTCTTGGTTTAGATCCGGTCTGCACAGTGACACCACAGTCATTAAAGCAGCTCTTGGTACCTCTGGTAGGGTGGACAGGTGATGTCCTGATGGAAAAGCTTTTTGTTTACAGCCCTTTTTTTTTACACCCCTTACAGCTCGTAGGGGTGATACATAATGTTCCAGTGTCGTGTATATGTAATTATCCAAAATTATATAATTGTTTCGATGCATCTTGTAATAGAACTAATGACTTATAGATTGAAATTTAATATACACCTGTGATCCTCTAAAGTTCCTCTGAGAGATGCAGGCAAACTTACTCATGTTCAGTAATATTCATAAAATGCTGACAATAAACCTTTGACCTGTGACCATTATTGTTTTTGATTAAAACTGAAAGTCTTTCTTAAGGCCGGCTTAAGAGAAACTCTCTGTATTATCACAGGTGGCTTCTCTTAAAACCCCATTCTACTTTAATTAGGCTGTTCTGTTTTGCCTGGTGTCTTTTTTTTTTTTTTTTTTGGTGCGTCTTCCAATCTGTTTTATCTTGCCAAAACCCCAGCGAAGATGCTTAAACTTAAAAAGTGTGATAAATGTTTGGACTAAAGCTGTACCAGATCAGGCCTGCATCCTGCAGCTGTTAAGAATGTTTGTTTTTTGCTGAGGAGCTTGGCCATAATGCAACCTAGCTTATAAAATAATTGAGTTGAGCAGCACCTCATTCTGTTTTATTTTAGTATGTAAACGTAAGACTTCCCGCTGACTCCTCTCCACATTTTTTTTTTCCTGACAGTGAGAAACAATGAACCTGTTTGTTTCTCTAAATCAAAGAAAACATGGAAAGGAAATAAGCGTCTGAAGGAAAAGATTTTTCTTTCTCTCAGCTTCCAACCAATAAACTCGATCAAAAAAAAAAAAAGCCCTTTCAGCATTCTTACATGAGCAATTTTTGTCAATTTGTCTCAAAATGTGCTTCTCTTTGCCTCGACTGAAATTGTTTGAAAGAATGTGGCCCTGAAGTAGTGTGTGTGTGTGTTCCCATTCTTCTGGTTTAAAGTAGAGAACAGTTTGTTTTTCTCTTATTCTTGGTGCAGTTTCTCATTTTAAGCTCCCAACTGCATGCTTTGGTGTCCTTGTGAAGACATTTCTAATTTGAAAGACCATTAAAAGCTTGTGAAGCAGAGCAAACCGCAAATTCTGATGGAGAGCAGATTTTTTAGCTTTGGGAGATTCCATCGCTTTTAACAAATCTTTCTGAATAATTCAGGACAGGGATGGTTTGGTTCATCTGTTATGTCGTTTCCTTAAATATCCCGGCCTGGCTGGGCGCTGTGGGGTCAGGCTGTTCCAGTTAACACGTCGAGGTGTAGTCTCAACTGGTTTCTGTCTTATCTGTTGACGCAGGATGTTGGTGCAGAACGGCTGGACAACACAAGCCCCGCCCACGTCACCAGCACAGAGCAGGGCCCATGGAAAGGTCAGAACGGGCAGCCAGTCAACGGCGTCCTCAGCAGGTACTGATAATCATTACCTTCATGTTGAGATTTCTGAGAAATTGAGGAGCAGGTTGTCCGCAGTAATGGATGTGTAATTATCAGATGCTGATGTCACCGAGAGCTACAGTGATTAGACTCTGAATCTGTTGATCAGCAGGAAAGTCTCGGGGCTTGTTTTACAGGCCACATTTTAACTTGTCATGACTAAAGAGCAGCGCTGTTGTTAATAAAGAAAACGACTGCTTTCATTTGGATGAGCTGATTAAACGAGGCTTCAGGTTGACGGTTTGATCATTATAACGGACTGGAACCAAGGTGTTTTAACATACTCCTGTTGAAATGTCTGTTTTGAGAAAAAAAACATTAATCATAAGAATTTCAACTATTATATAATGAGGGAGTGGCACATAATTACGCACATGAACAATAAAGTGGTGAAAGACTAAAATAGGCCAATTTTCACTTAATTTCCTTTGATAAATGAGGAGATTATAAAATTAAAACCAAAGGTTTGGAAAATGTGGCTTGATTCATAAACTGGAATATTTTTTGGAATGCTGCAACTTTCTCCTAGATTCAAAGCTCAATTTAAAAATTGGCAGCTGTTTTGTTTCTTTGTTTTTTTTCTTCCTGTCTTAGTATTAATGGCCTGCATGGTTGAAGTACAGACACTCAGCTTTCATTGTTGCAGCAGCATGACAAAAATTGTGCGATTTTGTTCTCAGCCTGACGTCGTCCGCCTGTTCTTGTCACAGCCACCACGGCGAACACTTTCCTGGGTGTTTATGATTATGCGGGACAAAGTTCCAACAACTCAACTTCCAGAAGCCTGTTTTAGGCTAATTAAATCAAAATCTGTCGACCAAAACTAGAGCTCAGTTCCAGTCAGGAAATTTCTAAGCTGTTTTTATCCTAGTTAGAATGTTCCTGGATGTTAACTGGACCAGATGCAAGTTTAATGCCAGATGTCAC
This sequence comes from Poeciliopsis turneri, assembly GCA_922788865.1. Classification (NCBI taxonomy): domain Eukaryota; kingdom Metazoa; phylum Chordata; class Actinopteri; order Cyprinodontiformes; family Poeciliidae; genus Poeciliopsis; species Poeciliopsis turneri. The sequence continues at coordinate 606,186 of CAKLNU010000697.1, forward strand.
TTTAAAGCAGAAGTTTTAATAAAATTTGTAGGTATTCGTGATGACCCGTCTCTTTGTTGTGGCAGGATGGCGGACGGTGCAGACGGCAAGCTCCAGCCGGCCTATGACGGCACGTGTGTGGCTGCGCGTACGCGGCCGCTCGTTGGCTGCCGGCGGCGGCGGCTCATTCAGCCAAACACGGTGACGAACCTCAACGGCAAGGTGAGCTGGTCTACCCATCCCAGCTTTGTTTTGATTGTTGCTGTTGAACCTTAATGCAGGATATTTTTGATTCGTCATGTTTTATTCAATACGTTTGCTTTAAAAACTCAGAGAATCTGCTTTTGTTGGCTAAAATCTTCTAGTATTTGATGCTCATTCAGCGGCGGTGAATGCACCATTGTTCTCAGAGCGTCTTGTGTTGTTCCATTGCACTTTGATGAGTGCCTTCTGGCCTGTAACCTAATAACTGAGTAAACAAGAAATGGCTGACTTGTGTATGGAAAACTCTCTGCATTGTGAGTCGCACAACAAAAGAGGACAATCGCTCTCAGGTTTTAATTGAGAAGTGGAAACATGAGTTGATTGTGAACCTTTGTCACTGATTTAATGAGTTTACTTTGTAAATGCATCTTTTTATACGGTTTTAAAGGTTTGTTTAACGTTTGATCAATTTGTAATTATTCAAATGTCAGGAGGATCTTAAAATTGCACTTTTAAGTGATTTTCTGAAATGCATCGGTTTTCAGTTCAATTCATGCATCAGTTTGCCTTCTTAATACGTTGGAAACATTCATTAGTTCAGTTGTTGCTAAGGAATTAAAGTGTTACATTGTGACAAAAGTCAAAATCTCATGAACCAGAGAAGTGATGATTCTAAATATTTAACTTCTCTGGGAAACTCATTTATAAAACTGACTTCATGTCTTAAAATTGTGTGTTAAGACAAACAACTGATGTTTTACTTGCGTCATCTTGTACCAGCGTCTTCATTATGGGCAAATTTAATTTTAACAAGACTTGACTCAATAACAGGGATTTTAAGATGGTCATCAGTAACTGTAACCAAGCTTTACTGTATGGGGTAAGAATGCAATAAAGTGAGTTGGCTAAGTTGCAAAATGTCTCCAGTCATTTGGCTCAGGAGGAAAACACAAATTCAAGCTGATGGTTCCATTAAATTAGTGAAAACTATCATTTAAACATTTCCAGAGCTAAAAAAAAATACCAACTTATCCTGACTGATTTTATTTGGTAAATTGAGCACAATTTAGGCTCTAGACATATTTTTGTCGTTCTTGCAGTTTAAAAAAGATTGTGTTGAAAAGTTAGTTTAGAATGTTACAGTGAAGTTGCATAAACTTGCAGGAATCCAGATTGAAAAAAAAGAAGAAAAAAAAAATCACCTTTATGTGTTGCCAGGACAAAAACAAATTAGCTGCTCTGACTGCGTATATGATGTGTATGATGAATTGTGAGTATAAATAAAGCGGTCTTTAATGAGCCCCTGTGTTGTCGCCTGGCAGACCCCGAGGAGCAGCTGTACGCAGTGTAACTGCAGGGTGAACCCCGGCTGTGTGATGTGTGGTGGCTGGCCCACCCCCAGAGAGGAACCCCAGTACGAGCTTCCCACCCTGGAGCGCCTGTCAAGGCTGGATCTTGGCGTCCACCCCATCCTCTCCTTTCCTGACGGTCAGTGCAGTGCTGAAGTTTATGCAGCCATTTCCTACTCTACATCTTGGAGAGGAAGGCAGGCAGGGAGTGGCCGTAAAGAGGCAGACGGCAGGAAATTCTTAGACAACATTTTCAGCTTTCTTTTTTTTTTTTCCCCCTCTCTTTCTTTTAATGTGAAATGGCTGAGTAACTGAGCAGTTACAACTGGAGCAAATCATGTGCTATTTATGAATAAAGTTTTGTGATAGTTTAAGAGCATATTTTTTCTGCTGTGGATAAATTATGATGTGGGAGATGAATACTAGGAATCTTGCTGATAAAATGAAATCATCCCGGTTTGATCTTCTTCATTCAATCTTCCCCAGATGTTTCTGTGGGCCTTCGTCTGCAGCAGGTGATGAAGAGCCAGTGGCAGTCCAAGTCGTTGGAAAGGAGCAAACCCCTGAAGAAGCTTTCGCTTAAACACAAGCTCTCCTCATCCAAAGAGAAGCACAAGTTCACCAGCTCCCTCATGGCAGTCAGTGAGTACCGGGGTTCCCAATACACTTGAATTACTTTGGTTTGTTTACCTTGATTTATATCCAGGTCCTTTGTTAGGACTTTACACCATACACTATATATTATTTAAAATAATAGTTATTAGATGACATTATCATCCAATTTTCATGACAACTGTAGATATTTAGGCGTCTCAGGATTTCCTGCAGGATGTTGATTTGTTTCTAAAAATATATGATTCGATACACACAGCTAAAGTCTTGCTGATGATGTCATAGTTCAGGGAAGTTTGAATAAGTGGTAAGTTAATTTTAGCATAGTTCCTCTGTTTTTTAAAGACCGTCATAAAACCTCATCGAAAAAAAGGTTTTGTGTTGTAAGTCCTTGATCTGAGGGGAAAAAACTCAAATATGAGTTTCAACAAAAAATTAAACTTGTTCACATGTTGTATAATTTTAAAGTCTGTTTCTACAATAACTATTTCTTAGAAAGTTTTCTAAGAAATGCTCGCCAGGACATATTGATGTTATTCAGAACTGTTTGCTTCATACATTTCTGATAACCGTCAGAGGGAAATGCTGCTTTCCCTCGAACAGACCAAGAGGAAATAGACAAACAAATCAGAACTTTAAATACTGTAAAGTTTTTAAAATAACCATTTTTGTGGTTGGTGTTGTAGGACTGAGCCACTGTAAGAATCGCATTGACAAGCAGAGGACCGTTGATGGCAGCATGGGCAGTAACAGCAGTAGCAGCGCCATACTGAGCATGCCCAGACTCGATAACCAGGCTGGGTGTAAAACGGAGCGACTGCACACCCTCTCCACTCCGTTAGGACCCTACGACAAGAACTACAGCCGCAAGAGATTAAGAGAGCACTCGCTGGACAGGGCTGACAGTGAGTTCCCCCCGACACACATGCCAATGCAAACTAAAGGTTAAAACACCTCTCCATCTCCTACATCCGTACGTGTCTTTTCCTCATAGCCTCCCCGAAGCTTTTCTTGGACACAAGCAGTCCCTGCACAACACTGGCCAACATGCACCCGTCGCTTCACAGCCCGCTGACGCGCCAGCTGTCCACGTCGTCAGATACATCCACGCAGCTGGGCGCCGGCAGCCAGAGCGTCCCCAGCACACCGGTAAACACACAACCCACCACCACACACGCTGTGTGGGGAAATAGACTGAAGAGCACCTGAAGGAAAAGTTGGATTTGACTAAAACGGTGGTTTGAAACACTATATCTAGTCAGTCACATAAATAAGAAAAAAGCTTAATGGCTGCACTATAATGAATGTCTCTGCTCTATTGAAATTAACTTCGAACATTTCTATTTCAGTACTTGGGTGAGTTTTTCTGTGACGCTTCAGATCAAAGGATAAAAACTTTACGTGAATTTATGCTTTACATTAGAAAGAAATGTATCCTTTTGAATGGTGTGACAGTGTCATACCTTGCACTGAAAATATCAGCCAATATTATAAAGGTCACCGAGTTTAGAAGCATTGTAATATCAGGACTGAGGAATATATAGATTTATTGAAGCCATTGCCTTTTAACTGTTTAAAACAATGAATGTCAATCATAACATACATTTTTTCATTTTGCAAATGGCAAATAGAATCATATAAATGAGGCAAAGAACCTTAATTCTGTTCACAGATTATCTGTCACTTATTCTACCAAAGAACATAGTGAGTCTATTAACAATTATGTTAAGAAATACATTTGTATGAACGTTATCTATTGAAGCATTAAGGAGTAAATCCACTTCAAAAGGCTCAGTGTAAAACATGCAATCGAGGTTTAGTCTTAAACGTACAAAAGACAGAACAAACGAGAAACACAAACTTTGGAATGATAGCAAACCAGATTTTCACAACCTTCTACAGTTGACTTAATGCTTTGCACTCTGGTACTTCAACACATGCGACAGACAATAGTATTACAAATATATATATATATATATATAATCAAAGTTTTATAAACTAAATGTCTTTTTTTGAATGTTTTGTAAATGTTTTTGCCCTTAGACCTGGTTAGTTTCAAAATCACCCAAATATATACTATTTATATCTGTTTTTGTCAACACTCAGAGCACAGCTGTCCTGTTTTGAACTCTGAATGTTGGAGGGATCTTGGATCTGCTTTCTCCAGTTCTGCAGTAAAAGCCTAAAAATGTATTTTCAGGATGCTGCAGGTCATAGTTTTCATCAAGTAATTCACCCCTGATTGAAAAGCTTCAGGCTGGATGGTGCAGCTTTACTGTAAATGTTTCAAACTGTACACAGATCACGAACGTATGGAGACCGCCTGAAAGTTTCTGATAAAAGCAGCCTTTGTAGAGACTGAGACTCAAACTGAAACTGTTTGTGGTTTTCACTTTTTCTGGTGGTGGAGCGCAAGAAGAGAAACGTAAACATCCAGTTGATTTGGTTATGGGAGCCAAGCTGTTTCTAGTTTAACTTCAGCGCATTTTGTTTTCAAATACATCGTGTTAAAGTTTCTGTCTTTAAAGTTTTTAATAGACGTTTCACAAGTTCTTAAAAAAAATTCACATTAAACACAATTGGTGCTCTTTGAAAGCTTCAAATCAACCGACGGTTTAAAAATGTTCACCGTGTTGAGAATTACTCTGTTACATTTGTTGATGTTTTCTTGTCCTTCAGCAGCAGCCAATCAAGCGGAGGCGTGGTGAGAGTTCCTTCGACATCAACAACATAGTGATCCCCATGTCTGTGGCGGCCACCACCCGAGTGGAGAAGCTGCAGTATAAAGAGATCCTCACTCCGAGGTAACCGACTCCTGCTGTCACTTCTGACTGCTGATCCTCACCAGCTGCCGGGTTTCTTTGCTCAACATGTCTCGTTGTTCTGCTAGTTGGCGATCGGTGGACATTTTCTCTCAGCCAATAACAGCAGAGGAGAACGAGCGAGAGGTAGGCACTCCTGCTCAGCTTTGTGCTTCTCAGTTGTTTGGTTGTAATCATTTAAATCTTGGAAGTTTATGGGAGAAAGTCTTTATATTCCAACTGAGCAAACAGTGACACCTGATGGTCAAATATTTAACCGACTTGGATGAGATGAATGTTTCTAATAACCTTGAATAGCCTTTTTCCTCCAGAGATTTAAAATGTTTCTAATTAATCACAGAAATATAAATCCAGGAAAAGTGCCAGCATTTGTGTAATACAAGGCATTTGCCTTGTATTTAGGAAATATATAATTGAATTGAAAAAAACAATAAGGAGCTAATTAACAATAGATCTGATTTCCAGCAAAGTTTGCCAACATCTTAATTTAAAAAAGTGGAATGTATCAACCTGCCTGCGGTAAACTGTTCATCAGCAGAGACTAGAAGAGTCTTTAGTTAACAAACATCTGCTTTTAGTCATAAATGATTCCTGAAGTGTTTTGTATTTATGTGTTAGTGCTTTAATTGTTGCAAGTAAAGTTGAATTATGATTTCCTGCATTTCTTAATAAAGCATTCTTCATTCTTGAGTTGGAGACAAAAGCAAAAGTTTTTTTGTTTCCTTCCAGAGAGCTGTGAAAGGATGAGCACAATCACTGCAGTTGTGCTATTCATTTCTGATAATCATATTCAAAGGACAATAAAACAGTGTTTCATTTTACATTTCATTTAAATCTCTGTGTGATTTAAATGAAAACATCTGAGAATCAGCCTCCTCACATGTCCCCTCTATCAGTCTAGTCCAAGTATCTGTTGGACAAGTCCCAATAGAAACCATATGACTAAAGCTCTGTTGCTGTAACACAAGTTGGCGCTTTTATTGTGAAGTTTAGAAAGAAAAATGTTTTCAATAAAGTTCTGCCACATGAAGTTCTGGATTGTTAATCACCTTCATGTAATGAATCATAATTATTAAACCTTGTTGCCATGGTGAAGCAATGGTTTAGATGGACTTTAACTTTACTGGGTGGATAAAATGAAGCATTTTGCTTATTGCCTTTTCTGCCGTACTTTTGATGTAAAACATCATTTATGTTCGTTAAAGTAAAAAAAAATAATAATCAGATTTCATATAGATTATAGATGTTATAAATGTATTAAAATGTAATAAAGAGTTGATCTAAAAATGTGAAGAGCAGCTTTCTGAAGACGTAGCAGCGTTTTCATTGGCTGCTGTCGGCCTGCAGGTGGAGGACCTGACGGACGCCGCCTTCATCCAGCTCCACCAGCCCCACGAGGACCAGGAGCGTTCCCGTTGGACCTGGATGGCGCTGGCTCCGGCTAAACGCAGGGGCAGCAGGTGAGTTGGTTTCCCTCCTTATTACCAAATTCTCCTCATGTCCGAGTTGCGCGACACCAACACTCGTGTCCTTCAGGTCATACAAGTCTGTGGATGGACGGACCACGCCTCTGCTGTGTGGGACCAACCCACCCACCCCTCAACCCGCGTCGCCGGACCCCGGCCACTGCCCCTCGCTGCACGACTACAGTCACGTTCCGTCGCCCATGAGCCCCCCCAGCCCTGACGCCTCGTCCAACCCCCAGACTCCCTGTTCCCGCGACTCCCACCGGCTGCTGTCCAATGAGGACACTCGGTGCTCCACGCCCGACTTTATCTTTGAGGAACGGGTGAGACAAAAAAAAAATATGGCTGGATTACATTGACAGCAAATTTACATCCATGTTTTTGTTTTGCTCATCAGAGTTAATTATAGTTTACCACATTCCCAAAAATGTAATTAATGAACATAGAGTATTAAAACTAAATACTCTGCTAGATACATCATCACTGTATGGTAGCGCAGCTGTTCGATGGAACCAGGTCTATCCAGAGACTTTGCTGCACCCAAATCAGCTTTTATCCAATTAATTAAACTTGTCTAAATTCTGCAAGCGTTTTAAATGAAAGTGACGCAAACCTGTTCAGATACTGACAATAAGTTTGTTCAGTCGAGCTAAAACGTTTTGGGAACCTGCTGCCATTGTTTTAATACAGCAAATGTCCATTACTGTACAACAATGAGATGTTAGTCATCCCACCCCAACAATAAAAAAAAACAGCAAACAATTGGATTACTTTATTTGCTTGATTTTTACAATTTTGTCCCTCGTGATAAAAAAGGACACCATTTCTCTAAAGTCTCTGTCAGGAAAGTGTTTTAAAATGACAAAACGCCATGCTTGAGATTTATTTAACTAAGGCACATCCTGCAAGTATACCTGAAAGATCAACACGCATCTTAACAATTTACCCTACTGTGACTGATTGATCCAAGTTTAATCAGCATCAGTAAAAAAACTATTCTGGTCCAATATTGACTTCTGTTTCTATTTTTCAGACCGTAGCGCCGTGGGAACGCCGCAACTTCCCTCTGCCAGAAGACCCGGCTCCAGAGCCCGAAAGCGACCAACCGATCAGGCCGAGGGCCCGCAGCATCTCAGGGTGCCGATCGTCCGCCTACGGGCGCCTGGACTCGGACGACGCGGAGCTGCCTTGCGACGACGACGGCGGCCCCAAGCTCAGGGCCTCGTCCCACCGATGAGCGGCAAGACAGGCGGAGGCCCCGCCCCAACACGGCTCCTCTCTGGCATTAACAAGCAGAACCTCAAAGCTGAATAAGATGTTAAATGGGTTCCTGTTGTTTGATATTCAAACATCAGTCTAATACTTTCACAGTTTTTAGTGAACATTATGGAGATAGAAGCCTTTCCCTTCACTTGTTTTTTGTCACAGGGAAAAAAACAATAAATGTTAAAAAAAAAACACAAAAAAAACACACAAAAAAAGAAGTATAAAACAACACATTACAAAAAGTGAGTTCTGTAGTAGGCTAAACAATGTACATGGGGGCTTAGTGGTGTTCATGTCGCGTGTACACTTGTAGCGCACTATGTAGCGACTCCTCAACATATGGCCAAAGGGTGTTTTCTATTGACTAGTTTGCTTGTAAATCCCCATGTACATTTTTAGTGGAGTGACAAATATCAAAACAAAAACAAAAAAAAAAACAACAAAAAAAAAAAAACTCCCTACTTCCTCCTTCCTGCTCCTCCTCCACATAAACAGGTACATTTAAGATGTGGTTCCCTCCTCCCCCCACTAGAGGTCGCCTGAAATCACCAGTGCACTTCTCGTACTGCCAAGTCTAGTTCTGCTGGTTTGCTTTCTTTGTTTGTTTTTTTCCATTCCTGACATGTTTTTGTTGATCTCGTTCTGTCTGTTTCAGTGTAACGCATTAATTTGTTTTTATTTGAAGAGTAAAATCATTCCTCCAGTCTCTTCGGAGAGCTCCCGTCTCGCTGCACAGGTTCCCACCGCCGGTTCTGTTTTACTAAAAAAAAATAAAAATAAAAAAAAAATAAAAAAAAAGTAGGGTGACGGCACAGACCCGGGAGCTGCTTTCTATTTTTATGTTCAGGTTTGAGCAATTGCCCGGCAGAAAGCTGCCTGCATGCTAAAATAAAAACAAACAGAAAAAGATGAAGTTAGTCCTGTCACACCAGTAATCCTAAAAGCTAATCTCACTCCTTTGCAAACAGTTGTGGCTGTAAATGAAATTGTGGCGACATAAACACAATAACCTCTGTGCTTTTTTTTTTTCTTTTCTTTTTTTTTAATCCTTCTTCTTTATGGTTTCTGTATCAGCTTAACAAGATTTTAAACATTTAAAATGTAGCAGCTCTCAATTAGAAGCCACCCGAGCTCAGGTCTCTCTGGACAGCAATTTAATGACACTTTTCCTCAGAATGATCAGTTCAAAGCCAGATTTTGTTTTTTCCACTTTCACATCCTTGTAATTATGCTCTCACCTCATCCCTCCTCCACTTTACGTAACTAATTGCTATGCAAAAAAAGAAAAAAAATCTATGGTTGTTTTCATTTTCCGCCTCCTTTGTACACCACAACCGTTCTGTTTTTTTGTTTGTTTGTTTGTTTTGTAGTTAAGATGTCAATGTACCTGTTCGATTGTTGCAGCAGTTATAACCTAATCAAAAAGCAGAATTGTTTTCTTTCTTGTAAATAGTACCATTAAAACATTTATGTTTAACTTGGCACCATTGTTCCCGTCTTAGTCATTCATTCGAGGTTCATGCGGACGTGAGTGTGACTTTGCAGCGTTTATTTCAAATACACATATACAGCAACAAGAATCATCATAAACCAGTTACTGATCAATGCACAATAACAAGAACAATCACATTTCCACGTCTGTACAGCGTCAGAAGTAACCAAAAACAAAATAAAGGTGAGTGTTGTTACTGCAGGAACCTCTTCACAGCACGCCGGGGATCAGGTCTCATCCCCTCCCTCCGCCTCGTTTCTGTCCTGATCTCTGGAGACGGAACGTGGTCTACTGCAACTAAAGACGTCAGCATGCAGATAATGTTGCGAGCACACCTTGGAGTTCTACGTGTCTGCTGAGTTTTGACCCCTTTCTATTCGCACACCCTTCCAAAAGTCCGGAGCAGATACAAACGGAGTACACCAGGAGATCAATCTGTGAAAGGGAGGCAACAAGCAGACGGCCGTCTCTTACATTAAACGCATGCAAGAATGTTTCATTAGTGCCAAAGTGGGTCATGAGGGAACTGGGGAGTCTAAAGGGATGTTTTCCTGACAGAAAATAACAGCAGCTGAAGAACTGAGCCTTGGTGTCAAACTACATGCAGGGTTTCCTTGGTGTCATAAACCCTTCAATGTATCATCTTTAGAGCTTAAAGATTTTTTCATCATAATTATAGTTCTTTGTGATCACTGGTGATGTAATTCAGACAAATTGGAGCATTTGACACAAACTAACATTTGATTTGGGGCATCAAAGCCAAAGGTTCGGCATTTTTTCTCTGACATTGGCCAATGTTTTTTTTAGGGAATGAAAAACAAAAATGTTCTTTCTGGTTGACCACTACCAGTGTTAAATTTCAAAAACCTTATAGGTGTTTAAACATTAGGAATGTGAATCATTTTAAGGATTTATACCCGTTTAAATGCATAAAATCAGCAGTTTTAAGGTTTAACGTGCTTGAAGTGTGTCCACATAATTTACAAGTATCTGAATCTAAAGAGAAGCAGATGTGTTTCCTGCTTAGTGGTGACGAACAGAGGTATTGATAAAGTGCCTGAAGAGGTGAACGTGTTGCTTTACAGTTTGTTTTTGCTTACCTTAATGATGCAGTGCACACAAAAATCCCTTCATCCTCCGATCTACTCGGCAACAACAGATTATTTTTCCTATTTAACAAGAATTTGAAATAATACTTTTAAGTTGAGTTTTTTAAATTACTAATTAGCCTCGTTCTGGTTATTTTAGTGCTTACTGTGGTTTAAATACTGCACACAATAAAGTCCCTCCCTTTAATTCTGCATTAAGGTTTTCAGCCCATAACTCAAGCTGTAGCACATGTACAGTAGGAGCAGTAAAAAAAAAAAAAAAAAAAAAAGAAAAACACTGACAGTAGCAGGCACAATACAAATGTCCGTTCATATCAAATACATGTCATATATGCACAGAATACGGTTATAAAACTGGCCCAACGCGAACCAAACTTCCTAGCCATTCTTTTTTTTTGTTTCCTTTTTTTTTTTTTTTTAAAGTCCAGCAAACTTCTCAATCGCCTTTATTGAAGATGGTGTGTCAGGAATAAGACCACTGAGGACATTTTGTGTTGACAATGTGAGATGCTGAAAGGTCGTCACCCTCAGCTCAGATATTCACTTGGGTTAAAATGCTAAGATTAGAGGGGTTCAGTGTTTATGGCAAACCAATTTATCATAAAGTAGACAAGATATTTCTTCTCTGTCAAAAGTCAGATTCTTTCAGTCGAACAAAATGCCAAAGTTACAACTTTTTTGTCAGAATTTTTAGAAAGTAGTTGTCAATCTCTGAGATTAAAGACACAATTCTGACTTTTCCCCCTTGCTATTCTAAAATGAAAGTTTGAATTATTTTTATTCCGGTGCCAACGTTCTTTTGTACAAAAAGAGTTGCAGATATATCCTTATATTTGACACGTCACGTTGTCAAATTCAATATTGCTGCTGAGCCTCATATAAACGCAAAATGCACAATATGTAATTACACTCAAGGCCTGGAGCCATATATTTATTCACTGAAGGATTCCTTTAGACTGGTGAACTGAGGCCTGGGTATTGCATGTCTGGATGAACATCTGAGTTCAGACACTGGGTGACGGGAAGAGTTTCCTCAGGCAGCGACTCCCTTCGCTCCTCAGTGGTCTTGTTTTTGCCACACCACCGACCGCGGTCACCCGCTGCAGCTGGAGGTGCAGCACACGTCGGGACGCAAAGCAAAGAAAGCAGAGAGGTCTGAAAGACATTTGTTCTGGCTAGACAAGAAATTTGCTACTTTTCTTTTGACGTTTTTTCCTCCCAAAACCTTCATCAGAGCCCGTCAATGTTCCTTTATATCAAACTGGAGCTAAAGAGTTGGATTGGCCCTCCTCACTCAAGGCTCGTGTTCTGTGTATCTAAAAAAACAAAACAAAAAAACCCAAACATTAGTGAACACCCATCGAAGGGAAATTGGTAAAGGTTTACAGTCTGTGACAGGAAACCAAGTCGTTTTCATCAGGATGTGTTGAGATGAAGCGATTCACTCGGATTCACTGGGGAAAGCTGGACGCTTTAACTCCTAAATATTTACTACAAAAGGTTGAAGTATTTTGCAAGAAAACCCCAGAGAGAAATCAACACAGTTTGGCCTGTTACTTGGATTTTTTTTTTTTCTCTTTTTTTTTGTGTTTTTTTTTTTCCTTTCTAAAAGTAAACGCCTCAGCAAATTTAAGAGGTTAGTGAAGGATAAACAGTGATGGGTATCTTAAAAAAAAAAAAAAAAAGTCCAGTGAAAGTAATGAGGAAGGCATTACAACTCCTCTACATGGTGGTGGTGGAGCAGGTGGAGCAGGAAGCGGGGCGGGGCGGGGGCGGGGCGGGGCCAGGCCGGGGCGCGTTCACAAGCCCTGCTTGGCCAGAGAGGCGGACACCTGGTCGGCCAGCGTGGACAGCTGCGGGGAGTCGGTCATGTTGATGCTGCCGGGGGGAGATGATCTCAGCGCCGTGGTCGGTGCGTGCCTTGGCCGTCTCACGGAAGTTCAGCTTGTGGCTCTCAATCTGCAAGCGGCGGGGAAAGGTCACATTTATGACCCCTGCTGAGGTAATTAAGACTCCGAGGAGTTTCAGAAATCTGAGTGACTTCAGTATGTTTTATGTGATCAGACCAACGCAAAGCAACACAAAGTGTCTGAAATGAAACGCCCAACATGAAGCATGGGGGTGGCAGCATTATGCTTTGGGGAAGTTTTGCTGCTGTGGGAATGAATGGAGCTAAAGTACATAAATAAAACCTGGAAGAAAACCTGAGAGAAGAAGATATATCCACCCTCTATTTGTAAAGGTTTTCGGGTTTTTATTTGTTTTAAAATCTAAAAAGAGAGAAAAAAAAAAAACGTGGTTCTTCTTTAAAGATGACAATTTGCTATAGTAAATATTTATCAAAAATGAAAGTTGTCTTTTTTTTAAATACTCATTTAAAGTTTGTCTAAATAAGTTTTGCTTGGCCTACCTGAGGATAGAAACGCCTCTTTGGATGGTCTAGAGCTAAATAAAAACTGAGACTCAGTAGCAAGACTTGAAAACTTCTGTCCACAAAGGTTCTGCATTCAGTCTGACTCAGACTGGAAAGAGCAAGTCAACATGCGGAGCTGCTGGACCGCAAGAGACGAGACGCTAAGACTGCGGCAAAAGGTGGTTTTTCAAAGCCTCAGTTTGGAAACTGAATTATTTCCTTTCCGCTTCTTCAGGTTTGTGCCAGGTTTAAATCCCAGTAAATTACACTGAAGTTTGTAGCAAGTTTGATCGCATTACAAAGGGGGTAAATAATTGTTAACATGACAATTATTATATTTTTATATTTAATAATATGTCATTGCAAATGTACAAAATTTCATTTTCAGAGTAAAGAAGGCCTGAAGAAGTGCGACAGCACTCCCTCTGCTGGACAACATGCACAAGTGCATCAATCCCCCCCCAAAGATTAAGACTTTATTTTCCATTATAACAAATAAATAAGTTATTTTTTTTATTTGACTTAATTTTATGACTCATGCCAATGTTATAAATATTGTTCAACACTAAAGCTTCTTTTTTTGTTTTGTTTTTTTTTTTACATTACTTGTTTTTAATAATCTGGGAAACACGCTGCTCGCGTGTGAACGAATCTTTGGAAACATTTGAACAACACAAACCCCTAAGCTGCAAAGTGCATCTGCGTCGCCGCGGCGGCGTGCTGACGAGCCCCCCGCGTTGAACCCCAAACAGCTCAGCTTTCAGAGGAAAACTTGTTGTCTTTGTGAAATCCTGCAGCTCGCACATACTTACGCGAGTCCTCAATCTTTATGAGAGGGTTCGTCAGGATGGGTGTGGTAGGTGCTGAAGGGACAGTCTGAGGTGACTGAGGGGGGGTGACAACAGGGGAGGGGATGGACATGCTGTCTGAGACACTCCCCTCCGCGTCCTTGCCCTTCTCCCGCTACGCAGGAGCCCCGGCGGGGAGAAATGACAACGCATGCAACGAAAACAAATGGGATGGTTTCAACAGAAACAATAATAAGAAAAGGAAAAAGCAAAACAACACAACATTTGACCGATAATAATGCAAATAATGAGAACTTTGTTATGAAATAATAATAATAATAATAATAAAACAAAAGGATTTGAATGAAGGAAATACAATGAAAGAAGCTCTAATGGAGGAGGAGGCAAGCGTGATGAGAAACAGATGAGCCTTCGATACGCTGCAGAAATCTGCTGCTTGGGTTTAAACCCCTCTGGAATATTATCACGCATGATTCTCACATTATAGGTTTCTATAAAAAAAAAATCAATACAACCAGAACCAGACAGTAGTCTCCACTTCACAGCTGATTTTCAAACACAGCATTGCAAACATTCTAGTTAATCTACTGCTCTATGCAAATGTATGTTATCCTCTAGTATGTATCTTTACAATCAATAAATGTTGCTAAACTAATGGAAAATCGATCATGTTATTTAAAAAGGTAAATAATACTAATACTAAATATTATTTTTATCTGTTTCAATGCACTGTAGTTTTGCTTTACACCACAGCTGTTTCTTTTGAACTCTAGTAGAATAGAGTTGATGTTCTGGAAGAAAGGAAGAGACACAGGAAGGATGAGACATTTCTACCTTCCTCTGTCCACCTCCGGGGACGTGACCAATGTTGTCCAGGGAGCCGACTTTGGACTGAACTTTAAACTCTAGCTTCTCGGTTTTGATCTCCACGTTTCCACCACCTTAAAAAAGAAGCCGAGTACAGTTAATGAATTACAGAGGGTCAAAAGAAAAGAAAAAAAAATCCCCAAAACCGGCATCAGTACACCCATTCAAAGCAAGTCTTTCTGGAAACATGAGCTTTTTTCTTTCTTTTTTTTTTTTCATTTTTAAGCACATATTAACAGCGGCTGTTGTGTGAATTTACCTGGCTTGTGACGAATGTTGTCTTTCGATCCACATTTTGATGTAACGTTGCTCAAATCAATCTTTTTGTGCACGATTTGAACCTGCAGAAGAAACAAAACAAGAGAGCAGGAGGACAGTTTTCACCAAAAATAAAACATCACATCACTTTCAACTGGAGCATTTTGTAGGTCTGTTAATTTGTTTCCAAGAAGGTAAAAACTGGTCAATAAAACAGCATATTAGAGAGCAGACTACTATTAAATCCAGCTTTAGTACTGAACTAAAAATGTGGCCAAGCTTAAAGTGCATGTATCATCAGATTTCAGAGCCTGACAACAGAAGTATTAAAAGTATGAAATATAAAATACAAAGTAATTTTTTAATAGGAAGAGCCGTTAAGTAGAATTAATTTCAAACATCAGTCTTTTACGCTATGATGTCCATCAAAACTGTCTCTGTTGGAAACATGTTTTACCCCAAGACTGAAACTGGAGGAACTATTATAAACTCAGATTTGATGGAAAGAACAAACTGTGATGGTGGAGAGATGATGTTTGCAGATTAGGTTTAATCCACAGCTATGGTTGTTTTCCTCAGTATTCATACTATGATCTCACACCTGAACTGCAGACTTCGCAGATTGATCATTTGTCTTCAGTGTTTCTCCAAATGAGCCAGCCTCACTCTTGGGCAATTTTCAGCTGCTCCATTGACATTCTTGTTCTTTCTTTTTTCTCTCTCTCTCTTTTTTTTTTTACTTTAAAAATCTAACTAAGACCACAAGTAGCTCAGTTTTTTTTTTTACTTTCCTTTTTTACATATTCATCTCATTTCAGTCATGGAAATGACTCCAAGTCCGAACTCAGTCGAAAATGTTGTAAAAATGATGATACATGTCCTTAATGTTTATGCTCATTTTAAACTCTGCGTTCACGTTGCACGTTTGTCATTTGAAGATAAAAGCCATCGTCTGTGCATCACAGTGCTAGCCTGGAGTGACCTCATGTTACGGCCGATTGTGTGGCAACACAAAGTGCTCAGTCTTTCCTCGGTGAGGTCGAGGACAACAGGCTTAGCTTGGAGAGGAGAGCAAGGACAGAGGCTCTTTGTAGCTCCTGCTGCACAATTAGTTCATTTCATTCAGATGTTTCCAACTAAATTTTAGTACAAAGGTTTTGAGGAAGAACCACCCACGACACACTGGATTCACGCATGCAGGTTTAGGGTCCAGTTTGGATGGTTGGTCGCAGTCAAACGGACACATTCAACAGTTATAAAGCTTTTGTTCCACCATGAGCATTTTATTCACCAAACTGGTCTGCAAAACCGACAGCATCGCTTAGTAACAGCTGATTACGAGAGGAGACATGGAGAAGGGAAGGTCTGCAGGACAAAATGCTCATGGCTGCTCATAAGTTGAGGGACAAAACTGTTATTTGCAGGAGTTAAGAGGTCAAAGTGGCAGGAGTGTCAAGGTCAGAACGGGTTGGACACAGACTGGAGGTTTCGTGCAATCCTCCTCCTTCTTCTTCAGGATGCATTTAGCACGCCTGCAGCCATGTTTTACTCACATTGCCACCACCGGGTACATGTTTCATATTATCTTTGGAGCCACAGCGGGACTGCACACTGCTTAAGTCCAGCTTCTTATCAAGAATTTGCACCTGGATAGTTTTTGTTTTTGTTTTTTTTTGTGGAGGGAAAAACATAACGTTATCTTGCAGAAAGAGAAATGACATTGAGGAGAGTTTCTGAGGAGAAAACTGTGGAGTTCAGGGGAGTCAGGCTGATCCAGTTGACTAAGAAAATCATATTTAAAAGGCTTACAACTATAAACAGTTAAATGACAGTGTTGGTGTTTGTTTTAGTTTGGTATTGGAGCCAAAGTTATCATTTTAAAGATTTCAGAGGCTTTTAAATGGCTAAGGAAAAGATATTTGTCAAACATCTGATACTTTCAGGGAATGACTGTAATGATACTATTTTGAAGATAAATTTTATCCTTTGAAAAAAAAAAAAAAATCATCCTGGTAAAACAAAGATATTAGAATTGAAAAAGTGAATAAAAGTGCTGGTTAGTCACAGAGTTCCCTGTCTGTGTCCTGACTGGATCACTGAGGGGATTTGTTGGATGGATTTGTTGAAGAAGTGCTAAGGACGGTGTCGGGTTCATCCCTACTCACGTTGCCTCCACCGGGAGCATGTTTTATATTGTCTTTGGAGCCACACTTAGACTGGACAGTACTAAAGTCCAACTTCTGATCAAGTATTTTAACCTGGAAAAGTGCAGAAGTGAGGGGAAGAGGCTGTTAATGTCAGAATCACTGAAAGCAGCTGCCTTGTGTTTATTTAAAAATAATAGCAATAATTAAAAAAAGAAAAAAGACTCAACGTGATTGCTCTGACACAATAATGTCTCTGAAGTGTAAATACAGATAAGTAGAACTTCAAAAGGAGCCACGCATGTGGCTGCAACACATCCTGAAACTCTTTATAGAAGCCAGAGATGTAAAAGTGAAACAGATTTCCTACCCTCCCTCCTCCAGGCTTGTGCTTTAAGTTGTCTTTAGAACCACAGCGAGCTTGGACGTTGGATAAGTCCAGCTTCTTATCGAGGATTTGGACCTGAAGAAAAGCAACAAAGGACAAAGAGGACAAAGAGGAGACATTTTGAATTAGAATGTTAAGTTATTTGGACTCCTTGTGTTAAAGCTGCCATTCATATCTTTGCATTTTTGTCTTACTTCTTCAAGTCGCCTCAGGAACTGTACGACTGTTACGGCGACTCGTGAAGGTGGTTCGTTGCACCACCTTTTCAGATTTTCAGATTTTTATTGATTTAAAAAAAAGTCCATCTTCAAAATTTTTATGTGGCAAAATTTCAATGAAATAAAAATATCATTCCAAAGGTGTTAATACTTTTGAAGTCATACATGAATCAACTATTGACCTAAAATCAGCAAAAAAAATCAAAAGTTTGGCGTGAAAATGTAAAAATGTGATGATCTTTAATATAATCTGGGATGTAATTTTCAGCCATCTGGCTTCACTTCCAAGATTCTAAATCAAATTTTACAGACAAATTTACAACATAAAACACCAACAATGTTTTCCAGATGATATCATTTTAAAGGCAAAATTTTGCTTCATTTTGTTTCTCTATTTGGTTAAAGTAAAATGCTATAAAACAGTTACAAATGCCAGCTTTAATTTATTATAAATCTAATTTTAGACCTCATTTTAGACCATAAATGATTCATTTGATTTTATTCTACAAATTCCTGTTATTAGGAGCTTACGCTTTCATTTTTCAACTTAGAATTTTTCAACTATTTAATTATCCAAAAGGTTGGATTTAATTGTCATAACTGCAGACAAACTCAAGGGCTTTGAGTTCGTCTCCCAGTTACTCACATTTCCTCCCCCTGGCTTGTGTTTGACATTGTCTTTGGAGCCACACTTAGACTGCACACTACTAAAGTCCAACTTCTGCTCCACGATTTGCACCTGGAAAAATGAAAACGGCAGCTTTTAGATGGAGAGCAAAAAGAAGCAAACTTAAGATTCGAGCTGAAAAGGACGTCACATTGAGCAGCAGGAATCCATGCAACCGCATGCAGGCTGGAGAATCGGTCAGCTTTTCTAGTTAGCTTTCCAGTGGTGCTAACTAGAAGTACTGCTGGCTAAAAGCTGTCCATGTAATGCTTTTAATGTCGCCAGTGAGAACCTGACATGTGACTACGCCAGCATAAAATTAGACCAAAGGCTTGCAGTACCTTTGTGTCCAAAATAAACCTCCACATCTATATCAATCTTACAAAGCAGTCACATATTCATACACCAACACTGTGTTGTGTGTTAAAATGAGAAATGTTTAATGCAGAAAAACAGACTGATTTTGATTTAAATCTGACAAACAAAATCTGATTTCAAAGAACCAGAACTGTTCACAAGGACAAAATATTAAAGCAAAAGTCACTGAATTAATAACACGTAAAAAATTATCTGACACATACCGCATGAGAAATTACTGTTGGTGCTGCAAAAGCTCATGCAAAATACATTAAGTTTCTTCCAAAAATAGCATTTGCTACTAAAAGCAGAAAAATAGGGCTTTATCAGTGTGTGTCAAAATTGAATGTAAGTGAATGTACTTTGTCCTACTGATCAAATTTCTTGCTGCCTGTTTTGTGCAACGCAGCTCTAATAAAATAAGCCAAGGTTGCAAAACCTGCAACACACAAGAGACTGACAGCTTTCCTTCGACATCAGGTTATTTTTGATAGACCTGAAACCAGATATTTACATACGCAGCATAAAGAGACGCATGTCTTCCTCCCTGACCTACATTAAATCTGATTGAACTGTTCCTAATTTAATTCAGCAAGAATTATTAAGGAAATTGTTTATATTTGGTTAATACCAGAATACTGAGGGGTTTTGTCATTTGTTCATTACTTTAATCCTAAATAATACATGTAAAAATCATGTCTTAATCTTATCAACATGTTCTTAAAAGAAACTCGAAGAAGAAGAAGGGAATATTCCAAAAGCAACATACCAAGCCAGAGAGCAGACAGCAAAGATCTGAATTTTTGGAGATGTGCTCCAAAAACATTTTGAAAGACAAATAGTTTATTGAGGCTGAATCTCAGACAGTGGGAGAGGGGGGGAAAAAAATCATGTTTTTAAATAGCGTACAGAAATATGTTGTTTCAGCTGTAACTAACAAAACAAGGAGGAAATATTGTAAGTATGACTACAGTAACGTGTCCTGACCCTGGTCCTTTCTGTCTCCTTGCTGCCTCACACCTGATTTAAATAACTGGGTGATTAAAATGCTTCAGCGGCGCTTCACCACATGCAGAGAAGGTCATGCAAACAGAAACATATCTAAAACATGCAGGACAGAGGCCTGCGGACCGAGGTTTAGAACCACTAAACTAGATAAGTACTGTTTATGTCTATCAGTAAATGACTTATTCAGAAAACAGCTGAAGGCATGTGTTAACCAGGTGTAGAGAAAACAATAATAAAAAAAAAATTGCACCCTCTGTGTTGTTTATGCTCAATAACTGAATCTTTAATTAAAGAAGAAAGGTTTAGATGTGCCAACAAGTGCAGTGAGTTTGTAGCGCGTCAGTTACCTTCCCACCTCCAGGCTGGTGTTTCATGTTGTCTGTGGAGCCGACCTTTGACCTGACGTTTTTCAGGTCAGGCAGCGGCGCCGCAGCAGCCAGAGGAGCCGGAGAACGGCTTTTCAGCGATCCCGGAGATTTCGGATTGGAACGTACAACCGCAACCTTTTTCACTTTGTTGGCCTCGGCGGCGGAAAGTGCCTGGCTGCCGGGGGACTTGGGCGTCCCAGGGCTGCTCTGCCCACTCCTGGCATCTAAAACCATGAAACAAATCAGACATGAGTTTTTTTTTAAACAATGTGAAGGATAAATGGTTGAGGCAAGGGTGAACAAATCAAGTAAACACTAACTAGAAGCACTACTGGCTAAAAGTTGACCAAGTTTGATTCTTCAGATCAAACTTGGTGCGTTTTTTATTTAACCGTTAGCTGATTTGGGTTACCTTTTTCAATTTTTGGAGTGGGGGGTTTCTTGGCACTAGCTGTGTCACAAATAATAACATATTCTTAAACCTTTAAACTTATGTACAGAAAATGAAATACAATGAATTGTGCTTTTTCCCAGTTTCTCACCTGGTTGAGCTGCACTTCTGGCAGTAGTTTTGGCTCCTTGGACTTGAGGCTTTGCAGCACCAGCACCCTGAAAATCAGCACAACAGCAGGTTAGTTTCTACGAGGGAGAAAAGTTGACGTGGTTCTTAAAAAAAAAAAAAAACTCAACTTAAAGGAAAGACGGGTTTGTTTGGGTCTGGCATTCACATAAAATGTTAAAAACAATAAACAAAGATTAAAAAACAATGATTTGTCATGATGAAAAATCTTCAGGCTGATGGAAAAACGTTTTTTTTTTTTTTTCTTTCCATCCGGTTCAGACCCCTGACCTGTAATCTGTCAGACCGGTACTTACTCCAGGCTGCCGGGGCCCTGGGCTGCTGGTGGCTTTAATGGGGATGGAGCTGTGGCCGTTTCGGGACGAACCGGGCGTTTTGTTGCCCTTGGCGACAACAGTGGGTCTTTTAAGGTAAGAGGGTGATGTGGTGACAGTTTGACTCTTTGTCATGAGGAAGGAAAGAAATGAATGAAAAAACAAAAACTCAAATGATACCAAACATAAAATGAAAGAATGATTTAACAACTCGAGGATGGCAAAAACAAAAGATGAATGGATTTCATGTCTAAGAATAATTCTGGTGCACTAAACTGGTCATAGTTTTCATTTTTAAATACCCTTCATTCCTTATTCCTTATTCATTCAGTAAATGAATCTTGATGTTAATACTTTGAGGATTTCGTTAATATGGTTAAAGGTGTACCCAAAATGCTGTTGTCTTGATTTGCACTCTTGGCGACTGCAATGTGTCAGAGCATCCACCACATTGCGAGTGGCACGTTTCCCTTGAGAACATCTACAGATATGTACTTTCAACTCATTCCAAGGAATTATGTTTATATCCAATAATCTATTGCAAAAGTATTCTCTCATCCCTCTGGCGCTTTGTCGATTTGTGATGTTTTCTCATTTCTAAATAATCCAGAGTGAACAGTTAGTGAAATTATAATAAAGTGGAAGTGTCTGGGAACAAGAACAAGTGTCATGTAAGGTCACAGACTCATTCAGGCAGTAATTACTGCTGAGTAAGTGAAAAGTTTGGTGGAGGCATTGGAGTGTGGCTTCATTTTACAGGAGCAATGCTGGCCCCTCTTTTCCAGATAGGTTTTTTTTTTTCAGCTAAAAAAAAAAAAAAATCCTTTCTCCCAACTTTGCGTGAACAATTTGGACTCTGGTTTGGACGTGACCGCACACCAGTGCACAATGAAAAGTCCAATAAGACAAGGATGAGCAAGTTTGGTGTGGAAGAACATGACAGAATCTGGACTGCGACATGACAGAACAAACCTTCTCGTCCAGCATTAGCGCCTGACCTCATGGAAAGTCTTCCGAACTGAGTTGAAGCTGTTTGGATTGCAAAGAGTGGGATGAGCTATATTATGACTACTTTGGGACATATAATGTAGTGCTCATAATAGATGTACTGGGATAAAAAATATAATCAGTAAGATTTATTTGGGAAACCTCCAACAGGTGGCGCTCTGACAGTATTTTGTTCAGATCACTAAACACTTCAACTCAAAAGAAATAATAACTCTGAAAGGTTTTTGTACACCAGAATTATCCTTTCATATCAATATTTTACATATTTCAGACAAATGATGCTCTTGGTCACATACCTTATCTCCATTATTTGTCTTTACTTGAGCTACAAAAGAAAACAAAAGTCAAATTTATGCCATGGCTTTAGTTTCGGCTTCAGATTCTTCCAGGTGAAATAAGTCAACGCATTTCCCTCCAAGTGTTTGTCAAAAATCCCTATTATGGCTAATGAATGAAAATGCACAACATAAAATAGGATGTGTCGGTTACGCAGCATGCAGAGTGAAATAAAACACGTGTTTACAAGCAGGGCGTGTCTGTTTTGGGCTGCATGACCAGCTGGGTGGGCAGAGATGGAAACAGAAAGCTAAAGTGTGGGATTGGGGGGGGTCAACAAGCTCTTCAGCTTAAAGGTAACATCCTTGGAAATAATTTGGAGAAACAGTGCTGCATAACAGAGAGGCGAAGCTGCATTTGTAAATCAAACATGTGGAAGGAGTCAACTGAAGCAGGGCTGGTTCTGAACTGGTGAACGTGACAGCAAACAGACCTTTGAAAACAGCGACCGGCACCAGAGACCTTCTGGCTGCAGGGCTTGGGCAGGGACATTTCTGGAGCTGGGAGGAGGAGGCTTGAGCAACACTGCTCTTCTGTAAGTCATTGGAAATGTCAGGCTTTGAATCGCTGGCCCTGTGTGGTGATGACTCACTGCTGTTTTCAGCCTCTGCGTCACATGGCGGTTTGGTGAAGGGACGATGCTTCCCAGAAATGCTCCCAGTGATGTGTGTTGGAGGGAGATCTTCTGAATGTGAATCAAAACCAGATTCTGACAGCCTTTGTTTCTGGAGACTTTGCTTTGTTTCTGAAGGGATATTTTTGCTTCTGGAGTCACTGTGACACTTTGTTTCAACTCCCTTGACAGGCAGTCCATCTTTTATCTGCTCCTCCTCCTGGTTATCCCACAAGCTTCTGTCTTCAATGGCTGTCAGGTCCTCCAAAGCTGCGCTGCGGACTAAAAACGTCGCAGGCGTGTCGTTCATTTTCACCAGGCACTCAGATGCATCCAGGCTTATTGCCCTCTGAGAATCAGCAGCTGCGGTCCACTCAGGGCTCCCCCTGCTGGCCTCTATGTCCTGCCTCATCTCTGACCTGCAGCTGAGATCTTCAGAGGCCCATAAAGACTCACTTAACCTCTTCCCACACTCTCCCACCGACTTTTGTCCTGCGTCTGGGGAAGAGGAAGCGTCCATGAAGTCAATGACTTTCTCAGCAGCTCCATGCTCAGCTGGAGCAAACTCACCATTAGCAGGCCTCAATAATTTGGCTTGAAAACCATGTTAAAAGAATCCCAAAAACATTTACAGCACTTGTTTTCCACCTCCCCATAAAACAAAAATGAAAAGTGAAATAAGGGAAAATATGAGATCACTGAGCAAACACAAACAAAAACTTAAAATGAGAACTGAAAGATGAAATTTAAAACAAACTGAGACAGTAATACACAACACTTGAGTGACAAAAGATGTTGCATTCCAGAAAGAGGGAATGGTCTGAAGCACGAAAGCACCACCACTGTCACTACTGCTTGCAAAATGGCATCACATGTTGTCCATTAATACAATCTGGTGTTGAAGTGAAGTGACAAACAAATGAAACAGGGTGTTTCAAGATACATAGTGGTGTCTAAACACATAAAGAAACAAAATTAATAAGCCATTTTAAATTCAATGTTGGAGCCTACATTGTTACTGTTAGCAGGTCAACTAACCGAGCTACAAAACCTGCAGACATACGTGCTAATCGTGTAGCCATCTGCAAGGTTATGTAAATATTAAGTCTCTTATATTTTGATTAGAAAAAAGAAGAAACAATTTTTTTTTTCATAAAACATACCAATGTGTGTCATTAGGCTATAAAACTGTTTTGTTGAAAGTTGTTTTATCATCTGACATCTGAAATACAACATAAAAAACAAATTCTATCCTGTTTTTCTATTGTTTTTTTTTTTTTTGTTAGCAGATGAAGTTTAATATGTACTTTTCATAAAGTGTCTTACGAGTCTCAACAGCAGAAATGAGAAGATGCATCAATGTAGGATGATGAGCTCCTATTTTTAACACACACACTTTTAAACTCCATGTCTGTAAAAATTAACTTTTCCTGACAAACGAAAACACTTACAATGACAATATGTTACTGTCATAGTATGGTTATTTATTTTTTTTAGACAAAAAAAAAAAAGATGTTTTACAACAAAAATAATCCATGCGGGAAACGTTGGTGAGTTTTGTGTAAAGTAAACACAGGCAGGGAGGGTGGATTTCTCCCCATGCAGCACAAAATGTTCCTACTGCATGTTGGACACATATTTGTGTCCAACAAATATGTGTTGGACACTATGTGTCCAACACATAATGTGTTGGACAATATGTGTCCAACACATGTGTCCACAATGTGGATGCTGTTTGTGAGCATAAAGTTTGCCAAGTAAAATAGAGGAAAAGAGCGAACAATCAAATTAGCTTGAGCTAATAACATAATTATTTCTGTGTTTTAGCTCAGACAAATTAAGGAAAACATCTAGCAATAGTTGCCATCCTGATATTTCTTGTCCAACCATCATGTGGGTAACATTAGCTTGAAGCCAAATGTCATGTTATGAGAAAAAAGCCCATCAGAGTACAGAACCAGAACTTGCATCTCACCTGAATGCTTTATAGATTTATAGATTCAAGTCAGATTTTGTTGCAAGTAGTCGCTTCTCACTGTGGTACTCGACAGGCTGCATGGTTTTCATATCTTTACATATTGAGTCACATTTCATTCCAAGCTGAAGATCTCAAGACTCTTGACTTCCTCTTTCTCACTAGAGAAATTACCAAACACATCCTCACTTTATCAGCTCAGTTACAAACTGGAGATGATGCCCTCGTTGCTATTTTCCTGGGTGTTTATTTGAAGTGTCTCATAGTTGCTTCTGCGACTTTCTGCTAAGTTTCACGCTTTAGATGTTTCTCAAATTTTGGACACAGTGATAGATAAGAACCTTTGTGAACTTCAAGGCTGAACACCACTCTGACAACTTATACTGAAAAACGAGTCATTAAATAATAATATTTCAGTTGCCTGAAATTAATGCAAGCAATAAATATGCTTCTAAAATTCTGACACTGAAGTCAAAAATAAAAATCTTAAAAATAGAAAACAACAACAGCAAAAAAAACTGTCCTCTTTGGTGGAAATGTGTACATGCAAAGAAAACCCTCCCTTTCAAAAGATTAAACATTTTTATGGTTATACAAATTACAGCATTTTAAAAGGACAGTAGTTGTAGCATGAAAAAATTTATCCTTACTGCTTTGATAAAAACATTTTACAAATCCTTCCATCCAAGAACTGAAAATTAAAAAATCAGAAAATGCAAAATCAACAAAATCCAGAGGAATATAAGCTGAATTATTATATATATTTAAATCTTTAAAATACTTATGTTTATTATGCATTCATTATAATTCAAAAATATGTACATTTTCCTTCATGTCAACATTAATTAGCCCAGTCTGAGCAGAGTAACTGTGTTCAATAAACGACACAATCTTTACAACCTGCTTGAAAATCCCCACAAGACCTTTCAATCCCTTTAGGCTACGTTCTTGCACAGCTGGTGTTGTAAGTGTACTTATATCTGCCTTCAGCAGTCTCTAAATGACTTTTAAGTGGAATCAATGAGAGATATAGCAGCCTACCTGTTGAAGAAGCTCCTCCTGCTGCTCGTTGATCGGTATGAGACAAATGGATAAGACACAAGAGCTCAGTCAGTAATGTGTTTTTGTTGTTCAAGACCGATTAATGGACTCACTCTTCACAAAGAAATCAATAAGCCTGCAAATAGCGTGTCTTCAATCAGTGCAGAAAGCCCGCAGCCAATGCCTGTCAGTCACAGTAATGAAAAATTCAAAGGTATAAGGGAAGATATGCAATAGCATAACAGCAAAAGAAGCACAGCAGGTTTCTACACACACACAAGGCTTGCATATGGACCATGTTAGCTGGTGTTTCAGCTGCTAAATGTTAGTGTGGCCTTTACCACAATTCAGAGCCGCGTATCTGCGTAACAAATTACACAAGTCTCCGGTCTGCATGTGGTCTGACCACTTCTTTCAGTCTGGAATAACCATCATGTGCAGCTAGATTAAAAAAAGGACTTCTTTGCTATTTTAGTGTGAGGATTGGGTTGCTGTTCTTTATAAAGCAGCGTCAGAGAGCTTGCATTAGAGGGAAACCAAGCCAAAGCAAAAAAAGTGAAAAGCCAAAAGAATAAAATAAAAAACATGTTTCAATTATACAGCTGAAATAAATATACATGTCACAAAAAAGAGCAGCCAGTAACTGTGGCCATAGCAATGTTTTTTTGTTTTTTTAATTTATTTCATTTTTTTTTTTAAATGATTTTCATTATCTCCTTTTTAGGTTTCCTTAAAAAAAATAAATTCCTTCTGCAGCTAGATAAAAAAGTGCTAATCACTGGCTGCTGACAGGCTAACATACATCTAGATAAAGCAGAATCATTATTAAACCTTAATTCTAGGGTATTTATCTAGAATTCAAACAACTTTTTGACAAAGCTGTAAAAATCGACAGAAGCACAAGAGATTGAAAAGAAGTGGAGGCATACCAACTTGCTCCCGGTCCTCTTTCAAAGTGCTTTTATTGTCTGAGAGCTCAGAAGCAACTTCTGCTCCTTTCTCTTCAGGAGTAGCTGACACAGGATAATATTAAAAGTCAGTTTTCAAATGAACTAAGCAGATTTAGCTGGAATTTCCTGTAACAAGCGGAGAATTGTCCTCTGTCTGCACTAAGAGTCCTCTTCGACCTCATAACCTTTCCAGTCTCTTTGTTTAGGAGAAGCTTTCACTCTCTGTGATCAAAGCATGCTGGCGCTTGTTTCTAACAAGCACAGAAAGCCAGTATTTTCTGTCACAGTGGCTCCTGACAGGGTGACTACATGCAATTACAACGTCTTACAGGAACAGAACAGCAGAGCAGATTTAAAGCAGGAAAACAAAAAAATTCAATTAGTGTGGGTTGCATTTGGGAGACTGAAACAAAACACAGCTAGTGTCTCTCTGTAAAAGAAGAAAGGAATTGAGGGATAAGTTGAGCATAAAGTAAACCAAGCAGAAATTGGGAGCTGAAGCAGCTTTTCAAACATCAGGATCGGGGATTGTTTTTCAGGCGTTCGTACCAGGATGCAACTCGTCATCATATTGGTTGCTCTCTGGCTGAGAAAGTTCACACACAGTTTTCAGCCCATTTTCAGTGACCACTGCTTCTTCATCTGGAAATCAAAATTGAAGTTTATTAAAAAAAAAAAAACATTACCTTTCACTAAACTTAGCCCACTAGTACTTTGAAACAAACAATATTGTCTGTTTTTGATTTGTTTTCATGGGTTAAAAAGATAGCATTGTTATTTTGATGTTTTGTTTTTTTTTACTTGCCTTAAGACAAAGGTGTTCTAGTATTGATAGGGACTCTATAGACTAACCACTACAGCCTAACTTCACACTTCAACCTCTACGCTGCACAAACTCTACATCTCCTACTTACATGTGTTGATTAGATACTCACTTTGTGTTTCACTGCTTATTGATAAGCTGTTTAGCTTTACAGATGAACGTGACTCTGTTGGCTGTGTCCTGTTAGTACATGGGATAATGGGAATTGGAAATGGGTATAACGACTGCACTAGTGAGGGCTGCAAACTGGGAAAAGCTAGGCTACGTACTAAGTGGTATAATGGGATAAAAACAGGGGGGAAAAAACACACTTCTGATGGATTTCAAACTGATTATTATCAGCAATGTAAGCAATCAACCCATGTTGAGATGGACAAAATAACAGACTGATTTTTTTTCTGCAACTTTCGTTTCGCAAGTCAACACAAACAGCGATAAGATGACAGCAGCACAATGAATTCAAATAGATAGGGCTGAAATAGAAAGTGGAAGCAAGCTTCTAATTAAATAATAATATTAAAAAAAACAGGAAAAAACATATTTCTGATGAGTATAAAACATTAATATCGGCTGAAATGAAATGCATATTAGAATTAAAGATATAAATAAACAAGTATCAGTAATATACAGATGCATTTTTAGGCACAGATTGTTAAGATCTGCAAAAAAAAACCTAAACATGTATAGATCTTAACATACTGAAATCCATCATCAAAAAATAAAGTTTTTAATCCATAAAGAGATGCTAAAATGTTTTGTGATGTTTATCACATCAGCATTTAAAAGAAGACAAACTCTTGATATCATAAAACAGTTTTTTCAGATTGTTTGAACTGCGACTTAAACGATTAACACGGGTCTCGTTCATGAACGTCTGACCCAGATACCCGGATTACAGAACCCAGTCCAGCTGAACTCCATCATGTATTGAATCCATTGTATGAAGGTTAAGACAAAAGAGGGCAGAAAGTCGGGGAGTCGGGGCCCTGCCCCCTCATTGTACTCTCACACAAATCTACATTTACAGTCTTTACCATGATAATCTGGGATTAAAGCTCTGATATGAAAAAAAAAAAGGAATTAATCTGCATCCTGTGGGCGTCGAAGTTGGAAAGCACAACAAAAACATGTAAAAGGATTAGTTAAAGCACATTAAAAGGGAATCAATTACTATTACTGACGTGAATTTACAATGATGGAGATTTAAACATATTTTACACCATTATTCACCTGCCTAACGAGAATGTATTAATACCGTAAAAAGAAAAAAAAAAAAATTTACTTTACTTAAGTATATTTTGGAGTACTTTTTCCTCGAGTAAGAAAATTTTGATAACTTTCACTTTTACTTCACTACATTTCCGAACTTAATTGCATACTTTTACTCCGATACATTTTCAATGTGTGGTTTAGTTACTCGTTACAAAAAAGCGAGAGAGAAACGCAAATGTTTTGATCCACCTACTGATTGACTGCAACAAAGTCGGTAGCCGACTTACCTGGGCTTGTTCATCACCACCAATAGGATGCACAGGTTTCACCTCCCCACTACGTCAGAAAGTCCAGCAAACAGTCTGATTGGTTAGTGCTCCGTTTGTGTAGGTTTGTGCCGTTAAAATGTTCGTTTGTGCAGCTTTGGTTTCCGAGATATTAAAAAGATTTTTCAGCCCATCCAGAGTTCACCATCCCCGCATTTTGCTCCAAAACAAACCAAAGTGGGCTGGTTCGTTAATGCTCCGTTTGTGCAGGTCTGTGCCGTTAAAACAAACGCAGCAAAGTTGTTTTCAATTTGGATTTGGGCTATTCCGATATCCGGTGTGAGCGGCGCCTAACTCGAGGTTGATCCGATTCATGAACGCTAATCTCGGCCAGCCGTTCTCTAGGTCTCCCCCTTCCTCAAGGTGTCGGAGTTTCACTCAGGGAGAGTCAACAAATTTTACATCCAAGCTCCTGAGAAACTAATGGAAATAGATTTCTTGCCTTCAAACTGACACAAAATTCATTTTACTTACTCTTTAAGTAAGTAATGGATGGCCTAAAAAATAATTTTTAATATCTCGGACACCAAAGCTGCACAAACGGAGCTCTAACCAATCAGACTATTTGCTGGATTTTTGAGAAGGTGGGTGTCAGCATCACGGAGGTCTGTTTCGCTTCTCCCATTAAACACCAAGTTAATAAAAAGCTCTTCCTGTTCAGATGCCAAATAAGCTGCATTTCCCTCCCAATTCTTTTTTTCTTTTGCATAATGACCAGTTGTTGGCCTCTAGTTTGTGAAGTAGAGTAATAATAACGGCTTTTTTTCTTCATGTTGGCCTCATTTTCTGTACTATTTATTTTTCTCATTTTCAGCACTGACCTTACTGAAAGGGAAAACTTAAGGCTTACAAAAACTTTATTTTCTGTCCTGGAGGGTTTACTAAGAAGCTGGTTCAGTTGTAAAGCAGGTTAAGTTAACCTAAAGCAGGTTAAGTTAACCTAAAGCAGGTTAAGTTAACCTTGTGGTTTAGGTAAAGCACCTAATTTTCTTAACTAAATGATGCTGCAGGTTTATCTATTAGCAGGTTTAACTTTGCCTGCACTTGGTTGTGTACATTATTTTAAGTGTATTTACAAGTTTACCAAAATATAAAAAATGTCATTCAAACTGCATTTGCCTTGTTTTACTTTTTACTTGTACTTTTCATTACATTACTTGAGTACATCCATTTTTACAGTACTTTCTGTACTTAAGTACAAGACATTTCAGATACTTTAATACTTTAACTCAAGTAACATTTCAATCAGTGACTTTTACTTTTACCAAAGTCATATTTTGGAGCGGTACTTATACTTTTACTTGACTCCGAGATTTCAGTACTTTATACAACACTGGAAAAATTTTCCTAATACAGTTGTTGATTTAAGAAGGTGCATGTCATGTCATGTATGTATTATTTATTGGAGATTTCAAATGCGTGGTGGTGATGAACAGGAGTCACTTGGTTTGTTGACTTCAGGCTAATTTCTAAACATACAAACTTACATATATATACACCTACATACAAATATATGAACATAAAAAAAATCTTTTCAGGCTTAGGGACTTGTGTGTGTCATTGTCTGCTGCTGATGGCTGACCTTTCATTTTGACTCCGTTCTCCTGGTGATGCTGGTCATTGATGGTCATGTTCGTTAAGGAGGCACTGACGGTGTCTCCAGAACCATAGCTGTTCGAGGCGTTGTTCATGTACTCCATTGCCAGTCACTGGTCAGGCTGCAAAAGAGGAAATGACAGGAATTCAGGAGAACAGCCCAGAATGTGCCTCACGTCGAATAAGTCATAAACTTCACGTGCAGGGCAGCTTCGATGAACGAAGTGGCCTGGCTGGAGGGACTAAAGGTAATGATGACGCACTTGAGGTCCATCACCTCCAAATGTAAACAGACACTGGGCCTGTGCAAACTCGGTTATTTATACATCCTGACGTGGGGTCGATGCTTCATGTTACAGCCTCACGGACAAAAATAGCCCCACTCCCCCCTCCTCCCCTGGAGCCCATGTGCATGCTGTCCTCACTGTGACAAGCTGCACTTCCTGATCAACCTCTTTGAGTTTACAAAGCCGAACTCCCAACAAGTCGCCACAGTGCAAATTCTTCCTCCTGCGCCACGGTAAAACCCAGACGCTCCTTCAACCGGCCCACAACACATCAAAGCTCACGAAAAAAACAGAGGATTACATATCAGCTTAAGCCCAAGCCTCTGGTTACATCAGTTCAAATCATATTTGTTAATGCCCTCTGTCACACGAACTGTCAGACCCCGGCAGTGTGGAGAGCTTATGCCATAATCAGCCTCTCCATCCAAACTGTGATGCAGATTTGGCAACTTCTAAGCTTTAGTTCCTCTCTGGTGCCCATGTTGGCAAAGCAACACGCCGGTTTAATCTCTCTGAGGTACGTTATTGCTGAAAGCCATCAGCTGCCAGTAGACAGGTCACACTGTAAGGACACAAATTGGTTTGATGGAGAAAACTAAACAGTTTTTGATTGGAAGAAAGTTTTAAAAACCGTTTAACATTTTTACTTTTTCGCGGCTTTTTTATTCGGCATTCCCTGATGTATATATCTTAAGATAAAATTCGGCTGATCTGTGTCTCCCATTGTAATTCTGGAAATGCCAAATTCTACTTTTGGAGGAAAACTCACACTGAATACATCATCTCTCTTCTTTAAACATAGCAGTTGTCTCATCATGCTTTGGGATTGCTTTATTTTTCCCAGAAGGGACAGAAAGCAATCCTGAATGACAACCTGTTAAGATGCTGCAAATACTTCCCTTCCAGCGAGATAACAAACTTTAACATACAATCAGAGCGACAATGGAATGGTTTAGTTTACATTATGTTGGTCCAGTGAAAATCCAGACATAAATACAATTTCAAATGCATGTCTGGCCCTAAAAGCTGCTATATGAAAGCATATTTTTGTTTATACGCCTACCCATGTGTAAAGCTACTAAAGACATACCCCCAAAACGTGTAAATGCAAAAAAAGGTTGTTGTACTCAGGGGAATAAAACTCATGTGTACAATTACACTATTTAAAAAAAAAAAAAGTTTGAAAACCACTTTACAATTTTATAATGATCGATACGGCTAAAATCCCAATAAACTACAGTAAAGTTTGTGGTTGTTATAAGATAAAACATAAAAATTGTCTTGCAAATGTGAAAGTATTATTTTTTGCAAAATGCTTCAGGTGAATTATGGTGATCAAAACAGGAGCTGTTTATTGTGGTTTGATTTCGAAATTCAAATTACAAACTTTTAGAATTTGAATATTACAGCATGCAGACATAAAAAAAAATTTATAATAATAATAATAATATTTTTTTTTTAAATCAGTTCTCCACTGTTGCTTCAATTTCGAGTTGATCAACTGAATTTATGTCAACTTGCCGACCAGAGAGGGCCATAGAAATTATTTGATGTGCAAGAAACTGGTCAGGAATGGGTCAGGTTGTTGTTTTCCATGAAGCTGGGGAGTCTTATTATGGGAAGAATGCGACAGTAGCAAACTGTTGAAAACAAGAGAGGAACATGAGGGTGCACACCTACAAAAGAAAAATAGGGAATATCTCCCTGCACTTAGTACAACTTTTATTTACAAGCACCAACATCTAAACTGTCGTCCTGGTTACTCTGCGGGTGTAAATACACCTGGCTCAGCGATGCAACCTTCACTCTGCCTCCCTTCTTATCTTATGACCTCATGGCTGTTTACACTTCCACTTTCGGCCCAGATGGCAGCAAAGGGACAATCACACCAGGAGACAAGATCATTTTTCTGTCTCTGACTCTTTAAGTTTCAGATTTTTACTGTTCTGCTTTGGTTTGGGGTGGCATTACCATGGAAACAGATAAAATCAGGCAGACATATGCAGCTTCTGCATGTTTTTGCCTGTCTTCCATAACAGGAAGCCTTCTTAGCAGGTCGAACTGGGAGAGAAGGATATAATAAAGCCTAATAAAATCCAGTTATGTAACTCCTATAGAAAAATAAATAAATAAATAAAATAACGCTAAGGACGTTCCCACTGCACACACTCATTTAACTGGATAGATGCTGATCTGTTTATCTTGTAACTAATTTCTTCAGTTATGACATAACTTTGCTTTCAGAAAGTTATGTCATAAATTATGAAGTACAATTAAACTTTTTCATCATTTATCTTACATTTTAGAAAATTATACTTTCATGTAATATATGTATATATGTATAAAGTTATTTTTTTAGTAAAATTGATTATTAATTACTATTTTATATGGAACATTTTGCAGGCTTAGTTTTTTTTTCTTGAAATATAATGAAAATGACTATTACGTTTAAAAAAATTATAAATACCAAACTAATGTTTAAATGTTTAATATTTCAAGGTGTTCCTTTGCATTTTTTTTTTTACAACTTTTTAGAGCCAACAAGTGCATATTATAGTCACAAATCCTCACAATTATATCTTTAAAAAAAGACACGCCTTTAGTAATTTAGGAAACCATTCATAATATGGTTAGAAAATACATCAAACTGGTTTGAAAAATCTTTAAAAGGAAATTGTATAACTATATATACGTGTGTGTAAAAATATATGAGAAAATGCGTTATATTGATTTTTTCACAAACATTTCACAGCTCCTTCTTGTCAAATGTGATCATTTATCTCAATGAAGTTCTTTGTGCCATAATTAATGAGCCACATTAACATATTTCACCTCAATAATGTAGCTTTTATTACTTAAAAAAATGAAAACAAAAATTTATAAAATCAAAATTTAACACGTTAGACTCTACTTGTTGACTGCTAATGAAAATGAGTCAATGCACAAAACAAAACAGTTAAAACTTTTCCATCCTAGTCCGCGACACAGTGTAGTTGTGATCAAAATTGTGTAAACAAGGATCTATACAGCAGACCTTTGTTACTTTTACTGATTCAGTTTATCTGAATTACTTTGCCACAGCCAGTTGTTGGAGAACTACAGAATAAAAGCAGCTCCTGTAATAAGAAAAAAAAAAAGTCTGTAAAGTGAAAAAGGGAGACACCAGCTGAATATAAATGGCAGAGTGTGTGTTGTATTGAAAACCCAATGAATAGTGTACTCTCGCTGAGCTGCGGGACAAAACTCGTATTGTGGCTTCATGCATGACAGAATCCAAACAAGAAAAAGGAGAAAGCTGTAACACTGCCAACGAAGACAATCCCTCCAAGAGGCCGTTCACGCTGCATCCGGGAGCTCCGACAGCTGGAGAGCAAACAAACTCAGCGCTGATAAGAGAGCTGGCTCCTGCAGCTGCTGAGCAGATACACACACCACGTCTATATTAATGTAAAACAGGGTTAACGCACACTATTGCTAAACATTGAATCAGTAAAAGAAGTAACCCACATCACTCTAGAAGATCTCGTCCCAGGACTGACTAGGATGTTAAAATTTAAACAACGCTTAGTCACAATGTCACATCTGTGTTACTATAATTTGCTATAATTTAGCCGTCTTCTCAAAAGGGTTCATGTTTTAGTGACAGGCCAGGACCACCACTTGGTGAGGCTGGTGGTAATTTAACCGGCAAATCCCTATCCGGACGCATCCGTTAATCTCAGGTTGATCTGATTTGAGGCTAAACACAAAGGCACACATTTCAACTCCTGCAGAAAAAGAACATGACAGAAAGGTTTGAAGGGAAAAGGCTGAAAAGGTCTGCTGCTGCAGCCTGATCCTCTCAAGGGCGTGCGAAAATGAGACTTTGGCACAGACGTCTCCTCTGCAAGAAGCTCGGTCAACAGGGATGTTGACACAGGTCCAGGAGCTCTCAGCACAGTGCAGGGTGACAGAGTGAGTCAGACAGGTCTGCTGATTATGTATATAACTCTTAAAATTGCTTCATTCTTAATTGTATTCTTGTCAAACATAAAGGTGCATCTCCATAAATAAGAAATGTAAACAAATGGTTCACTTATTTCAGCTCCTCATGGGGAATCCCAAAGCATCTCTAGGCCAAAACAAATGTTTCTGGAGAGATTGTACAGGTTGCATAGCTTAATGTATAAAGTGTTCAACCACTTTTCATGGTTGAACACTATGGCCTGACTCTACAGCTTCAGCACACAAATAAACAGAACCATCATTTGCAAAAAGAAAAGGTTCTCAAGTCAGGCACTCTCTACGCCCACAGTCAAAATGGTTGGTGATGAGTTTGACCAATCCTGTAGTCCATAGCAACCAATGGTCCTTAAAGCAACCCATCATCCTATAATCTCACATCACCTTCACAAAAAGCCCCAGCAGACATGTTTGTTAGCCTTTTTCAGCTCCTCAAATCACATGTGGAGTGGATAAGCAAAGAGTCATGAGACGGGAAGCTACACAAATGAGGAAAAGCCTTTTTGTGAATGTCGTATTGGATAAAAGACGTCCAGAGAATAAACTGAGGTTTATTTAATGTCTCTACTGACACCTCACAGTGAGTCAGAACGCATAAAACCCAGCATAGTTTCTCAGTCTATCACAGTAGCTATGAGCTCGGAAAACAAAGAAAATGTTTCGTGCGTCTGCTCGATGTGAAATTTAAACCCGACTGGTTGTGTTGCATAATTTCACTAATTGCGTCCTTGTGTAATTCCTCAGAGCTACATCAGGTCAAACCTAAAAAAAAAAAGGAGACTGGGATGCTGCACGCGTTTGTGTGCCCGTCTCCTCACCAGTGCAGCCCTTAGCTCAGCTGAAAGACGACGATGCTGCTCTGCTCTCATGCTTGATTGCTTCTGTATCTCTGACCTACTTTCTTCATCATTTGCCTCTCGGCCGGCTCACTCAGCCTCCCAGCCTGCAGCTTCTACGGGCTGGCTCTCTACTTTTGCAGTGTGAGAAAAGCTGTGGTGAAGGGGAAGGCTTAAGGTGGGGCACTTTTTCATTTTCCATCTGTAGTGTAATGCAAGACCGGCCAGCATGCATTGTTTTTATTATTATTATTTTGTTTTTTTCTTTGCTCATATGTGATGAACACAAACACCCTGCAATTTTGTGTCTAATGACGCCAACCACACCCACTCTCCACATGCTTTGTTCATCTTCAAAGTTACAGCGCCCTTCTTAAAAAAAAGAGAAAGAAAAGAAAAACAAATGAGACATAATCGACTTTCGCTTCCAGTTTGAAGAGGAGTCAAAGACACGTTGGATATCTTTAAACCACAATCTTTCACTGAGGAATTCAAAACATGAGGAACTCGAGGTTTAATTGTGCAAATCGTTTAACTGCTGAATGCTCGGAGACAAAAACACATCTACATGCACGGTTCTGCGAGAGCAATGAGCCACAGACTTCAATCAACAAGCTGCTAATTAACCGAGCAGAACAGTGAAGTTTTAAAGCCTGCTGAGCCTTTTCGTCTTCTGTCTGAGGAGGAGAAGCTTTTTCTGACAGACGTTAAAACTCTGTCAGCTTTTCCTCTCTATTTTCAGCTTGGAGTAAATGCAAACATACAGGAGGGAAAATAACAGTTTTCACAGAGAATCAATTTAAAATATAAACCCTGAAAGTCAATAAATGCAAAGCATAATTTGGGTGTTGCACCATGGTCTGGTTAGGATAAATTAATTGGTAAATGATCAAAGAGTGATCATTTACCAATTAATAGCCATGCTGTATCACTTCCTACAAAACAAAGAGAGGGGCAGGAAGATAGCATGTATAGGAAGCTAAAACAAAAATAATAACTGTTTTTGTATTTCTAATATGAATAATAAATCCATATAAACACATGTATACAAAAGTTGCTTGAATGTTCCAGCTTTATAGTCCAACGCAGGATAAAGACATGCCAGATACAAACCAAAGAAGTAAATTCAGTGATGTTGTCGGTTCTGCCAGCCTAAGCTCTCAGGACAGAGCCGTCCAACTGGAGGCCGGCTGTTGGATGCGGTCACATTTGGACTAAAGCCTAAAAGGGCCTCTCCGTGTTTCGCTGAATGAGTCCTGACAAACAAGGAAAGTCTCTTGATTCAAATTTTTAATAATCTTTAAATATGCATAAACTCTATTTTTGCTTAAATGTACATTTTCAGTTCAAATGTTATTCTGCTGATTTTTTATTCATTAATATGCTGCTACACAAATGCAAATAATAATTAATATGTATTCAGGCCTATTTGAAATTGATTACTATGCAGATGAAATGTGAGGAAATGAGAGGGATTTTATGGTGTGACAGAGCTGAATGGACCAAAATGTACAGAAATGAAAACCAAAATCTTTTACTCACTTTATGTCATACCTTGGCATTAAGCCACTTTGTTAACTTTTACACCATCCAAGCTACACGTTCAAGGCTTTATTGTTAAACTTAAAACAAGAAATAATGTTTATTAGTTTATCCGCTCATAAAGTATTACCTTTTCATTAATATCCATTAGTGTTTGTACACTGTGTGTCTGGATTTCATTTATTTTAAATTACATCTTTTTGTTATGATTTCTGCAATGATGCCATATTGAAACAATTTAATTTGAAATGTGAATTTCATTCAAACAAAGTATCATGTCAGAGCAACACCATCACACAACAACAGAATTAAACTTTGGGATCCCAAATTCTACGTTAATATTTTGAGAAGCATAAAGTCTTCAAAGCTCAAGCAGCAGTTTTCAAAAATATGTATTACATTATGTAGCGTTACCACTAGAGACACGCAGCAGCTCCTGTGTGGCCCTTCAAGGACGCATGTGTGTAGACAACTGAGAACGACTTATAAAGTGGTTTTCTTCACATTAACCATCAGATGAACCACAGTGAAAAACTGTAAATATTAAAGCTCTCTTGCACTATTTATTTTGTGATTTTTTTTTTTTTTTGTTTGATAGATTTGTCAAACAGTCGTTCAACTAAAATCATGAGCTTAGACAGAAAACGACATTTGAATTATAAAAGTGAATTAGACCCATGTTCAGTGCACACATATCTTCCACTTCAGAGCCTGAGAGCTCTGCTCCTTTAAGGATCCTGAATAAAAACATTTCAAAGAATTACATAACAGCACAAACGATGATTGCATGACACATGCGCCGCAGCTCCTCCCAAAAGGATGGAGGGGGAGCAGAGAATGCACTGGGTTATCAACGGGGACGGGCATCTGGTAATGGCATCCTCATAATGGTTTTACTCCATAAGCAGCACAGGGAGTGAAGCTGCAATGAAACCTGACATCTGTCCAACAGATGTTTAACATGAGGGGAATAAAAGAAAAAACAATATATTCATTTTGTGACAAACAGGGAAATGTCTGGAAATGTAATGAAATATCTTCTGCATTGTTTTATTTTGAATGTTTTCTTTACATGTTGATTAAATAAATGACCAAAAAGCCTCACATAACTGTTGTTTTGTTGCAAAGTGGTAAAATTTTAACCACTTTGCAGAGGAAGCACATCATTTGATTGATAACACTTTGAATAAAAAAAACAAACAAACAATAAAGCAAAGTATTTTTGCCAAAATATCTCTTATTATAGTTTATGCACATGTTGAGATTTGTAAGAAGGAATATGGGAACAAAGGCTGCTTCTTTATGAGCTGAGCCATATTAAAATATGCTGCAAATTAGCATAGAAGACAATAGAACAGCTGTACATAAACTAAACTAAAGAAAACTGTAAGCAGTACAAAGAGATATAGTTTATGCTAAACAAGACAAAGAATATGTCAACATTTAAGATTTTTAAAAAGCTGAAAATCTGAGCAACAATGTCCTCTAAATGTTGGAGAAATATGAATTTAGAGAAGTGGTGAACTATAAACATTTTTGTTTGTTTTCATACCATTTTATTTATTTATTTATTTTATTATTTTTGCAATAGCTATTGTAAATTTTTGACTGTCGATTAAATTTTATTATATTTAAACTGTTAATGACATTATTTGTCGGACAAAATGTAAGAAGGCATGACCAAAAACAATAACTGTTGGTTGCCGCTTTACAGTAAAGGAACTCTAATTTGGACACATATCTAGAAGTGGACCTCAGCACAGAGGAGAAAACTCATGAAAACAATTGGTCTTTCCTAAATGTGTGCAAACCTGAGTTTGTACGTGCTTCTTACACTGAACATGGACACAATGAAAATCTTGAACTTAAAATAGCCACACTGAGCAAACATACTCTCTGTACTGACAAAACTTATCCACATTTGTGCCCAATGAGAAGCCAAAACAGAGAGAGAATAAATTCAGCTGATTTGTGCCTCTGTAAATTGCATCTCTCCAGAAGAGTCACTGTTTTCTCTAAAGTTTAGAGGGGAGGGATCCGTGTCTGTGTGAGCATTCCTGACCGTCACTCCAGTAACACTCCCAGCCAAAGTGCTGCAGAAACGTGCAGAAATAAGAGTGTCTCGGAGCATTAACAAGATGGCACCGAAGCGTCTTTTTTTTCTTCTTCTTTCAGTGGATCACCAGGCAGATTGGAGAGGCTCCAAGCTGCGGTTACAGACTACAACATGCCCGCTCCGTGCACACACACACACACACACACACACACACACACACACACACACACACACACACAAATCAATGCTTTGCAAGTATGAGATGGAGGGGATGGATGGAGGACAAGGTGTGTCCGACTCCAAATCCATGCAGCTCGATCAAACCCCGCAGGTGTTATTGCATTAAAAACAGCCAATTAAAGCACACAAAGGGGGTCACGTTTAAAGGCTCTCCGGCTCAGATTGTGTCCACTGACCTCAGGTGGATTACTGTGGAGTCCATATGTGACAGATAAGCAAGCTGGCTCGCTGCACCGTTGAGCTAATGAAAAATGGGCTTGGCACAGGCGCACAGGCTCCTGACGGCCCACGCTGTCTGCGCTCTCAAATAAATGTCATAATATAAAAACACAAAAGAATCAATAATCAGTGCAGTCAGGGGTTGGGGAGGGGGAGGAGTTGGGTCGTGTTTTGCAATAATTAAGATGCAGAATTTAATGCATGTTCACAGGTGAGGAGGGGGAGGGGGGGAGGAAAGAATGCATGAGAAACCATTCGGGGCCCTGAGGTGCAAGAAAGACGCGAAAGATCCAGAATAGCGGGCAGCAAGGAAAGCAACATGAACGGCTTCACTGGCCAAAATTCAAACTAACGCGCTGAGCTCAAAGCAGGCAACCGAGACAGACAAAAGAAATGCGCACAGACACCAACCTGGAGTAAATATCACCGACAAACATGACATCATTGTCCTCCTCAGACCTCGCAATAACAAGATTATAAATATTCCGGCGGATTAGCGCCGTTAGAGCGTTCAAGGACAGGGGGGGGAGAACCTGCGCCGAGAAGGATGGTGGAGACATTTTTTTATTTTTTTTTTATGTGATTCCTGCGGGGGGATTGAGGAGAAAACACGCGAAATTGCCGCGGCTATTGGAGAGGCGCCTGGGGCTGGAGCGATGATGGCTGCAACAAACACGTTCCTGCCTTTATTGTGGGGAGAAGGATCGATGAGGAGGATGGAGACGGCGCGTGGTGCACAAAAATAAAAACAACAGAAAAACGTGTGCGCCAAAAAAGGAAGAAAGATAGAGGAAAAACAAGCGGCTGCAGGGGGAGATGCCGCCGTCGGACGACGCAAGAAAAAAAAACGCGTTTTTCAGTCCTGAGCGGGATGTTTCTGGCCGTAGAAACGCATGGAGGCCGAACCTCTCCCACCTCACACTAATATATGAAGTGACGAGACGAGGAATGCCGATGGAGAAAAGACGACGCCGCGTCCCGCCCGCGCCTGTGCCTCTGTCCTCGACCACCAAGTATTAATTCGGTGAAATGAAAGAAATGTGTCGGCGGTTTTCTTACCTGACAGCAGACAGCGGTGTCGTCTCTTCAGCGGAAGCCGCTCACCGGGCGCGAGCACACACAAGACACACACACACACGCACGCACGCACGCACGCACGCTCGCACAGCTTCTCCGCGCAGTGCAGCGGTAGGCCGGACGGGGGCGCCGCGGAGCGGAGCCCAGTCCTGAAATGCAACCTGTCTGCTGACAGCAGCCATCTGCTGTCATGTGAATAAACACTAGCAAAGACATGACCTGTTTTATGGACGAAAATGAACTGCAGAACGCCGGGGGAAAAAATGTGTTAACAGAATATCTTATTTTATTTTATAGTGTTGGTGATGACTCTTACATGCAAACTAACAGACAATGAAAAAAAAAATAGAATAGAGCAGCACAAAATAACCACATTTCCTTATTGTTTTCAGTTTTATGTGAATACATAAAACATGAGGAGTTTGTAAAAATGTCAACAGATGGTGGTTCTCCAAAATATGAACGCATCACAGGCCTCAAACTTTCAAAGGCTGTCAGTTTTCCGACTGAATATTCCAGACGTAAGACGTCATAAAATTCAACAACTTGAAACAGGAAGGTTGAAAGTACATGTTTCCAAAAGAACAAGGGTGAATATGTTGAACATTAACAGTACAGTGAAGCTGTAATTACAGACCCTCCCGCGTGCAAAGGTCATGGCACATAAAACAATGCCTCCCTGTGTCATCCTTCTCTTACTGCCCTCTCACAGCCTCACACAACTTTTACCACCAAGGAGAGAAAGCATCCATCTCCAGGGGAAACAGTATTGGAATCACTGACAGTCACATCTTTGACGCGTTGGCAGGATGCAACTCTTTGTGCCATCCTTCTCCTCCTCTTTTGGACATGTGCCCAGGCAACAGCTGCCACTGGCAGTGGGGCTGCAGATTATTTGGTTTTATCCTGTGGTGGGAGTTCACTGTGAGCCCAGTGCTGCTGTGAAATCATTGGCCTGACTTTAAAATCCCTAAGTGGTCAGAAGCTGCACAGAGGAGCTGATTCAATTTCACTGGCTTCACAACGATTTGTCTGAAGCTAAGATGGAAATGTGGTTCTGCAAGACATGGTGGTCTGGTTTTTATTTAGGTTGGATCCATGTTTTGACCTTGTTGACATCAAAGTCTGATTCTATCATGAAATTATTGCAGCTGAGATAAAGATGAATTGGATCAGGGAATATTTTCTCCGTCTGTTTCTGTCTAATGTTGGTGAGTCTTTGTGAATTATGATCCCAGTTGTCTGGTTTTCTGCAGCTGTAGCTCATCTGCTTCAAAGTTCAAAATGCTGTAAATGCAGAGATT
Organism: Poeciliopsis turneri; assembly: GCA_922788865.1. Taxonomy (NCBI): domain Eukaryota; kingdom Metazoa; phylum Chordata; class Actinopteri; order Cyprinodontiformes; family Poeciliidae; genus Poeciliopsis; species Poeciliopsis turneri. Next base: position 648,319 of record CAKLNU010000697.1, read on the forward strand.
ATATTTTGCATCCCTGGATTTTACTGAGAGGTTTAATTAAGTTACCGCCGTCTTTCTATCACCACGTTACACTCAGCTAACAAACAAGGGGTTTTTGAACTACACATATCAAAATAGTCAACAAAGCCAAAATGTCATTCCATTAGGAGTTTTTGATATCTCCTCTCAACAAAAGGACTCTCTTTAGGCAACAGCAAAACATTTCTGCCTCCCCGACAACGTTGGAGGATTTTATCTTGCACCATGCTTTTCACATTTGAAGCTTAAAGTCTCTGTGGAAGACTTATGAATGGATACTGTGTTCATTTCCATGTAAGAGACTCAGACATGTCTCCAGGCATGTAAACTGACTGCCCATCTGGCCCCGTCAGTCTGAAGGAAGATGTTGTGTAACATCATTTATCTGGCTTAGGCAGATGAGAAGTTGTGGTAAATCCTTTGGATTACTTTGAAGTACCCACCTCTTCTTTGAGGAAGCCAAAAACTTCTATCGTTTATAGACTGGATCCCTTGATTATTCTGGATATTCTCTAAAAGAGACAATCCTAAAGCAAGAAACCCTGATCTGACGATTAGATTAATGATTTTCCGGTTTCTGGGTTAATTTGCAGCTTCTCCCATTATTACGATAGTTAAAGTTATGCAAAAAATATCTTGACGAAGAGGATGACATTATTATTACAAGTATAGCTACAATCAGGTAAGCCAGCTCCTTACTTTATTGTTAAAATTATCATTTATTCAGGTGTATAACTAACCATGCTTTAAAGACAGGTCTTTCTATGCTGGTGAAGTCTCCCTTTAAATTATGCAGACATTATTATTGGCGCTCATTTTTAAATGCAATATGCTTGTTGTACATCATTTGCTTAGAGGAAAAACTAAAGAAAAGCCACTACATTTGTGCCACTACATCGTTTACCTGCTGTGTCCTCCGCCACGGTAGAGGGCGCTGTCTCGTTCGCGTCGCCACGTTGCTCAACCAATGACGTGGATTTTCATTGAGAGGCAGTCAGAGCTCCAAATACGTAACTCTAACAGAGATTATTCTTCGTTTGGTTCATATTTACACCCCGAAACGCTCGATTTCTGTCTCTTTCTTGCCATTATTGGACCTAGTTCTGCTCCGGCTGTTGCCCCAGGCGAACAGTCACGTAAAGCGTCTAGATTTACTGTGTTTCCTGTTGTGTGCTGATCAGGAGTGTGTGCAGTAAAGCAGCTCGACTCGGTTCTGAATCTGGTGAGCTGTGGTGCCGTGTTCCCCTCCAGACTGCAGGATGAGTAAACCCAGAGTGTTAAACCTGAAGGATAAAATCAGCGGGAACGAGGCGGACCTGAGCCTGAGCAACCTCAGTGAAGTGCCAGTCAGAGAGCTCGTAAGTCTCCCAGCAGCTTTTTATTTCGTCGTTTATCTGCGAATCAAACCTCGGTTCATGCACTTACACACTTCAATCCAGCACTCGCTTCCTGTGTTTTCCGATCAGCTTACTTATTTTGTGCATTCTTCATAACCAAATGATCAATCGCTGCAACACGCGTCCATCATCAGTCATAACATTATAACCAACTTCCTAATATTAGGAGCCCAGCATCAGAATGCTGGGCTCCTAGGCTTTGTCAGGACCTGTTTAAATATCTTCAGAAATGTTCCAGTTTTTACATGGTCACCCTTAACGTGACGCTAACAATATATCTCCACTGACCTCTGCAGGCCATCAGCATCCCAGAAGAGCTGCAGTTTAGCAGATTCCTTCACACACAAAGCAGACTGACCTGCTTTTATTTCAATTTTTAGTCATGGCATTAGCCAATAGGTATTGTCCATTTTTATTAGAAATGATTTAAAATCCAAGCAATCATCGATGTTCACTTTAATGGTCATAATCCTGAATTTTCATAATTATTATTTTTTTAAATCAAGACCTTCACAAATGCCAAACCTAATCTCACATATCACTAGAACGTCAATCTTCATCTTGTGAAATTATAAACTGAAGAAGTCACATTGTGAAATCCGTTGGTATTAAGATATTTATGCAGTTTAATAAGTTACAATGATTAGGATTATAGTTGTTATTAATCTAAATCTTGCTTTGTTTTCTCCTACAGTCTTTATTTCCTAAAGCCACAGTCGTGGACCTCTCTTGTAACAACATCATCTCCCTTCCTGTGAGTATCAAACACGCACGTTGCTAAATTTTTGACCTAAATGACTTTAATCGCTAGAAAGGGCAGGCAGATGTTTGCATAGGCATCTGCTGCTTTAGACCGCACCACTAGGACAAATATTGAAAGAAATCCATAGGTGCTCTGAAGAAGATGCTTTGGTCAGACAAGACGTAAACTGATCTTTCAATCCTCCATGAAAAACACTGTGCATGGAGGAAACCTTACGCTACGGCCTGACCAAACCATCTTCTTGGTGAAATGTGGTGTCAGCATCATGCTGTGAAATGTGGTGTCAGCATCATGCTGTGGGGAAAACTTTTCTGGTCAGTGTTGATGGGAAGATGTGTGTATGTTCACCTCCTGGCAGGAGGAGAAAGACCCTAAATATACAGCAAGAGCCACAGTTAAATTATTGGCTTAGATTTAGTCACATTAAGATACTAGAATTGTCTAGTCAAAGCCTCGACTTAAGCTCAGTTGTAGCAGAACTTGAAAATGTATATTCGCAGCTGCTTGCCATCTAATATAGTTTTTCTTCTCCTAACATAGTTATGTTCAAATACATGACTGTCTGCTTTATCCCACTTCTCTTACGCAGCCAGAGTTTTGCAGCCTCATCCATTTAGTGAAGCTTGACCTGAGTAAAAACCAGCTTACCTGTTTGCCAGATGACCTGGGGAACCTGGTGAACCTGCAACACCTGGACCTTTACAACAACAAGCTGATGGTCCTACCTGTCAGCTTCTCTCAGCTGAGGGTGGGTAGGATCATATTTTATTTGTACAGTTGTGCCAAAAAGCCATAAATACTGCTAATATGTGCAGTATTGTTGACTTACTGTTTGTTTTTTTTTCCCCACTTTTCTTTAGAGTCTGAAGTGGCTCGATCTGAAGGATAATCCTCTGGAGCCGGGTTTGGCCAAAGCGGCAGGAGACTGTCTGGATGAGAAGCAGTGCAAACAGTGTGCCTCTAAGGTGGCTCCAACACATTCAGCAGCTTTACGCACAAGAACTAAATGATTCCATAAAGATTTCTTCTTTTCCCTACGTTGTCAATGTCATCAGAAAACATTAACAGATCGAGATTTAATTTCACTAGAATTCCAGTTCCAGTCAATTAGAGCAAATTGACAAGATACTGAAAAAACAAAGCAGCCACAAACCATTACACTACCACAAACATGTTTGAATGCAGACATAATAACACACCTTATATGAAATTCGATGTTTCTCTCATCAGTACTTATGTGACGTTTTGGGAATCTTTAAGATGTTTCTTTTGGAAAATATGATACTGGTCTTTGTGGAATCATTTGTTTTCTCTGGCCTTAACTGAGGCCAGCTCAAAAATAAAAACTCGAATGTTGGTATGTTTCAGGTCCTCCAGCACATGAGAGCCATTCAGGAGGAGTATGATCGCGCACGAGAGAAACGCCTGTTGAAAGAAAAAGGTAGATAATTGAATGTTTCCCCCTAGAGGAAAGATTTTTTTGATGGAGCTATTTTGAAACCCATAAAGCTACATAGGACAGTTCTTGAGTCAAGAAAAATGGCTTTAATCAAATTTTGTTCTTGCTATATATCCACCAATTATTAGTTTGTGGATCCCTCTCTATTTTCTTTCAACTCTATGGTTTGTCATATTTAAAGCCTGAAACCACAAAACAGACGAATTCGCTCTATTTGCGTTTTCAAAATGGATCAAAATGTCTCAGAACCCTGTTTATCTGCGCAGTGTTGATGAATCAGGAGCAGGGGGATGACCTTGTGTCGTTTTTGCACTTAGAGCTGGAGAGGAAGAAGGAAGCGAAGCAGAAAGAGCGGGAGGCCAGAGAAAGGGAAGCTCGCAAACGGGAGAAAGCGGAGGAGAAGGAGAGGAGGAGGAAGGAGTACAACGCTCAGATGGCGGCTCTGGCTGTGCAGGAGCAACAGAAGAAGAAGGGCGAGGAGAAGAAGAAAAAGAACGGGCAAGCAGCAAGTGGGGCTAAAAACTTTTTTATTCTGATTGTTGCGTCTTTCCAAAATCTCAGGCTTCGGAAGCTGAAGAAACTTCAAACATCACTTTTCTTGTCTTTTGCAGATAAAAAGGTCGACGTGAAACCAGCAGCTAAATCACAGCGTTCTCTCATTGGCTGGATTTTGAAGCTCCTCCTCCTGCTGACGCTGGGGATAGCCGGAGTTGCTGCCGCATGTCGGCTGACCGACCTGCAGAGGGAAGAGGTCTGCGTGCCGATCAATGCGGCCGTGGACGACTGTTTATCCTGGGCCAAAGTGCAGGAGGGCGTGGTCAGGCAACTGCTACGCAATCTGTCTTCTGCTGCTAAGGACCTTCTGGAGTCCACACAAACAACTAAGAACTAAACCCTGCCATCAGAGCTGAGGGCTGCAGGCTTTTCCTGGTGTCCCCGGATGTTTTTTTTAACATGTAGAAATCATTGTTCCCGTTTGCGATGCCGGGATGTGGAAGGCCTGCACAGAGACTTATTCCTATGGAATTACTGTCAAAATCTTATTATGGCCTGTTTTCTTCTTACATCAGCTAAATATCTCCCTGCGGATGGCGTTTTGCACTTTACATTAATTGAAGCGCGGGCTGCCCTTGAGCTGTCCAGCTAAATGTGAAGCGGACACGTCGGTGCCGCTCGGGAGTGTCTGTCAGAGGTGTGCGCGTGCCAAAGCTCGTCGCCGTCGGCGCATGTGCAGTGCCTTCTCCATCTAGGTCGCTGTTTCTTGCAGCTGGTCATCGAGTCATTTTTGCTACATGACAAATAAAAAAAACAGGCATATTTTTGCCAAAGACGCAAGAAAGTGAGTTTTCATGTTATTTCTGAGGAGCAAACTGTTGTTTTCACTACAGCTTAAAGGTTAGCTGTCCTAATTTAACATGGATTCATATTGACAATTTAACAGTTAAAACATTTCAGACACATTAAAAGCTAAAGACTTTCAGTTTTAAGATGTTTCTGCAGCCAATATATTTGTGTAAAAAATTTTTTATTTACATTACAATTTCAGATCTGAATGAGAGAATATATGTTTTTATTGATTTGGGAGGGACAGTGCATATTAGCAATTCTGCAAACGCCACAATTAGCAAAAAATCTATTTTTATGCTGTTGTCCCTGGACAATGAGTAATTTATGTTGCTAAAAATAAAATAAAAACTTTAATATTTACATTACGCCAGACTCTAAACTCTTTCAGCAAATTACTTACAAATTCCCTTTTAAATTTTTCCAGCTATGTTCTTAGGAATTTGCATCAGGAAACAATCAATTGGCTGTAAAACGAATCCAATCTTTCTAAACTTTCTCTTTTTATAAACATTTGAAGAGTGTGGCATGTTCCTCCACTCTGCCTCTTCAACTCTAATAGAATACAGCAAAAGATTACCTTCAGAAGTCACCTGCTTAGTACATGGAGAGATATTCCTACTGAGAAAGGCTTACAGATGTGCACTGGTCAAGGTGGCAGCGTGTTGCTTAAAAAGGCCTAGGAAAATACAAAATAAGTAGGAAGCATCTATGTATTTGACCTGCTTTATTCAGCAGGAGGTTTGCTTTCACCCTGGCAGTGGAACGGTTGAACCTGTCGTAAGGCCTTACGACCGTCTCGCCTGCAGCGTTTCGTTGAGGTTGCTGGGGAGCAATCTGGACCAAAACGAGAGCTCTCTTCCTCAAAGGGAGGGCGGTGAAGCCTCTTGTGTTTCTGCTTCACAAATAACGGATGGAGCTCACAGTAGTTCACCTCACTGCTGGACCAGTTCATGTCTGCTGCAGCATGTTTGTTTGTAGTCCCTTTCCTTCATGCAAGCCACGTCTTCCTGCAGCTTGGTCCGAACGGAGTCGTCCACCATCAGCTCGAGGGTCACCTCTTTGAAGACGTTGCACACGGATACCTGCAGAGATGGCGGTTACCGTCTGATCTTCCTGCGCCGTGACCTGAAGTCTCCTCCTTACCTCCTGAAACTGCAGCTTCTTGAACATGGAGATGCTGACTTGGTTGTCCAGACCAATTTTTGCTTGAAACTTTTTGATTCCGAGTTTGCCGATTCCTGATGAAGAGCACACAATTCCCACGTCAATGCAAATGGATTTATTTGAATGGGATTATGTGAAATTTCTGAGCCATTTTGTTTTGATCACATTTTTACATTTTGAAAAGCAGGACATACTTCATTTAACTGTTGATGCTAATACAAATCGATAAACACTTTTCTCTCTCTTCTATGATTAATGTCCTTAATGTGTCACCTAGAATGTTATATCCAACCAAATACTGCATTCATAGTCATTTGCCTTTTGACACACTAAGGTACTCAAAATAAAAATCTGTTTAAAAAAAATGGCAGGTTTAGGTTATAATGTGACAAACAGCAACAGCTTCTCACCGTAGCTCATTATCATGCGAGTCACCTCCTTCCCGATGCCTCTTCCTCTGTAACTGGGCTCTGTTCAGGGAGAGAGGAACGAAAATAATTAAACATTTTTAAAACTTTTTTTTTTTTTTTTTTTTTAGAATAAGGTTCTCGACAAACAGCAGAATGTGCGTCACCTGCTATCATGACCTCCAGCTCTGCCAAGAATGGATCTGAGGGGTCGGTCAGGAAGATGTTGACATCTCCCACCATGCACTGCTCCTCATCGACACCTGGGTCCACCCAGCGCTGCTTGTCCAAGATTATGAATGTGCATTCTGGAAAGTTGCAGCTTGAAACATTAAAAAAAAAAAAAAAAAAAAAAAAAAGAAAACAAAAGCAAAACATTTGTTTACACGTTGGCTGATTCATAGTTATGGTTTGGGTTTGTGGCACCGTACTGTCATTGTCTTCCCTCCAGCTCTTCTGCATGTCGTACTCCTGCTGCAGGCTCAGAGGCTCTGAGGCGGTCAGCTGCTGCAGCTCAGGACATTTCATCCACTCATGATATCTGGGGAAAACAAGAGGATGTACCAACACTGATTATTGGTTTGAATTACATATGATTAATAACAATGTTATATATATATATATATATATATATATATATATATATATATATATATATATATGTTACATTTATTGCAGTTAAAATAAGTCATTTATGAAAAAAGTTACTTTTAAAACGTATTTAAAATAAGTAGTTTGATTTTATTTTCAAAGGCAAATTAAGTTTGAAGTGCATTTTAAACACCCTTTGATTTATGCAAATGGCTCTGTTTCATTTCGATTCGGAGTTCATCTTTGTCTCAAAGATCTCTTAATATTGGAGCCAAATTAAATATATTTAGTTAGAAATAAAGACTCAAATCAGTTAAACGTATCGTTTCTACGGGGTCACCAAAGCAGTCCTGCACGGATCAAAAATAACCCTCACCGTAACGGCTGGTACTGACCTGGGGACGTGCTCTTCATTATATGGAACCAGTAACACTGTGTGTCCCTCCAGTAACGTGTTTTCATTTATTTTCATGATGAACAGACAGCTACAAACAAACTCATAGCAGCTGAGGAGGGCTTCCGTATTCTCTCGCCACGGTTCCTCCTGCGACTGCGCACAGCGGACCAAGTAAGCGAGGCGCCGCCTGCTGGACAGCAGCAGTACTTTCATGTCTGAGCGCTCCCTTTTGATTCTGATTTTATATCTCCTGTTTGCTCCTTTGTTACACAGTCACATGTCAAGAAGACGCATGAATCTGTTAACATGCCAGCAACAGTTTAATTTTAAACTTTAATTGTAGTTCAGTTCGCTTTATTTATTTACTGTCAAATAAAGACAAAAGGCTTATTGTGCTCGGTTAAAATCCATTAAGGGATTAGTGTGCAAGGTTATTCTAAGTGCTTTACAAAAACAATTAAGAATAAGAGGCATACATTAAACAAGATACAACAAATGAAATAGAAATAGTGGGAGTCACATTTACAGAATACTTTATTGCCAAAGGGAAATTAAATACATGAATGCAACATGTATAAGTACTTCTGCAATGCCTGCAGAGAATCAATTAAGGTCTTTCTTTTCATCTCCAACTCTAATTAACGTCAACTTTTGATGATATTATCGGTGTGTCTGGGACTGAAGGTCAAATGGAGGGACACACTAGAGCAGATAAACTACAAGGTATATATATAAAAACAAGAAATTGGAAAATCCTTAATTTTTTCCAGCCCAGTTGTTGACAGCTGCTATCCTGATACATTGTGAATCAGTTGAATAACTCGCTAACAAATTAAGCTCTTCAGTGACATCTGGTGGCGAAAAGTCTGAAGAGCAGCTTTAATTTACACCAAATCTCCAGACGAGATTTCACTTTTTTAGACGTGTTGAATCAAGTGTCAAACTACCAAGATCTTGAGTCTTCCTTGTGGACCTTGAAACCTCACTGAGTGGGCAACCAAATCAAGCTTTGACACAACACTTACAAAGCACCACGTCGCTTTTGGCGACACATGCTCCAGAGCTTCAGCTTTAAGTACACTGTCACTAATAGCAGCTCCTTGAGATTGGACTTTAGCTTAAGATAAACAAATATTTCAAGTTTTTTTTTTTTTGTCTTTTTTTTTCCTCCCCTTTAGCCTCTGAATGCTATGTTGGGATTTATATTGCCCGGCCCAGTCTGTGCCACATTCTGACCGGCTCTTGTGTCTTGTTGATCATGTCCATCCAATGCTGCAGCTGAAGACCCCTGGCGTACATGAAGGGACCCAACACCAGCATTCCCAGCAGGACTGGAGGTTCTGAAAGCAACAACAGCTGATCTTTGACAAAGGTCTTACTATAAAGCGAGGTTCTGATAAAACGTCATGATTAGCAAACGCCTGAAGTAGATTGTTTTTAGAGTAAAAGCCCATTATTTGGTCCTGGAAGCTAAAGCTGTGAGGGGCCAAGAACACGCCGAGATCTCAAAAATGTCAGAAATTTACTTGTAATTTTTAACATTAGTTTAAAATGTAACATGACCCACTTGTTTGTTGCCTTCTCTTTCTATAGAGTTTTGTGGTTTTGTGTTTAAATGTTTCTAAACCAGCAATAACGCTTAGTCTCTTTCTGGTTGTTGTGAACTTTAACATTTACAGCAGCCTGTTAAGTCCGAAACGCAGGGCTGGCATTTCTTTGTATGTTTGTTTTGTCATTTTCTGAGCATTGTGGACTAATCTTTGAATTTGCAGACATTCATGATTTGAATGTCTATGGTGAATCCTGAAGTATACTGATGTTGGGCAGCTAAATTGTTTACTTAGCTCTTCTCATATTGACAGTCATAAAAAAAAATTCTTTTTTTTTTTTTAACCATGAATGCAGCTGATCTAAGAAGTTCTGATAGAAAGCTGCATATTTTTTTGACGCATTAAAACGTTTTTCACCTGAGCGGTTGTCGTTTGGATGCTGCAGCTCAAATCTTAAACAGGCATCATCCAGGTGCTGCGGTCGGAGTTTAAAAGTCATCCTGTAGTTGAAGACGGGATCCTGTTCACCTTTCACCACACAGCTGCGCTTCGTCTTCACCGTCTGCGTGTGCATCTGCAAGCTCACCTGGACACACACACCTGCGGGAACGTAGACGCGTGCTGTGGCGCACTGAGCAGGTAAAAGCTGAAATGAAATTCTGATGAAATTCTTCAAACCTGCATCTGTGAGCAGCTGAAGGCCTCGAGCTCCCAGAACCACCAACGAGAGCCGCTGCAGCGGTGAGCTGTAGCTAAGGGATATCTGCACATCACCCAGCTCTGAACACTGGCGAAGGTCAGACGGCAGAACTGAGCGTGTCGATCATGTCTTTGTGGATGTGTGTGGATGTGTCGGTGTTTACCTGCGTCTCCTCCTCGGGATCAAGGTCTCTCCACAGAACTCTGCCGGCCTGACCAAGCTCCCCTTCCAGGGGAAACAACACTCTGCCCATGGCGTGCCGTTTACCATCTTTCTCCACACTCAGCACACACACACTCAGGGTGCTCCGCAACACACACACTGCTGATACCTGTAAGGCACACACACACTTAGAAGACATGTCTTGTGAAACGATCAGTGTGTATTGTTGCGCTTACATAGATTTGTAACCCATATATCAAGTGTTTATTTCTCCTACATTTTGGTAATTATGGTTTACAGTTAATAGAATTCAACATTCAGTTTCACAGAAAGTTTGAATATTACTTCCTGGCAGATGACTACTCCGACTTCGGACTTGATCAAACTCCAACACCAGCAGATTACTTGGCCTGACTGTGGAAACTTTACACTGAACTTCCAGTAACTTGGAACTTGCTCAAGCCTTATAAGCTTGTTACCATCTATCCATTCCAGGAACTGAAGAAGCCTTTTAGATGAGAGCTGAAATCTCTTCAAGAAACAATAGAAGATGTTCTGTTTAAGCACTTAGGATTGTAAATGTCCCGGATGACTGAGAATCTACACTATTATGTTCGCCTGTGCGCCGTAGACTCTTAAACCTTCATCCCTAAATTAAATAATAAAAAAAAAACATTTTGTTAAAAGAAGATTTTGAAGTATTGAGCATCAGTTTAGTCTCTTATCCTCAGCCTGAGCTTGACATAAGAAATTCAGTTTTTTCCCCATGTCTTAAAAGTGGTTGTGTGTGGTGGCTTTTGAAGCAGCTTTAGTCCACACTTTGTATATTTCCCCCAAAAACCTCCTCAGTTGGATTTGTTTTAGAATTCTTGTGTTGATGCAATTATCTAGTTTTGCATTGCATTTCGTCCTTCCACTTAATTTTCCATTAATATACCTGGATAAAGCTCTGTGTGAACAGCTGCGTTGTTTGATATTGATCCTTTATGGCTTACCCTCCTTGTGAAGCAGTGTCTGCTGGACAGTTGTTAAGTCTTCACTATGATTGTGACCCTGAAGTTTGGAGCTTGTTTTAGCTTAGTCATTTCTCACTCAGACTTTAATGATTTTAAAATGTATGTGTTAGCTTATAAACTCAATTACTAAAGAAAAATAACTTTTCAGTAATGCTCATATGTAGGTAGATGCTCCTGGGAACTCAAAGTTGCAAATTCAACCACATGTCCTTGCCTGGAAAATCAAGCAGTCGTTAAACTCTGGGTCAGGTCCCGTCCCCCGGGCCTTAGCCTGCCGGGGCCTCCGGTCATCGGGAAGAAGCCGCAGCTCCACCAGCGTCATGTTGCTGTGGAAACGGGGGAGGAGGTTGCTGAGGCGCAGCAAGGAGACCACGAGCTGCTCGCTGCTGTGACGATACTCTACAGAGAAGCAGAGGCGCGTGGCCATGCCAAGAGGAGGGGCCGCAACCTCGTTCAGAGGGGTCATAGCGTACAGACCGGTCAGCACCGACCCCACTGGGTACCAACCTAAAGAAAACCAGGGATGCAGAAAAATAAATCAGAATGCAAACAGATTTCGGACACTACCAACTCTTTGCTAGGCCGATCTACTGGAGAATCTCTGTTGTTCACTGTAGAGGCAAAAATACCAATCAAGAAAATTCAGAAAGAAGAATTACTAATTAAATTGCTGGAAATGCAAAACCTAACATTAACATAAACACATTATACTTCACATCTTAATCATTCACTGCGTCGCGTCGGTATTAGTTTTTGGGAACATATTTTAGTTATTATACCAACCAGCAGGTTAATAATGAAGGTTTAATTTTTAAATGTAAGTTTTAAAAGCCTAGATTGTAGATTTCAAATTAAAAGCATTTCTTTAGTGCAATAACTGCAGCACTCATGACCTACTTCTCACTGACAGTGACCCACGGTGAGCCAGAATGTCTCGCTGAGCATCCGCCTTCATCGCTCCCTCCTGTTCTTTCTCCTGGCTCTCAACATCTCTCAGAACCTCAGTATTTTGTGGAATATAGTGAGGAGGCAAAGAGAAAGGGATTTCACCATGTCTTACATAAACAACAACAAAAACAACAACAACAAAATGCATTTAGTTCTGCTGGTTTGGCATTTTCCCTGGGTTACTCTCAATACATCCACTAATACTTGCTGCTGGGACTTGCCTGGCACAAAAGCCTTGAGACACAGAGATCACCGGAGCAGAGTGGGCCGGTACCGATGGCGCCGTGCCGATCAGCTCCTGATACTGACCCTGCTTGTTCTTCTTCCTCCTCAGGCAGCACATTGTCAGAATCAGCAGCAGCAGCACGAGCAACAGCAGACCAACGGACAGACAAACAGCAAGCAGCAGCGCCTGGTCTGAACAATCAAACACCCAAACTTATTCTCACAGGACTCACTTCTGTTCCAAATGTGTCTTTACTGCGTCTTTATTCTCACCAGTCATGATAAAAGTTCTTCTCGTCAGCTTTAACTGAGACAGAATGGCCGTCCAAACATGAGGCAGCAGCTTAGCGTTCTGCCTGAACTGTTAGTGACGGTGAAGAGCAGTGAGACTTGGACGCAGCTGGCCGTTTCTCACCATATCACTCTGCTATCTGAAAGACTGGATTAGTAGGCGTCTGGGCAGAAATACACATTGGGCATTTTGTTGACTTTGGAATTAAATGCTAACCGGTATTATGAACTAAATTTTTACTGCATTGTAATAGTATTATATTAGAATATAAAAGATTAAATTCCAATTTTTCTCTCTGTGTGACTAGAGTGAATCATTTAGTGAATGTTTTTTTGAGAATAAATTTCTTTGAGTTGACCCTTTTTAACTCAATTATGTTATGTACATATAAATACCATAGTGTGGAAAAGTTTTTCCCCCTTCACAATTTTATTTTATTTTTGCATGTTTCTCATGTTAGCCAATGTAAATAGTCAAAGACAGCACAAAATGCAGTGTTTAAATGAACATGTTTAATATTACGATAAATAAGGTTAGTAGATTTCTAAGGAAGCTCAGTCACTGACTCTTGCATTAGCTCCTGCTGAGAAAGCATATGGTGACAGAGGAAAGGAACAACTCCCTTGTAACAGCAAGAGGCCTCCAGCAAAACCAGAACCAGGTTCAGTAGAGGCAGCTATGTTTTGAAACAGGACAACCTAATCCCGTTTAGAAACAAAGAAAACCTTCAATCTTTCACTCAACAAGTTCTGTTTGAGGTTACTTCAGACTAAGACAGGAAGTAAATGTTGTTGTGTGCTAATTGCTACTAGCCAAATAGTTTTTGTTTGTGCTTATCGTCTAAATTTAGCATAATAACATACTAATTAACACCGTCACTTTTGTTATTTGACCCAAATACAGAAACCAAATACAGTTTTAATGTAACGAGCAGCAAGCCGAGTTCAGACAAGGATGCCTTTAACACTCAACTACATTCATGCATAATGACAGTCCTGACAGATGACCTTATCCTGAATTTGAATCAAAGTGCTTATAAGCCACCCGCTGTTCGCTTCCACACACAAAGACCGGATTGGACAGTAGCTAATAAGATGACTGGTAATCCTCAGGGCTAAAGGTAGAGAGTAATGGCTCTTTCTTTGTCTCTCACACAAACACACACAGAGACAAATGCACCGAACAATGCACCTTTAAACAGAAAAAAGAAAAAGACAGTTGCGCCTTCGTCGACATCACATGTGGCCCAGCAGAGGCAGAGGAAGAGGATCAGGCTTAAGGAGGGTCACAGCGGAGGAAACTCGGCCGCAAGGCTTTTTATGTGGTTGACATCGACAGAGGGAAGCCATTTAAGAAGGGCGTGAGGACATGAGGGGAGGAAGGAGAGGCCCCAATTAGAGCTGCCTGCACTGTGGCCGGGCACAGGGCAACACAGGACACAACTTGTGAACTTTCAGGTAAGAGGTTCATCTTCATTGTGTGGTTGCATGTGTGTGAATATACTTCGATTTGATTATTTGTGTTTACAATCTATGCAGATCTGCTGCTGTTGAGAATTTCTATGATGTGAATTCATTATTGTGCTTTTAATGAAATGCTAGATTTTCTGATTTGTTTTCCCGCTCATGAATACAACAGTACTTCATTTTTTTTTTTTTTTTTCTGCAAATAGAATCTGCTGACACCTATCTGTACTGCAAGGGGTAATCAAATAATTACCATATTGTCCCAAAAGTTATGTTACAATATCTCCACTTGAATTATTATTTTATCTGTTTTCAAGTGGCAAAATGCACATTTAAAACTGTCATTTAAATCTCGATTTTGTCTCAATAATCGAATAATCTGGCGCTGCGTAATCCCATTTGGTTAATCTGGATTTTGTGTGTTTGTGTATCTGTGTTTGAATGCTCTCATTCAATTCCATGAGAAATATGTCATCCCAAAACTGTTTGGAAATCACGTCGAAGGAGCATCCATGCTCAGATTTTACAGCAGTGTAGCATGTGGGCGCCATGAAACATGCCGCTTGTTGCAAGGGACCTGCAGAGAATTAAGATCTGATCCTGCAGCTTCTGCTGGCTTTACGGGGCTTTGAACTGGGTGACAAAGAGAGTTAGCACCAAGCTAATGAGCACAGCAGAGGTTTGCAGTTGAGGAGATGGCCAAGATGGCTAAGAAGAAACCGGTATTAAAACACCCGGAGTTGCAAAACCGGTTACAAACCAAAAGTTGATCAAAGTTTGATCAACTTTTTATCTACAAGTTGATAAAAATTCTCTGGTCTTAAAGATAGCCCTTGGGCAAAAGTTACAGAAATTCCCACAGAAGTTCATAAAGGTGCTTCTGAATATTTTTAGAATATTTTTACACCCAATAATTTGACCCGGTGTAAAACTAACACATCAATTCAACAAAAGGACATCATGGCAGTCAAACAAGGAGGTGGTAGAGTGATGATCTGGTGCTATTTCGTTGCTTCAGGACCTGAACATTTTGCTGTAGTGGATGAAACAAATAAAAATCCAAAAGAAAAATGTCTGCCTACTACTGCCATTGCTTCAGTTGAACTTCAACTGAAGCAGTGGTGCACTGATGAAACCTCACCAGCAAATTTGCCTCTGAAACAGTAAATGAGACAGAATAATCATTTCAGAGTGGCATGGTCAACGTTTGGATTTTTACTCCTATTGATTCTAATTTGTTTGAGGATTGGAAATACTCAACTGTGTCAAAATAGCAAGAGGGATTTCTTCATTCCATACTTTGAAGAGTTTAAATGTTATGTGTTTGTCCTTACAGGTCTGGGCCGTTGCCATGGCGAGGTCTGGTCGCCCTGCCTCTGAGTCCACCTGCTGCTCGGTTGGACAGTCGCTGTCCTTGTCCAGTGAAGTTGGCGTTTTGGAGGACGAAGATGACCGGACTCCTATTTTCTCCCTTTCTAAAAGCTCAGTAGACGTCGTCACAGCAACAGGCCCCCCTCACAAGCGAGACCTGGCCTGGATGCGACTGGACCTGAAGCGCAGCTCCAGCACCAACACGCACTCTGACCAGAATCAAGTGACGCTACAGCAGCTGCACCTTCACAAGTGGCACCACAACAGCCACCAGTTTTCAGTCGGACTTGCCTCAGAATGAGGACTTGCACAGCCCTCCACCTCTCAGTGAGCGCTGGATTTCCAACATGCACCGCTGGAGTGGCTGCAGCAGCAGCACGCACAGCCGCAGCAGCACTCCGGACACGGTTGTAGGGAAGGAGCCTACAACCTCGCGCTCCTGTTGTCTCAGCCAGGAAGCACCCGGCTGCTTCACCCCAGATTCTCCAATGTCCAGAGTGACCTCTCCTCCAGCCACACCCTCACCACTGATTTCCCCCTTCCACACACCTACTTTACCACCTCAAGATCATTTAGCTTCTTCACCACTAACACCAAGCACACACGGGGAGTCTGAGGACTCACCTCGCCCTCGGATAACCTGTAGAGACGACAGCAACTCCCCCGATAAACTTTTATTTCAGTTTCCTTCCCCAGTCCAATCGCATGCAAGCTTAACAGATGAAGGACAGTGTGCAAATCCTGCATGCCTCGTCAACGATGAGAGTAAAGAGTCATCCAGCCCCACAAATACCCAAGCAATGGAAGATAAAGGAGAGGAAAGTCCACCGCCAGCTGGTTGCATGCTGGAGCCGAGTCCTTCTGCAGAAAAGACTGATGTCAAAGCCAAACTCTCAGGTTGCCATTATCTTCTGTCATTGGAGCAAAGTTGCCAAATGGGCAAAAGTTGGAGAACACCACTTGTTTCTTCCTTGAGTGACTCACGGTTGGGTGACCTCATGATGCACTTGGAGGCTACCGCCAATAATCTAAAGGCAGATCAGCTTCGGGAGGAAGGAACGATGACCTCACAGCGGGACGTGACGGATGCTGCGGTGCAGACAGGCTCCCCTCTGAGCTCCTGCTGCGACTTTCAGAAGAACATGTCCGACTCCAACAGTGGCTCGCACTCGCTCTTGGGCTCTCCACCCGGATCCAGGCTAAACTTGAAGGCGTCTGTGGGATCCCACTCCAACCTGGTTTCGGCATCTTCAAGCATGTTCCCAGTGAGCAGCGGTGAGGAGGAGGAGGAAAAGCAACAAAACACCCCAGAATGGGACGCTGCCGCCGCTTCTACACGGTATCTGGAGAGAAAAAGATCATGTCTGAAGGCCCAGTCTGAAGACTGTGATGAGCTTGGCAGAAGGGGCAGCATGAAGCAGGTGCTATGGGATGAGGATGGACTGACGTGGGACATTCATGGAGCATCCTTGGACCCCGAGGAGCTCAGCACCGCCATACAGAAACATCTGGATCTGAAGAATAGCCCCCAACCACAGAGCCGCTCCTCGAAGAAGAAGAAAGCACCAATGCCTCCACTCATATCCAACATGGTAACAACAATGGCCCCGGACACAAGCCCACCAGCAATGAGCATTAAGTGCATGGTGGAGGGTGAGAGTCAAGAGACCCTGGAGACTGAAGCAGCGAGCGAAGTGCAGCCAGAAACAGGGGACCGAAAGCAGGAAAAGAAGGAGGCTAACTGTAGAAGAAGCAGAGACGAGCAAGGCAAAATACAAGAAATAGAAGAGGAGGAAGGTGGAGAGAAGACAGCCAATAGCATAAAGTCACCAACGCAGGGGAGTGGGCACAGCAAGAAAAAAATAGTGATCCGATCCCTGAGGAGGCCTGGATGGTGCGGAGGATCCAAAAAGACGGATGACTGAGACTCTGTGACTCTTGCACAGCATTAAAAGCACAGCATTAAAACTGAGTTTTGAAGAGACTCGCTCAATCAGGGCGGGGTCAAAGCCTTCCCACAGCATACCTTCTTTTATTTCCTATAGATTTGGTTGGTATCTGCCACTGGAGTCAAGCTGTCCTGATTCATCATGAAGTCCCTAAATAAAGACTTTTCAGAATAGATGTTCACTGAGGTTTTATGCTTTTCCCTTTCAACTGTGTGAGCACCTTCAGCTCAAGATAGCTGTACACAACTGCATGTCTGTAACTGAAAATATATGTAAAATCAAAAGTGTGACAAAAACATCAAGTGCTAATATGTTAGAAACCTCAAACAGCTGAAGCCAATGATTGTGACTGAACACACTCCTCCTGTATGTGGACTGGTGAGAGCTTATTTATTTAACATGATCAACAAACATCAGCAGATCTTTTGTACTGAAGGAGGAGAAAAATTGCAGGAAAGGAAAATCATTTTATTAAGTGGCAAAATGTATCCTCACAAACAACAGCAGCGACTTACTGTTAATCCTGGGAAAAGAACTGTAACACTGCAAACACTACTGATCCAGGTTATATGTCATCAGCTATACATGATGAGAAGGGTATGACAACTCTTTAAAGACAATTAAAAAGCCAATTAGAATTTACTTGTAATCTATACTTTCAGTATTTGTATGTTTAATGTTTAAAAATAGGATGAGATTTGCTATTTTATCACTTTTAATTGATGAAGTAAGAACAGTAGAAGTCTGTATGTATTTTTTAGATCTCTATAAACTTAATTTTCTGTCATTCATATTAAAGTCTGGTCATTAAAAGATTTTTTTATGCAGTAGCATTACCGGTTGTTTTGTTGTCTCTGTGTTTGTGGGTTTTTTATTTTGTTATGTTAAATAACAGGACAGAACAGTAATAAAGCAAAGCAGAACTTTATCCAAAGCTGTCATATCGTTATAATTCAGGGATGTGTCACTACGTTCTGTTTGTAGAAAGAAGAATTTCCAAGTTTCAAGTGGAAATATTTGAACGAGTTTTGAAGTTTGAATTGTAACTGGGAAATTTGGAGAAAAACCAAAACGTGATCTGTGCCAAGAAACGACTCATTTCAAGATTTAAAGCTCCATTTAGAAGAGTGAACAAATCAAATCACACCAGAAACCTTTTGATACCTACAAAAGATATGAAATATGACTAAATATTAGTAGGGTTGTGGGAATATATTTGTTAACCTGGAATTGATAAAGGCAGGTGGAAACTACATAAACTATGAATTGGAAAATAGTCGCAAATTAAGATCCCTAATTTTAATCATTATGTCCTCTATACACTGTATATTTGATACTTTTTTTCTGGGCTTTAAAGCTAAATTATCCGTATCGTGCTTGTTTGCTTGTTTTCCTGCCCGTGCCACGCTTTACCTCATTCACCTGGTAAACACATGCACACAAAGTAGAGTTGTACGCAAACTTGGTGAACCCCAGTGGTGAGATCTGACCATTCAAGCTCTGTCATTCAGATGAGCGGGCACATTCTCTTTTATTCACTGCAGCAAGTAAAGCTCTGCTCACCAGGGGCTTCTACTGCAGCTCCTGTTGGCATATTTTTACAGAAGTATGTTTATGTGTAGATATTTTGTAAAGTTGAGCTATTTGTTAGGCATATGTAAACTGTAATGCTATTAGAATGAATGAATGGAGAGGAAAGGTGGTCAAAGTTTAGGGGAAACTGGAAAAACAACATAAGATTACGAATACTTTTAATGGTAAAGAAAAAGTAAAGAGTTAATGGCAGCAGGAACCCCTTTAGTGACATCATGTAGGAGAAAGTCCCACAGTTTCAATGAATGACGGCACACACGGTTAAGTGCAGCAACAGCTCCTTCAATAGCTTTGTCCAAGACAGAGACGGGATTAAACAGAGAAAGACAAAGACAGATGGATCATCTATAGGGAACCTGAGTGAAGGTGGCCCCCCCACCTTCTTCAAATCAGACAAAGTTGGTGTCAAACGTTTGTGCTGCGTTTGTGCAGCAAAAATGTTCGTTTGTGCCGCCACCATTTTCAAGATATAAAGGAATGTTTTTAGAGGTCATCAAAGGTCAACCGGCCCCCCCACCTTCTTCGAATCAGACGAAATAGGTGTCAAACGTTTGTGCTGAGTTTGTGCTGCGTTTGTGCTGCGTTTGTGCTGGTTTGTGCAGCGAAAATTTGTAAAAGTGAAAAGTGATTTTTTTTCTCGAGGCTACATCACTTTTCACTTTGTACAAACCAGCACAAACGTAGGACAGTTGATTGACACCAAATGTATTTATTTTTGCAAATGTGAGCAGGGCCAGGGGAATGGTTGACCTCTGATGACCCCTGGAGAACATTTTTCTTAATATCTTCAGAATGATACCAGCACAAACAAAAATTTTTGCTGCACAAACCAGCACAAACGTTTGACACCAATTTTGTCTGATTTGAAGAAGGTGGGGCGGCCACCTTCACTCAGGTCTATGGGGAGACGGCATAAAGTCATTGGACCTCCAGGAACGGCACCACATGTAGCTTCTGCTGTTGACATTTGGTGCTGCAATGTGATGAAATTTAGAGAGAAACTGGACTGCAGTGTTTGTGCTGCACTTGTCCTGCATCGAACATGACAAAGGTTGCAATCAGGCCACTGTGTCACTCCAATCAGTCACGTGACAAATACACTAGTTTGTGTACAATACTGTGATGTCTTTGTCTTGCACGCATGTCTGTGTGCTGGGAGAATTCTATATGGATGTGAAAGTGCTGATGGGCCTCCCCTGAAAAAAAAAAAAAAAAAAATTCCCTTTTTCTCAGCTGCAGTAAAGCTCAAAGCTACAGGAGAACTATCCAGCGCTCTGCTTTTGTTGTGACACTAACTCATTGTCGCTGGAGGATTGGTGTTGTGCTTGTGTTTGTGTGTGTGAACTCTACCTGTTTGCGTACATTTTGGTGCTGTTTGCTATAAATAGTCCCCGCTTGTGGCCCGGTTGGTGATTCTGTGGGAGACGATGGCTGCACCAGGACCTCCTCTGCTCTGGTTTCTGTCCCTTTCGCTGCTGCTGCTTTTGAGCAAGGCATCCCTGCCTGCGGCTGCATACACGCTCATCCCAGCACAACAGCCACAACACAAAGTCCTCCAGCTGGGTGAGAAAAAAACGAATCAACTCCACCAACACCAAAACAAGTCTTGTATTGCTCATGCAGTAGCTCTGTGGTGTATGAATGTGTTGGTTCTGTCCTCTTAGACTGGCCGCAGGACTGCGGCATGCCCCACTTCAAGCCAAACATGATTGAGAGGATTGTCTCTGGAAATGAGGCCAGACCTCACTCCTGGCCCTGGCAGGTCTCTCTGCAGGTAAAACACACTGACAGGATTCTCTATTTTAGGAAAGCGCCATAGTTTCTGCTTATTTGCAGCGTTAATTAGCTCTTCCCAAGTCAATTTCATCCAGTATTTTTTAATCCAATCAGATCAGTAGATTGCAATGAATTAAAGTTAATTTATTTCAGAAATAAAATTGATCACTATGACATAATACCAATAATAGCAATTTAACAGAAATGTAAGGCGACGGACCACACAACCTGTGACAGTAGTTCAGCAGACAGTGACTGACACCCAGCAAAGGAAGGATGAGTTTTAAAATGTGAGCATTAAAGATGCTGTCTGTTCACAGAGAGCTGTATCCAAATTTATTGGAAAGTTAAGTAAAAGGAAAAAATTTAAAAAAGCAACTAGGGAAACACGAGAAAATCCTAGATAGATATGAGCTATTTATAAACGTTAAGATATTTAACGTTTTTTAAAGCTTAGTCATTTTAAAAAATATACCTGAGTCATATCAGAAATAAAAATATAGAATGACATTTTAATTTTGTATAAAATCTAAAATAGTTAAAGTAAATCCAAGTTAGACACATTTCTAGCTGAACTTTAAAAGCTGCTAACGTGAAACCTAAAAATTTCAGGAGTTAATCATTGACTTTTCTTGCTCCTCTTTTCAGCATAGCTTCCTCTCAAAAGACAAAAATAGATACATTTACTAAAAATTTGATTGCAGTATCTGGTTGTCTGTCTGTCTCAGGTTCGACCCAGAGGAAGTAAACACTACATTCATGTCTGTGGAGGAACTCTCATCCATAAGAACTGGGTGCTAACTGCAGCTCACTGCTTCCAGAAGTAAGAAACACCCCATAAATCTCACACCTTAAAGAAACTGCAAGTTTGTATGAATTAAATACAACATCTGATTTAAAAAAAAACTGTGCGTTTTTTATTTTGTCAAACGCTCTCAGGGGAAAAGCGGAGGATCCTGGGAGCTGGAGGATTGTCCTCGGGAAGCACCAGCTGAAACGCTCAGAGTCTGCAGAGAGGATTTTCCCCATCAAGAAGATCTACCGGCACGAGAACTTCCGCTATCCTGCTCACAGCGAGCTGGACTACGACATCGCGCTGGTGAAGGCCGGCACGGACATCCTGCCTTCAAACTTCATCCGCTATGCCTGCCTGCCGCGCAAGCAGAGCCCCCTCAAACCGGGGCACTACTGCTGGGTGACGGGCTGGGGAGACACCAGAGGTGAGTCAGGATGGGACGAGGGACTCAGACACTGAGGAAAAGTAGGGCACTAACAATAGTAACACTAGAACAGGACAATTGGATATTGCTGTTTAACATTACTGGAGATGAACAACGTATCGACTTTAATATCAGTGTTGGCAGAAGTTAGTCATTTTTAAACATATCGGAATCGGCCGAAGTTATTAAGCGATTTCATCCTGTTAACGCTTGTATGTGCGTCTCAGGAGGAGAAGGGATTCAGTCTATGATCCCTTCTCCTCCTATGATAGTGATGCAGCACGTTTAGCATCAGGAGTGATGAGTCCATCCAGTTTGCAAATGATCCTGTAACATTCAGAGCACGAATCTGAAGAATCTTTCCTCCAAACTCTGAGACCTTGATTGTTTGTTGGATAATTGTCAAGTTGGCAAGTCTTCCCATGATGACATTTCCATGTTGAAAAAACCTTTTCTAACAGCAGCATTTTTTTTTTCAAGCTGAACCACATCTACTCATAAAATTTATCCGACTCTGAGGGAACAGGAGTTTCACTCTGAAGTAAATTACTGACAAGGTACGTAGATTTTATTACTGTAATTAAAAGCTTACTCACTCTATAAACACTTGTTAGGTGGGAAGGAGAACGTTTCCCTGGCAGAAGCGCTGAATCAAGCCCGTCTGCCCATCATCGACTTCAAAACTTGTCGGCAGAAGAAGTTCTGGGGCGACCGTGTCCGGGACTCCATGATCTGTGCCGGGTTCAGGGACACCGAGGGCCCACCTGCGGCGTGTCAGGTAAGGACTCCCCATGGTTTTATAGGAGCTTTGCGTCTGTCGTTTTTCTCATGGCTTTCTTCCTTTCAGGGCGACTCAGGCGGTCCTCTGTTGTGCCAGCTTGGCCGCGATCGCTGGGAGGTGCACGGCGTGGTGAGCTTTGGCCCCATCGGCTGCACCGTGGAGAACAAACCCAGCGTCTTCACCCGCACCACAGCCTACATCCCCTGGATAGAGGCGACGCGCATCAGGGACTTCTTCCTGCACTGAGAGGGCCCTGCTGACTCAGCAAACCTAACCTCTGCTCCCTTACGCCGTTCCTTTTTTCCACCAAGCAAACCCTTCATGATGTAAATATGAACTTTAAACGTGCAGCTAGTTTCCATTGATGTACATCGGCATTTTACAAGTGACCTTCTGCAATAAAAGTGATAAAAAAGCTGAATATTTGTGAACATTTGCGTTTCGTTTTATTTCACTTTATCAAACAGCGTACTTGATGGAGAAACATGAAAAGTAAGCAGTTCCGGTACAGCTTTGCAGCAACTCCCGCTCCCCAGAGCAGAAACCACTAACATACGTTTTAATAAATACAAGTCATCAGACCATCGGGATTTGTTCCATTTTTACAGGTGGCGAGTTTTTCAGTCTGAAAACGCCTCGTCTGGACCACACACCGGGTGCTGTCCAATAAACTGGCTCATTCAACCTAAATGTCAGCACACTCTTTCAGCAAAGCATCACTGGAGACGGACGACTCATTCATAAACAATAAAACTAAGTGTAAGGATTTCATACCACATCCTCACTGATCGGGACTAACACAAATGATCTGGATTTCCAGAGGAATTAACTTTTCTCTCAATTCCCAGAATGCTTCAGGGCGAGTGACAAGAGTCGGGGAAAAGAACACCGAATTGAACTCGAACCCGACAGTTTGTCGTTAAAGGTCGTGTCCTCCAGATACTTGGACCTAAGTATGAAGTAGCTACTGCACGGAAGAGGCTAGTAGAGCCGGGACGAGGGCGAGGAGCCGCTGAGATGATCCCAGTTGTTGTACAGAGCGTAGGCGCCGGATACGGCTAAACCAACCAGACCTCCACGGGCCGCGCTCTTTAATCCCCCTGAGAGAAAAAAAAATAAACGGAATCATCATCATCATCTCTGAAAACAATCATTAGACATAATATTAGGTGTTCAGTAAATAAGACCTAACCTCAGGATGGGAACTCAAAGAAATCTGCTCAGTTTGAGCTTTAGAGGCTTTCTAAAGATCATCTTCGAATCTGCATAATTATCACTCTGTCAACTGTTTGTTACAACACGCCCAACCTATTATTTTCATCGTATGTATAAATTTACTATCTTCTTGTTACCTCCCACAGCTTTCCACTGAAAGAGTGAATAATAAATTCATCTTTTACATGAGATGTGAGAAAAGAGCACTGTTTGAGAGCATTTACTAAGCAGGGAGAAAACACCTCAAGAAATAAAACAAACGTTTTTATATTGATAATTAGCACCGCAACAATTCTATTAAAATATAAACTAAAAAGTTGCTAATTTAATTAAAAAAAATTAAAATAAAAAAAGCATATTATTATAAACATGATGATCTTTGAATCATAATTCAGTAAATGAATGACCAATGCCCAAGCAGAGACACCTACCGCTGGATTTGAAGAGCATCCCTGTTAACGTGCCAGCAGCCACAGTGTTAATGTCATCTTCTGCCCCTCTGGCTTTCTCTATCGCCACACCAAAAGCACTATACAACAGAGCTGCAAGGACATTAACAAAAGGCACCAGAGTTAAAAGGACAAGACTTTGCAAGGGCGATTTAAAAAAAAAACAACAACAACCTTAAAACGTTTGATTTGGTGACAGTTAAGTTTTCATTCTAATCTCACCGACAGAGCCGAGAGAGTTGGCCCACGAAGCCCCCTGCCTGGTCACCATGTTCAGAATTCTGGTGAAGAAAAAGTACAAATATTAAGAGGGGAAATGATTTCAGAGGAAATAGACATGTTACCTGTGAACTTCACAAAATCTCGTTTTATGGAAAAAGTGTGAAAGGCAGTACGTATATTCGACAGAGTGAACTGTGTCCATGCTTACTGTACGTTACGAGGTTTGGACCATGCCATGTCTCTCGTCTCCTTCAAGCCCATCCTCAGACCATTTAAAGCTCCCAGTGTGGCTCCTGTGATTGGTATTAGAGTTAGAGTAAGGCAGGACAAATTTTGAGTATAATGTTCTCAGCATCGCAAGTGCTATTTCTGCTCAACATAGAAAGAAATTGACAGACTTCAGCAGCAATTTGCTCCCACTTAAATAGATAAGGTTTACAGATCAACAGCAGTGGTTTTGTTGCCACTGGAACGCAGGACAGGATTGTGTTGGGTTTTTTTTTTTAAATAAGCTGTCAGGATGAAAGTGAAGGCAACTGAGTTTTATTTAGACTCAACTTTGATCTGAATGTCAAACTGCAATTAGAAATTAAATGGCCGACACAGATAAACAATGAATAACTGCACTATATCAACAGTACAGACAGACCTTACATTGGACACTTTTATACGATTGTGTTTTAAAACTTTAAAAACCATAAATTATTCCTTGGTAGAACATGTCTGTAAGTTGGAGGATTTACCCACAATTCTATTTGAAAAATAACGTAACCACACAAACATTTCCGATTTAAAAAGGGGTTGTTTCTACAATGTATATATATTTTAACATAAGTAATTAAGACATTTCTTTGTGATTTTAAGGGAGATAAATTGAACCAAGAATTTCAGCTTTAACATTTGTCTTAATTTTTAGCATGCTTTGTTGATCTTTAAAACAGACTGATGGGGTTTTTTTTTGTTTTTGTTTTTTTGCTAAGCATCCCAAGCTCCTCTCAAAAGCTGACAACTTGGTATTATTCACCTGTCATGCATGAGCCTCCAATGGTGAAGAAAGCCAGTTCAAATCTCCCTCTTGTCTTGTTGGCCCCTGTCGGTAAAATGAACTCATCTGTGTCCTGCAACACAACCATTTTTTTTTTTTTTTTTTTTTTTTTTTTTTAGATTAGCCCAGACAGGAGGACCATAAAACTCAAACAGTTTTTCATGGGAATAGTGAGATGAAATCTACCTGGACCAGGAAACGAGGGTCGACGTTGAGGTAAGGTGAAAGAGGACTCATTCCTGTCACTGGAATACAGACGCAATCCGAAGTTTAAAAACCATGTTAACCACCCAGCATGTGAGCAATGTGACAGCGGCTAACATCTCAGTGTCGTTGCAGCTAGCATCACAGGATACTTACGTGGGACACCGGCGAGCTCTGTGTTGGAGTATTCAGGAGCACCACCGCCACCAAACAAACCTCCGAGACCCCCTTTGAATCCTCCAGAGCCCTGAGAGTTGTTGTCCATGGCTGTAACCCTCTCTGGAGACTCAGACTGGAGTCTAAAGAAGCTAACTGAGCCGAGGCGGCTAACCTCAGCAAGAGATGTCGTAACACAAAGTAAATGACGAACGTGACCGCTGGATTTTTCCAAAACCCGCAGAAAATGTCCAATCCGAGAATATTCTGTATTCCGGTATAATTTTTCGAACGAAATCAACGTTTTCTACTTAGAAACAACTGAGATTCTCGAGCGACCATGTCCCTGACCTCCAGCAGCCACGCTCTGCCGTAAAGCGATCGCCGGTAACAAACTGTTACGTCAACAACCAAGGTGTTCACACTTAAAATCAAAACTCCGAGTCCCCCAAAAATATTTCACTATGTATGATGTAATGCCTAAATATTTAAAGTCACAGTGAATTTAAAGTGTCAATTTTGGGTTTTTTTTTTTTCCTCTCTTCGATAAATTTACGAACAAATTTACGACAACTCAGTGGCACTTTGAAACGGAAGAGTAGATCGCGCTGCTCCAAAAAAAAAAAAAAAAAAGATACGACTGCGCATCCGCCATGTTGCGAGTGGCAAATCCATCTAGGATATCTATATTCCGGCTGTTTTGAATAAAGCGAGCACTAAAGTTTACGTTCTGCTAACATATTTATGACTCGTTTACACCTAAAATTATTGATGTTGATTTTGTAAGCAAACAATTCCTCATATTCAAATTAAGAAGGAACAACCACTACGAAACTCATTGTGTATAAATTGTTTAATTGATTTTGCTATCGGAATGTTACAAATAAATTAGTTTCACTCAGTTTGAGTAATCTTGATTAAAATATTTATTTTATTTTTTGTTCTGCCAAAAATATTTGTCAGTGGATATGAAATCTTAATATAACTATTGTTTGTGTTTGTTTTTTTATATACAAAATTATCTATGACTTGTCAAGTCATATTTGTATCATGTTGCGAATGGCAATTTTTAATAAGTGGATCTATTGTCAGAATGAAAACAATAAGAGTCCTTGACCTAACTGTAAGTCATGATAATGCAAATTATTTTTGATATATCTAAAAAAATTATTATTGAATATTTCATAACTTTTATTTAGATGTCTATGATTTATGAGCTTCAGTCTTATTTTTGAAAATGTGATGAAATTGGGTAAACATGAAATAGTGCTTTAATTTTAAAACAAGATAGAATCTGATAACACCACAATTCAATTCTTATCTTGACATAATGAGATGCTGTCCTATAACTTCAACTTACTTTACTCAAAAAGGACAACTATTATTAAGCAGGCTGGTATTCATTTCAAATCCATCTGTATGGAAATGAAAACTTTAGGAGCTTGACAGATCATCCAAAAGTCTGTGTAGGCATTTTCCTTGGGGGATACATGTTTGTGTTCCTTCACTGCTTTTTCTCCTACCTGTTTCAGCTTTTAAACGCCTCCTGAAAGCAGCTGTAGTTCCTGACATGCTACACAGGGAAGCAGCAAAGAGCCAGCAGTCCAGATGAGGGTCAGACTTGTTTATCCTGGTCCTCCCCAGGTCTCCTTTCTAATTAGGCCTGATTTGATTAAGTGATTTCGTTTAATGGGGTCCAGAACATGCAGATATAAGGTAAGATAACCTAACGGGAAAAACTGAGGTAGAAATGCTCAATTGATTTAAAGACAACTTCCATATGATTCACTGTGGGCTTTATGATCCAGCCCTCATTCAGAACATCCTTCTTGCGTGTGCATATGTGAAGACGCAGGTCCACCGCAGCTCGGCCCATCTGGTGCCGGTCGGAGGGACAGAGACTCTGAAGGAATGCAGTGTGCTGAATTTCACAAATAACAGAGCGTCTTATTTGGATGCGGCCATTGTGTGTGTGTATTCAGAAGGGATACACACAGCTCAGAAGCGATGAAGTTTGCCATTGTCGCCCAGTGTGGGTGTTTTCAGACTCTCTGGCATGATGTGTGAGTTAGTGTTCTGTGTTACTGCCCAGTGTGCCCACTGTCTTTCCCACAATGCGCCATTCAGCTGTGGGCCTCTCTCGCTCCGCTCTCAGATGGCGCTAGCACACATTTTGTGCTTCTGGCTAATCATCGTCACTGGGGATACAAACCACATCTTTACTTGTTGGATGAAATAGCTGTGATGTCATCTTTGTTATCTTTTTCAGGAACTTTTCATCTTCTCCCTCCTTGCTTCCTACTTTTCCTCTCTCTCTCTCTCTCTGGCTCTCCCTCTCTCTCTTTCATTCTGTCTCTCTGAGCTCCCAAACACAAAAGACAGAGAGGCCACGACAGGACCCCAGTGTAAGCCGGTTGACAAGGAGACAGTGTTGGGTCTTTAAACTGCCTCTGAGGGGTGTGTGGAGTTAGGGGGAGTTGGCCTTATTTACATGGGAAAAGGACAAGGGAGAGAAAGGGGAGAAAGACGGGTTTGAAATACAACTTTCTGAGCAGCTTACAGGACTAAAATCACTCCTCCTCCGCTCAGTCATCAAATATTTACCAGGCAGAAGAAATCTGGAGTTTTTCATTAAATGAATTCATACAGTGCTGCGAAAATACTGATGTCCCTTTACAGATTTCTTATTTGTCTGTTTTGTTTTGTCAAAACCTAAATATATCAGATCATCTGGTGACTTTCTTTACCATGCAAAGATAATCAGAGTCAAAATAAAACCGGGTTTTAAGTTGTGATTAATCACATTTTGTTGGCAGGCTCAGTGCAGTTTCCAAGCCGATTAACTGCCTCGTTAATTGACTGAAGGAATCACTTAAATTGCTGACATAAACCTACTGTTAAGGAAATTAGTCCAGAAGCACATCATTGACTCATCCATAAGGTCACAGAAGAACCCAGGATAACATCTGAAGCGCCGCAAGCCTCCTTTTAAGGTCAGAGTTTATGATTTAAAAGGCAGAAGCAGACTGGGCATTAAATGGCACCCACAGGAGAGCTTAAAGGTTAAAACCACTGCTAACCAAAAAAAGAACACAGAGTTCTGGCCCACATTTGCCGAAAACATCCTCCCCAAAGCGCCATGAAAATGTTGTGTGGACTGAAGAGACAGATAAGTTGAAACTATGTTCCATTATTATCACAGTCAAACATGGCGGTGGTCTGAAATCACTGTGTTTTGTAATTGATGTAACCATTGAATTTTCGGCTCTGTATCAGAAAACCCTTTGGGAGAATGTCTAGACATCAGTTGGCGACCTTAACCTCAACAAAACACTACGTAGAGATTTTGAAGAGGCCTAGTCCAAGGCTGGGCCTACATCCAATTGAGACAGACCTGTCATGCATGAAAACCCCAAATCAACTCTGCAAAAAAAGGATGTGGGTAAATTCCTTCAAATGTAAAAGGCTAATTACCAGTAATCTCATTTAATAAGTGGAACAACAAGCTTTTTCTTTCAGGGGTTCTTTAATAAATAGGATAGTTAGAAATGAATCTGTTTTGCCACTTGTTCTTGTATTATTTATTGATTTATTTTTGTTTGATTGGATGTGTTTTGAGATATTTTATTCTACTTCATGTTGTCAGCAACAAGTGTGCTGGTGATAAGGCCGATGTGTGGCTTTAGTGAAATTGAATTTAACTTTCTAAAGAAAATGTAAATAACAGGTAAATGATTTAAAAATCACCGAGATTTTTTTTTTCCACTTAGGGCTCAAGATGAATAACTTTTTTTCCCTAAAAAAGTTGACAAAATGCTTTTGGTATGTACTCAGGCTATTGTTGTCTGACATCGAAACTGGATTTGGTACATTTAAGTTTGACAAACAAAATAGCCAAACTGGAAGAAATTTGTGAAAGGCACATGTTGAACCAACCTGCCTTCCCCTTTCGCTCTCTTCTATTATTTGCCTCACGCAGACACTGACACACACATGCGCACGATCACACTTCAATTGTGAGCTGTGGGAACGCTGGGCCCCCGGTGCTGGCCGTGCTGAGAGCTGACTGCAGAATACATTACCAGCTGCTTTTAAGAAGAGGGTCTCATTCCAAGAGAACAGGGAGGGGGGGGGGGGGAAAAACAGCACAAAACTGGAGAAAAAACAGGAAAAGCAAAGACGAGAGCACATACACACACACATACCCATCCCAACACTCATGTAGACCCCACCCATTTTAATACACACACACAGTCACACTTTAATACCCCCACCCCTCTTCTCCTCTCTCGCTATCTCCACTCGTGCTTCTTCCTGTCCAGAGGATTGTCAGCAGCGGTCACATTATGTCCTTTCACTGTCCGTGATCAGGGGGTTGGGGTTGTAGCCACAGAGCAGGATCAACTCCAAGCATGAAGTTCAATATCAGACCTCCCCCTTCTTTCTCCCCTCTCCCACTCCCCAACTTTACAATGAAAGCAGGAAGGGCAGGGAGAGGACGAATGAGCCACCCACTGCTGCATTCACCACTGAACGCCCCCACGTGATTCTGCTCTTTTTTTTTCTCTCTCTCTCCTTTTTTCTGCGTGTGAAACTTTTACATGAGACTTTAAAGGGAATTTTCGCTCTCAAACTCAAAAGCGTGAGGATTGAACTGTACAAAAAAAAAAAAGAAAAAAAAAAAGGGATTTAAAGATGAGCTCAAGCAAATGTAAGTCACCAAGACATGTGTAGGGGTGTTAAAGCTCAAGTTTTTTCCCGAGGCTTCAGGGACAGACTGTGATCCTGTCTAATATTTACTTTTGCAGATGTTCGAGGGCGAGCTTGCACAATCAATTTTCCTTCAATTCCCCGGTCAGTTCGGCCTTCAAACCTGCAGCTCCCCTCCCCTTCTTTTTTCTGTTAAACATGTGCATGCCTGTGAGAAACCATGGTGAGCTGGGTGTTTTCTTCTCTCTTATTACCCACTTGGATGTGTGTGTGTGTGTGTGTGTGTGTGTGTGTGTGTGTGTGTGTGTGATGTCCACTTGAATTGCACAGGAAGACAAAAAAAAAAAAAAAAACAGAAAAGGAGAAGTGGGAAAAAACACAGTTTGGCCTTTTCCCTGCATCTTGGCTAAAGAGTCCACTTGGTGTTTTTTTTTTTTTTTTTTTTTAATCCTCTGTGAATCTAAAGAGTATTTGGCGATTAGTATGCAGAAAGGAAGCTGTTTTGCATAATTAAGTGCTACAGAGAAGAAGCAACAAAGTTTGTTAGTTTTACATCTAAGAGTTTAATACTTGAACAAATAGTTATTACTCAGATAAAAGTTAAAAGATCATCATTCAGCACATTTTTCTTTTTTTTACCGTCTTAGAGACACTTTTTATTCTTTAAAAAGGAGGCAGAGACAGATCCCATTAAAGTGGTTAATAATCACAGAAGTGGTAACAGTTAGTAACCTAAACTTGGCACCAAAGAGTAGATTAATGTTGTACTACACTGTTAATTGTCACACTCGTTGTTGTATACAAAAAAAAAAGGCACAAAGGGCAAGCAATGCTGATCTCAAAGGCTCAAAAAAAGTTAAAACAGAGAACTCCAGTTTATCAGGAAATAAGTATTACTGATGACACATGAAGGATAGTTTGACCTTAAACTGATTCTTTATCCATAATAAGGCATAATTTCTCTTATCTGAAAATGTCATTTAATGTTTTTCTTTTTTCTTTTTTTTTTCTGGCGTACAAAATAGAATATAAAAATACAATATCAACTTGGTACAGAAGATATGACTGCATGGTTTCGTTCATTTGAAGGCATCACTTGGTTTGAATGTGTGAAAGTTAAACTGTGCTTCTGGACAAAAAGTAGATACACATGCAAAACAAGAAGAAAAAAATAACAAACACAAAAAAAACAAAGATAAATTTAACACTGTTCTAGTTTCAAAGATGCTTTTTAGTTGTTGCATCGTCACTTTAACTCATACTTATGACTGCAAACAAAAGTATTGGCATCCCTACTGAAAAACACATGTAAAATATATTTGAAAAAAAAAATATTGCAGCAGCATAATCTCTTCATGAAAATTGCAGGAAGCTCCACTCTTTATCTTCAGAATATTTAATCAGTGGGAAAAAGTCTAATGTTAACAAAAAAATTCCCTCCGTTTTTGCAGATGTAGTTTAGTTTCTAAATTGAAACTTTTAATCCATAACCCCATCTAATGTGCAAATAGAGTTCAAATCTGACCTGACCCAGATTTATTTCTCTTCAGAATGAGAGAGAAAAGAGAACATGCCGTTCAAATGAATCAGCCATTATGAGGTTTACCAAGTCTCCATGAAAATAATCAAAGATTAAAGATGTGTGAGACTTTAAATGGAGCTGTGATCAGGTAAGGCTCAACATAAGCAACAAACTGGGTGCAAGGCAGGGCAAAATTATTAAAATACAGATTTGATAGACTTCTGGAAAACTGAAACTGGATCATCTCTTGATCTTTCATAAGTATATGATACAAGCATAAATAAAAAGTAAGAATGCAGTAAGAATGGATTGCTTTTTCTCTCTCTGAAAAAAATGTTCTTAAATGATGAAATAATCAAACATTTTCACTGTTATTATGATACTGCAATATTGATAAATATATCCAAAAAGTTTGCATGCATTTTTGCAAAGGGTGCAAACAAATTTGTACGCTTCTGTATTTTGGCACAAAAAAAAAAAAAAAAAAAAAAAAGGAAACAAGAATGCAGATTCATAGTTCTTACATTCGTAACTCATCAAAATGAACCCCAAATGATATAATTTGGGGTCGGGCACAGAGGTGGTATGGGGGGCCAAAAGTGGCAAAATCAAGTAAGTTGATGGAGAACTGTGATAATTTCAATAAAATTGGAAATGGTTATATTTAGTACACATAAGAAAGACTATAATTACGTAAATGTGTCAAAACTCATATTGAAAAAAATAAAAACAATTTATTAAAATATGCATCCATACTGGTATAATCAAATATAATTATTTTCATTATTCATTAAAGTATTTTATAATAATTGTACTACATTTCATCACTAAATAATTGTGGCTCAACAAGTAGCCACTAACATCATGTTTTTAGCTGTATTAGATTTTTATGGGTGAGGATGCCAGAGTGAGATTAATCATGTATTTTATCATTTGTCAATTTAAGATATAACAAATTAAAATATTATTAAAACTTTTTCCAATTTTTATTTTAATTCTATACTTTTTAAAGTTCCAATATTTTATTACAGTTTATTTATTGGATTTCAAATTTTATTGAAATAATCACATGTATGACTGGTTTTATATAATTTCACCTATAATTATTTATTTACGTGTCTATTTTGCATTATGACATTTTTGGCCCTCTGTGCTGCATCAAGACGTTTCAATTCAAATAAAAGAATAGGTTCATGTGTAACATTGTTCCTTCACTCTCAATAAATAAAGGCACTGTTGTTCGAGGTCGCACAATACTGTAGTGTGAAAAAAGGCGAAGGCATCATTGTGAAAGGGACTCGGACAGAACTTTCCGTTTCTGTTTGTGGGTGTGGGGTTTGTGTCTGTACTGCAGGATCTGGCATTTAGGAGATCATTTTTCCTTGCAGGGCACCTGTCACTTCATGGTGGAAAGGGTTTTGTGCTGGCATTTTCTTTTTCTGAGTGATGGCTTTTTCGGTGTCAAGATAAAATTTTTGTTTTGTTAACGTATGCATGTTTTAACACCGTTTGTAAATGTTACATTGCAGTTAAAACTCTCTGAGAAGAAGCACTCACTAAGGGGAGAAATGCAATAAAATCTTAACACATGTCCCGTAGTTTAGTGTGTATGGAGGGTTTTCTGTGCTGATAAGTAACACCAGTATCAGTATAGTTACCATGTTATTAATAGTCATTATTGCATGGCATGGCAGCACAGCAGGATAGGAATCAGTTTAGAAAGCCCTTCTCCAGTTTGGGGCCCACCCCCTTGTAAAGTCAAACAGCTGTCACAGATTGCAATTTTGATATTCAGAGAAGATTCTTAGACTGGCTTTGGGATTTTAGAAGGAAGGCACGTTTGGTAAAGTGATGGGAAGGGGCTGTGAGGTGGGGTCCTGAGGTTTATTCCCGGGATCGCTGTCATCTGGTTGGCTGGTTTAGATACAGGCAGCAGCAGCAGCCGGCTTGTTCCCAATGTTCTGGTCTCTTGTTGGCTGAGCCGCGGGCCAATGAGCACGCCAGCGGGCAGAGATGGGTGGGTCATCAGTGGGCGGAAAGGTCAGAAGGTCAAGGGGCAGGGCGGAGGGGGGTGGGGTCATGGGTTAGTTGCCGTGGCAGCTAGAGTTAGACGGACAGAGACGGACAGACGAGGAAAGGAAACAAAAAGGGCACATAAAAGGGGGGGACATAAAAAGAAAAAAAGATAGAAGAGAGATTAGTGTCAGCTAGTGGCGTCGGGATGACAATAAGGCAGATCTAGTGCGGTCCGCGCAGCGTGAGGGTCGTTACAAAACGCCTGCATGAGCACCGCAGAACCATTCACAAGGACTCGCATCAACATTGGCGTGTTGACACAAGGAATGGCTGGTTAGAGATGCTCCCATGTGCTCATGGAGGCATCTGCAGGGTTTCCCTCCTGCTGCCAGACTGCTGCTATAGTGACACTACTCATGCTAGCTGGGCTATGTCTAGCACAGACAGACAGTGAAACCATGAACAAGAGAGGGAGGCAGCATGGTTTCATGTGGGTGAGAGAGTGACCTTTATGTCCAAAGAAAAGTTCTCCAGGCCTTTCACTCACTGACAAGTAGAGCTATTGTTTAGAGCAGCAGGAGTAAGATCTGGATGATTAAGAGTTGTGATTAACTGATTATTGGTTTACAGGTCCATCTCAATAAATTAGAATATCAATGAAAGGGTAGTTTATTTCAGTAATTTAGTTCAAAATAGGTTTAATACACAGAGAGAGAGAGATTTCAAGCGTTTGGTTAATTTTGATGATGATTATGGCTTACAGTTAATGAAAACCTAAAAGTTCATTTTCTCAGAATATTATATTGTCTAAAAAGTCACGGAGAAAGCTGCTTGACTTGACAGTTGTCCAGCGGATAGTGACTGAAATCACAAAAACTCTTTGAGTGTTGCTTCCAAGTGTACTGGTGGAAAGTTTAGTGGAAGGGAAAAGTATAGGGGGCGGGGAGGGGAAAATGCAGAAGCAATAGTGACAGCCTTTAGAAGATTGTGAACTGCAGTTGGAGTCTATGCTTTGAGACCCGGCATTGCATTCCTAATGTTAAAACCACACTCGCACCAAATAAAAAGCTTTAGATGGAAGTCGGTTTGTATTTCATTCGGGAATCCATTTCCCGAAGTCTGGAGGAAGAGTAGAAAGGTAAAGAATCCAAGCTGCATGAAGTCCAGTGTGACGCTCCCACAGTCAGTGGGAAAATGTGATCAGTGATTCATGCAAACTACTGAGGCACTGTACTGTAGGCTTTTCAGCAGACTAACATTTCTGTCTTAAAAATCATCTTTTAATTGGTTTTATGCTATGTTTCCTTCTTTACAGAGGGAGTGCATTTTTGGTTTTCATTTGCTGTAAGCCATAATCATTTCAACACCTGAAATATATCACTCTGTATGTAACGAATCCATAAAAAAATGTAGGAGTTTCAGTTTTTGAATTGAATTACTGAAATAAATCAAATGATGAGGGACACTCTACTGTACTGAGATGTACCTGTCTTGACTATGGAGTATTAGAGCAGCACCTAGTGCAGTAAAGACAGTAATGAGAGGTTAACAGATGACTTTAGAAGGACTTGAGGGACAATTTAACAATAAACAGGCTAAACTACAAGAATTTCCAGGCTTTGGTTTGATTTGGAGATTTGTTTCAATACTCATCTTTATTGCCTTTTAGTGTTTTTTGTCCATCGTATACAATAGGAGCACCACTGCTCGCACACACACACACATATATATATATATAAATATATATATATCGTAGCTAGCTAATCCATTTCTCCATTTCTATTGCATATAACAGTCTGGAGGCCTGCAAAATCAAGAAGGGCACCTCATCTTAAATACACAGAAAAACACTGCCTTCATTGCCACCTTCGCGGTGACTAAAACAGTAGTAGCTACACACTTTGAATACAGTTTACATGGAGACACTTCATCTATAAAAAGCATATCATAAAACAAAACAAAAAAAAAAATTTACAAACTAAAAAAAACTACAGGTATTTCCAGGCGATCTTGTTCCGTAAGCTTCATATAAGCACTTAAATCCTTAAAATCCCTATATACAAATTTATTTTGCAGCTAAATACATGGTAACAGCACCACTCTGGCTAGGAAATAAATGAAAGATGTAAACAGTCCCAATGATAAAGTCCAGTGGGCGACTGATAAGACCACAAGCAACAGTATTTCATACAAAAGAGCTCGTAACACAGACTTCAGTAGTTATCACACGCTGTGTTTTCTCATATTTTACTTTAACTGTCATGTAAGAATTGGGAATTACACAGGATTTAATTCATTATATATATATATATATATAAAAACAACAAAAAATCTGTGGAAATCTAGTGGAATGAAGTTGAGTATAAATAAAAGTTTCCACAGTGTTTACTTGATCAGAAGTAGTACTTAGGTGGAGAAATGTAACGTTTTCAGAGAGACGACTCAGAGGAGTCACGAGGGCCGAGTCACATGAGCGGGCCGCGGCCCTGCGAGCCGTCCAGTTTGGGCAAACAGGCGAGCGAGCGGCTGTCACCTCCACAATCCCATCACATATTTCACTTTCACAAGTTACGCCTGCTGCGATTTCATCTTTTTCTTTTAAGGCATGCCGTATTAAAGACTCATGTAAACTGGAATTGGTCCATTGGTCTGCATGCACACACACTAACACACACATATACACATAGAGTGGCTGGTGAGCTAACTAACCTCTGTCTGTGGTCACTACCCTTTGGTAAGGATGGATTCTCTTGTCGTGGCGTCGTACCTTAGTGGTCATGGCACCTGCTAACAGTCATTGATATTTCCCCCAAAAACAAAACACAGAAGGGTTACTCATCAGAAAGACAACAGACAGTCCCACCCAAGGCACCAACGTCAGTGACACCAGGAATTTACAAGTTCTTGAGTCTGAGGGTGAAAAAGGGTGGAAAAAAAATATATGCCTCTTAAAGAGAATCTTTTGTTGTTTTGTGGTCTTCTGCTCCCTAAAGAAAATATTAATCCACACTGCTAGTTTTCAACTAACCTTAACTAGTAGATTCAAAATCAGCTTTAAGCAAAAGTCACATTTATAGCTCTGTGATCAAAACAAGCTTTTACCATATGTTAAATCGCAAACAGCAGCTCTAAAACATCTACAGGTTCACTAAAATGTGTTAAAAATTACAAGCAGAAGCTGAATTATTGTAAAAAGGTAAGTAGTTATCACACCACAATGCTAGATAGCTACGACAAACATAGGGAAATTAACAGGAATCTCTCATCCTAAAGTAGAAACAAACTGACTGTCTGTCTGCTCTGTGGGATAACTATATGTGTTTGTGTGGGGTGAATGGTGGTGAAGGGTGTGTGTGTGAGGGGGAGCGGGTGAGGGTGGGGGTCTCTGCAAGCCAGTCCAGGTGTGTGCTAGGAAGGGATTGCTATCGCTTAGCCTTTGGTTGGGAATGCCATACCTGCAAAAACACAGGGAGAAGGGACTGTTAGCCCAGCAATGAGCCTCAGCAGGTTTCTGTGTGTGATGTGGATGTATTACAAGAACTGGACATGGCAGCCAATCGGCGCCAGAGGCGAAAATGCTCAGTTCCTGGTTCTGATACGAAACCAAGTCCAAGAAGAAAGAAATAAGAGAAAGATAAAGTCATTTGTTTGGTGCTGTTGAAAACACAAAGTTTTTGGCATCCATGTAAAGATGTCAAAAGGTTTTAAATTAATTTCTGATTATTATTTTTTTTAATATCCAATTGCTAATATGACACTTTGTTTGTTCCCCAAACATTTAAAATAAGTATATTTTATA
The DNA here is from genome assembly GCA_922788865.1 of Poeciliopsis turneri. Classification (NCBI taxonomy): domain Eukaryota; kingdom Metazoa; phylum Chordata; class Actinopteri; order Cyprinodontiformes; family Poeciliidae; genus Poeciliopsis; species Poeciliopsis turneri. The sequence continues at coordinate 686,249 of CAKLNU010000697.1, forward strand.
TTGGCTTTTGGCCAACTGACATGCGGCATGCAGCAACAGGTTGGGGAGGGTGTAGAGTGGCACGACTCTACGCCTCATTCAGCCAGACATAATTTTGGTTCATCTCTGGTGTATCGGATAAAATATTGGATATACCTTCATAGAAATGGGCATCAATTATATAATTAATTTTGGAAAAAATTATGAGCACAATAAAAGCTGTGTTTTATCACAATAAAGTTACAATAACATTACTACTTACCCTAAAAACGTAAGTATGGTTGGAATTGTTTCTTTTTCTGTTTTTAACTTTTTAACTGTTAATTCAGTGAGAGTGTGAATATTATCAGTGTGTCTCCAGGCAGTTATAGTGTGGCTATAGCTATAGTGGTGTCTGCAGTAGCATGTCTGATAATGTATTAATAGATTTTTAAAAGCAGTATTTGTGTTTGTATGGGTATAAACTGTGTAGTTTATTCATGTCATGGATTACTGAATGTTTATTATTTATGGCTAACAGGAGAAGCAAAAGGAAAAAAAGCAACAGAAAGATTTTATTATATTTCTATTGAGGGGAAAGTTTAGTAAGAAGCTAAAAGCGACACTTCTCCATCCTTTCTATATTCTGACTAACTCTACATAGTTGGAGATCTGATTATCCGTTAATACAAACTTTCATTGGTGCCCAGTGTCCAGTTCTCGTAATACATCCATTGACTATGTATGAAAGTGATAGACTGTTGATTGGTATATACCTAATACTCCAGTTGAGTCAATCGGGTATTCCAATATGGAGGGCGTGAGTGTGTAGGGATACTCGTAAGGCGTGTAGATGATTCCAGATTCGGGTCCTTGCTGCATCAGTGCTGGATGTGGATTGGCTCCCGGCACAAGGGCGGAGCTTTGGATCTGACGGATCAGAGGCATGATGGTGGGCGTGGTCACCGGGGCAGGGTTTCGCAGGGTGGGAGGCAGGACGGGTGTCGGGCCTGTGATGATTCGAGGCGCCTGAGGGGTCGCTAGCGGGAAGGCGGCAGTGGCTGCGCGGCGAAGCAAACGTACAATAATGCGAGTGTGCACACACCCACATGAGCGCACATACAATAGACAGGGAAGAAGAGGAGAGCACAAACAGTCTATTTAACAAGAGGAACAGAGGCATTGTTCATATTACAGTGAAGTCCTGTACTGAGACCCTTCCTTTGTCACCCACTCACCCTCCTCCACATGTTAACTATGAGGTCATGCTTACGTGTCTTGACATTGGCATCTCTGTAGGTCCCATTGAGAATGGCCAGCTCCATCAGCTGCATTTTCTTCAGGTTGTCCTCCCCCTCAGCCTGTAGCAGCACAGGCAAACAGAAAAGCACAATCAGATCACAGCGATAACTGACGCTCAAAGGCAAATTAAGAAAATGTTGTCAGAAAATGTCTGGAAGTTATACAGGATGCTCGATTTGAACTGGCATTTTGAGTATATAGAAGTTTCAGAGGCTATGAGTTCAAAGGTCAAACTAAATTATTCAAAAAAGTTGAACTCATATTTTATACAGAGCTATAGCATAAATTCTGTCATATGTTATTTGGTTAATTTGGACAATTATGGTTTACTTGGAATAAAAGTCCAAGATTTGGATATAAAAACAACAAAAAATAATTTTCAAGACACCATCATGGAGAAGACCATTGACTTCACTATCTCCCTCTATAAGGAATATAGGACACATATGTCATTGCTGAGGAAGCTGCCTGTTCATGAAGTTCTATGTCCAAGCATGTTAAAAGAAAGTTGAATGGAAGGAAAAAGTGAGCTTAAAACAAGGGGACAAAGGTTACAAGGATTATCACTGGTTTGAGAGGATTATGAAGCCAAGGTCATTTAAGATTTTGAGAAATATTCACAAGGCATGGAGAGCAGTGCGTAGAGACACTATCTCATATGCAGGACATGGGCGACTGCTGATGAATTCCTTGCGTTAAGCCACCCTTCAAACCAAAACAACGTCAAACGCGTCGTGCATAGACTAAACTATAGAAAACAGAACTGGCCTACTGCCCAGTAGACAAAACTCTCCTTTAAGATAAAATTAAAAGTATCATTTAATTTGAAAGTTACGGTGCCAGAGACTGGAGGAAGAGTGAAGAGGACAATGATAAAAAAGTGAGGTCCAGGAATAAGTTTCCAGTATTGCTCACTTTTTCCTTCCTTTTAGTACCCATTTACTGATGCCTACTTCCAGGCAGGATAATCCCCTATGCCTCAAAACTCAAATCATCTCAAGTTATTTTTTTGAACATCACAATGAGCTTAGTCTACTCTAGCCCAAAGTCCTCCAAAGTCACTGGATCTCAGTCCAGCAGTTTAAAATATTGTTTGAGTAAAATAACATCCACATTAAACCTGATAAAGATACAAATACGAAAACCAAGTAAATCAGTCAAAATTTTCCACTGCTTCTTACAGTGGAGAGAAGAATTTGGCTGAATGAGCAATAAGGTTTACTGGTAAAGTGCAAATCAATTGCACTTTACCCTTTGCAGCCAGTATCTCCAACTAGATGGGTAAAGAACAAAAATTCCTCCCCCAAGAACGATTACTACAGGACACTATCTTATTATCTGCAAAACTAAACTATGTTGTCAACAAACCATTTTTATCTATATTAAATTTGCCAAGTCATCTTATTAATCAATCAAGCAATCAAATTTTTATTTGTATAGCACATTTCAGCAGTAAGGCATTTCAAAGTGCTTTACATCATAACAAACACAAAAACACAAAGTTATCAAGTGGAGGGTTCTTGCATCCACAAAAGGTTTACTGGTTACACTCCTACTGTGTTATAAGGAACAACATACCTATTGGTATTTTTATTCCCAGTCATGCTCAAAATTACACAGTTTACAATGGTGTTAACAGCCTTTCAACGGGCTTCTGGCACGAAACTCCGTACATCTCGTTCACGGAATTTCGAGCAGGGATTCAGTCGCCCCTCACGGATTTTTGTGCAATGCTATGGTACCTGTAAGTGTCTAGAATTCACAGGGTTTTTGTTACACACAATGACCCTCAGTCACTCGTAGTTTTTCTTCCAAGACGAGGTTCCGTACACTTTTCACGGATTTTTGTGCAATTGCAACATAGAATCAACAATCAAACATGACATTAAGTCACTGCAGTTTGCTCTTGTAGATTGCAGTTGAGTTACGGTAGACGCTAAAATGCTTGTTCACCACCGTACATAACTAATTATAGTGCTGCTTGATTCAGTCAGATCCATCTAGAAACCAAGAAATCCTAATGCCCAAAAACACTCTCTTGATGATTCTGAAGATCCTACTGTGTTCCCAAATGAGACAACATATATTCCCATCATTAAGTTAAAGATTTGCCAAATATTTTCTCCTGATGGGACACACAACACCCAGTCACCCAGACACCCAGGGATCAAGGTCTAAATCTTAATGCCTGAACCCCTGAGCTGATTCCTTTCAGTGTTTCTGGCTCTACTCTATGAGGAGGAAGCTCTATACAGGAAGTTGATTTTACAGGCTTGTGTTGGGGCTTTGTCTTTTCAGTTATGATCTATATCTCATCAATATAGACAAGACATGGGTACCCTTCAGAGCCGTGCACTTTCTTTAGCACAACAGACCAATGCAGTGCCAATATTACAACAGTCGGAGCCCCAATACATCTATCCATCTCCCCCTCCATCCTGACATCCCATGTAAAAAAGACACAAGGACACTTGAATTCTTTCACTTGAGGCAGAAATAGATCCTCAACTTGTAGGGAGCAGTCAACCCCTTTCTGGTTGAGAGTCACGGCCTCAGACTCAGAGGAACAGACTTCCATGCCAATAGACAGAACTCTCTGATGAATATTTCTGACACCTTGTTGAGTCTATGCCAAGGAGGATTAAAGCAGTTCAAAAGCAATGAAGGGTTCTAGCAAAGTGTATCGAACAAAGTAGTTGTTTCTTGTAGGTTACTTCAGAAAACTCTGATACTATGAAAGTGCGTTTTTTGTTGAAGGTCATCACACCATGAGGTTCTCCTACTAGCACAGAAGCCAGTCACAAAACAAATCTCAGATCATTTGAACTGGACTTGCCCGGAGTTTGAATCCAACCACCTCACCACACAGGACATATTCAGTGTCAAACACCCTTGCTTCTTAGCTCTAGTTACAGCCCAATGAAAAGCTTGACTGATTTACATTCTGAGTGAAAGGTCAGCTGGGTTAAACTAACACATATCATTGACTTTGCTCGCTGCTCATACAGACGCACGCATGTACAAACACGGATTAACAGGTGCTCAGCTCCTGACGGCCTATAGACAGTGAGGGTTGCCTATCCTGCGAGGGAACTGGAAGTGACAGCTAATTGTTGCAACAGAAGCCCACCCCACTAGTCCTTTCAGCCTCTCTCTATTGTCGTGAATAATGAAGAGACGAAAAAGGAAGGAGTCTTGTGATTACGAAATATCTGCTTTTCTTTGTGTGAGTCAAAGTGTGGATAATGAAGAGTGTGTGTTCGTATCCTCTGATGTGCTTCTTTTTAGTCCTCACATCAGTGGATGTACATGCGTGTCTGTAGGGAGGTGGGGTGCAGAATGTCAGAAATGTTGAGGAGTGCCATCAAAATGTTCTCCTGTGAGGACCCGAAAAACCCCAGAAAGAAAACCCAGGGAGCAGAAGGAATACTGTAGCCGGTAGTTGGGAACGAAGTAAGTTGTGAACGAGTGAAAGGAGTGATGGAGTGGGGAGAAGGAGTGAACAGACTCTCCATTCATTCCCTCAGCCTTTCAAACAACCCGGGGCTGCCATGGCAACCCCTTTATGCGTGTTCCCTAATTACCCTAACCCCTTACACATACCCTCATACACACAAGGACACACACACACTCTTCTTAGACTGACAGTCCCCTTCCCCCTTCCATGCATACCAACACAGTGAGCTCTCATCCAGTCACAGAGTGTTTTTCTGCGAGTAAAACTTTGTGCTCCGTGATTTTTCTCCGGTACTCACAGCGGGCACGAGAAGTTTCTTGACCTCGTTGATGGCTCGCTGGAGCTTGATCTTGGCGCGGTTGTGCGTGTCCTCCACAGTGATCAGGACGTGAAGGTCCTCGCTGAGGTGCTCCCAGTTGGGTTTCCCTCGGTTCATCTCCTCCTGAGAAGCACACAAATGTTTTAAAAACCTTTCAATTTGAATGCGCCACAGCCAATCTCAGAACAGGATTTCTCTTCTCCTCTTCTTCTCACTTGGCTTGGTTTTTGGGTCGTGCACAACAAACACACAAAACACTCAAGGTTGTCTAACGCGGCTTTGGGGGGTACACTTGTCACGTGAAACGACCATGTTGTTCCTGAGTGGTTACACAAGATTGATGTTGCATTTTAGTGGACGTTCAGTACTCTGATTCTTTGTGTATTACTTCCCAAAACCTCCCATCTATGTAGTAGGCTGTGTACTCCAACAAGGTTTTAATGACCATTAGAAGAGACTCAAGCTCTCAGCTTCCACATGTAAATTAACAGTAGGCATGGGCAATTTTTCTGTACATTTAAGACAAGTCTTAATTGTGTTTTGCCAAAAAGCTCAGTTAGGCTGTATTCACACCAACCCTGTTTACTCCACTTTAATCAAACTGCAGATCATTTGCAGAGAAAGTCTAGTTCAGTTGGGTAGGTGTGAATGCACAATCAAATTCTGATGTGGACAAAAAAAGCTCACCTAAAAACCTAAACCTTGGTTCTGTTGAAGTGAACTCTGGTGTGGTTTGAATGACTGATTTGAATGATTCAAGCGGACCAGAGACCGTTCAAAAAGCAAGGAGCAAACTAATGTGTAGTACATTTTGGGTACATACAAGCAAAGCAAATGTGCAAGTCTCAGGAGAAATGGCCCATGGTGTCTTGTCAAAGATAAAAAGTAAATCCTGCAAATACTAAAATCTCATGCCATTCCACTTTGGTTTACATTTCGTAAAGAAGGAAGATGCGCTCAGTGTCTTATTCAGAGGTTTTTGTGGCGTTTCCTTCAGTGGTTCTTAATCCAGGCCTCCACAAGCAAGGGGGTTTGTCAAAGGGTTTGGTTTTTTTGGCACAATACACTGTGAAAGTGAACTGTATTCGCTGAAAATGAAACAAATGTTGCAATTTTAGTCTCCAATCAAACCGAGTCTACTTGAGTTTCAGAAGGTCTTTGCCTATCTGAACAACTCTAGCAAAATTTAGCAATCCCACAAACGAGCTGATTGGAGGGATAGAGATACAGATATTTTTTTTCTATTCTACTTTCATCCTCCCAACTTCTTATCAGGGCTATTCAAATCAAATCCCATACCTTCCAGACTTTTAAAGAGAGTTAGCGTCCTTGATTATCCATGCTTATTTCTCGTGAAAAATAACTAATTATTTGGCACATATTCACACAAATGAATGATAACCTTTTCATGTGCCCAAGTGAGCAAGAAAAGATTAAACCACTTTAAAGTAAGCAAACACATATCAGTTTAGATATGTTTCAGCTTTGTGGGACTTGTACCCAAGGTTTGGAAAGGATCCAGATGATAACAGCAGAAATAGGTCAACTGCCTCTGGTTGTTCGCAGATCCTGGCTAGTCGATGCTCTTTGGGGAAAAAAAGTATATTTACATTCGCAGCAGGGAATTGAGGATTGCATCAAAAACGGTGACTAAAGACATATGTGGAGACACATTCCAGCGCCAGGTGTGAACCTATGTACTCATAGCTGTCCACTTGTGAGTGGGTGACGAGAGATGATCAAAACCATCACCCTTAACCACTGAAGATCACTCCACCCTCTATGAGTTTTTTTTTATCAACTGGAAGATAGTGAAGAATGTAAGTGGGTCATAGCAGTCAGTTGTAGTCAAAGCAACGGCTAAAAATTGTGAATCTTGTATCTTTGCGTGGCCTTCTTGCAAACGGTTTCCTCTGAGGCTGTTTTGTCAAGTGAGATGTATCATTCTGAGGAACACTGAAAGTCAACATCTTTTTCTCTTCTTCCCCAGTTGCCTCCCACTGTGTCTCTGTTTTCCTTCCTCTCTCTCTCTCTGCATGTTTCTCTGTGTGTCTCCCTTTGAGGGGCGTGCAGGGTAGGGAATGTTCTGGAAAGAAGAAGAGAGAGAGAGAGAGCGAGGGAGACAGGAGAGGGGGCGGAGGTGGTGGAGGAATGCTGGACTTGCTCCACCTGCCGTTTGGAAGAGCTGGAACCGACTCCGTCCAACAGCAGACACCAGGGGAGAGGAAGGGAGGACAGATGGACTGAACACCAGGACTGGAAAGCAAAACTCAGCCCAGAAGGATACACAAAGGGTCTCGCAAAAGTATTCACACCCTTTGAAGTCTTTCACATTTTGGTATGCTACGTCCCCAAACATTGATGCGTTTTATTGTGATCTTAAGTGTTAGGTAACTCATTGTATTGCATAATTTCAAGGTGAAAATATGTTTTCCAAATAGAAATCTGAAAGCTATGATGTGCTGGGATGATGCATTCATCCCATTTGAGGCAATACTTGCAGACACTTAGGTTGCATTTACAGCTTCTGAGGTTTGTCTCTTCCTGCTTTACATAAGTAGAAGCTGAGATTTCACCCATCCTTCTTTTGCAATCAGGTTGGATGGAGAGCATCTATAAAAATAAATTTTCAAGTTCTGTCACAGATTTCCAATTGGCTCTAGATGTAGACTTAGACTACCACATGGAAATAACTTGATTTGACCCCTCAAAGGCTTAAAACTTGACCAAAACTTGACACTTAAAGGGTAAAGACTTGACTTCAGCTAATCATGACTAGACTAGAACTGAACTTGAACTGAAAAAGGTGAGACTCAACTTGGACTTGCCACTCAAAACCTTTAAATTTGACCTGGTCTTGATGAGAAAGATCTGAAATTTGGGGGAGTTGTCCCTTGATAACTTGTGAAGTCACTTCAACGTAAGGCAAAACACTTGAGATCTGATTAACTTGAAACTTGACATGGTCTTTTCTATTAAAGACTAAAGGCTTGAAGTAAAGTTGCCCTTTTGAGAATCGAAACATGACTTTAAATTGTCAAAAAAAAAGATGTGAAACTTCACTTGATCATGCCCCTTGTAGAGAAAAGACACAATCTTGCCCCTTGCAATTTGAAACCTGACATTGATTTGCTTCTCACAAGGATGGAGAACTAGCTTTGATTTGCTCCTTATACTTGAGACTTGTTTGGGCTTTTAATATATGGACTTCAGACTTGACTTGAGGTGAAAAAAAAACATGAAATATGAACAGTTGGTCAACAAAGACTTGGGACCAGGTTTTGGCTTTCTCTTTATCGGCTTGACTTGGTGTGAAAGGTAAGTGACTTAACTTGGATGTCTCCCTTAAAGACTTAAATCTGACTTGAATTTTACCTTCGAAGATTTGACTTATAAAAATGAGCTCGTGAATATTGCTGTTCAACACTGACAGCTGCACAGAGAAGGCTGGTAGCATGGTCAATCCCTAACGTCATTGGTCCATTCTCCATGAGAAAAACATGTAAAAAACTTTTACACTGTGGCTCTATTAAAAATTTCTTCTCTTTCAACATTTGAATAGAATATTTGCCAAAAGAATCCCTAAACATTATTGAGGCAAAGAAATCTGACCTGTACAGTGGATCCCCAAGTATTCACGGTCCAGTTTTTGAGCATTTATTTGTGGAACGTAACTACAAAGTCCTTGTGGAAAATTTGCCTATAAGAGAAAGTTTTGTCATAGAGCAAAATATTCAAAATATTCAAAAGAAAATGAAGTAAAAATACAAAGGCACATTGCTACTTTACACAATCAGCCAATCCAGGAAATTTGTTTATTTTCCTTGATTAGCTGCCCACCCAAGAGTGGAATATGTTAAACTGTAGATATTAGTCTGTAACATAAAGTTGTTATGCAAACAATTTTTTCACCTGCTGATGATTCATTGGTACAGCGTTGAAGATGAAGATTATTTTCTTAAAACTCAAGTAAGCAACATGCAGAATAGAGAACCAATTGCCTAAATGTGATGTACATAAAGAAAATATAGGTACAGGTTTGCTAACATAACCGTTTTAGATCCAACGTATAATAATTTTCAAAATTGCCTCCATTTGTGCATAAATGCACCTACAACCTTTATCTTATTTTAGTAAAAACATATAATTTAATAGCCAATCAGATGTGACATCTTTAATGCAAGTAAAAAGCTATATTGCTGTATTTCAGCTACTTGTTGGCCAGAGCTGACTGGTGTGTTGGACAGTATGTACATTGGAAGGTAAAAGTGTGCGCCTTCTGTGTTTTTTTTTTTTAAATGTTTACCTTCTTCTTGTCTCTCATGGAGCCCTTTCCTCGCACCATAATCTTGCAGCCGGTCTCTGCCTCTAGCTGCTTGGCTGTCAGGCCACGTGGACCCAGGATCCTTCCTACAAAATTGAACTACACAAAAAGAGTAAAAAAAAATTACAAAATGAACAAGACTGTATGAGAAAAGTAGAGCTGACCCTCAGAGCAAAATTGTTTGTTTTTTCGTGCATGAATTAGTACAATGATATCTTTTAAGTTTGTAGAGCTGTAAAGTGTTTGTGTTAGTAAGAGAGACAAAAATAGCTCATTATATGTGTGCTGCCTGGTGTTGGTGGCATGACCGGACACTGTCGTACTCTTAACCTTATCTGTCACTACGGATGAGTGATTAACTTGACAGGTGCCTCTCCGAGTGTGTTATTTCTTTGCCAATAACCCTATATCTCTGTTGGCTTTTTTCATAACAGCTGGTCAGCCTTGTCCCGCTTCAATTTTTCTGTCATGTTCTCTCAATGTGTTCTGAGGTTTACTTAGGTACTCATTCAAATCCATTCTGACCCCCTCTGCTCACCGCAACACACGGATCCAGACAGAGGAACTGCTCACTAAATTTAACCTTGATGTCAACGGTTTTCCAAAGCACTCCTGCGTGCGTCCTGTTAGCCTGCCGTCATGTGAATTAGGACAGCCTGGCATTGTAATGGGTGATTGGCGAGCTGATGCGTGGAGAAAATCATGTGAGCCATGCAATGTGGATCAACCAGCTCATACTGAAATCCCTGAAGTGCTGTGAAAAAGTATTTACCACTTTGCAGATTTCTTCTGATTTTTCTTTTTAGACATTATAATTAGATGTTTAAGATCATCAAAATAATTGTAATATCAGAGAAATATAACAAGATTTATTAGAAAAAAAAAACATTTTCTGATGATTATTTAATTTTGAAGGAAGGAAAAGCTATTCTAACTAATCTGGTAAAAAGGTAATTGCACCTAAACCCATCAGCTGCTATTAATTGTTTGTAATAACTTACAATGAGTCTTTTACATCACTGTAGAAGAATTTTGTTCCATTCTTCTTAACATTATTGTTTTAATTCAACCCCAATATAAAGTTTTTGATCAACAGTCATATTCAATCAGTTATTAGAATATATGTCCAAATGAGTCTCATTTGTCAGATTTAAACAAACGATTTAAAAATAGCAACATTTAAGCAGGTGTTATACATATTTGTCATTAAGCCCACATTTCTGTTTTTGAAAATAGATTCTTTTATTGGTCTGAAATAATTTTCTAATTTTAGATATCATGTTTTCATTAGCAATAGGAGGAAAATCAAAACAGAAATAAAAGTTTTCAAACATCCACATGTGTGCAATTAATCAGTGCAATCGGTTTCACTTAGTAATAAAGGTCCTAAAATAAATTCGCTTTTCAAAAATTTTAAATTATTGAATGGGTCTGTAACTTAAATCCAGGCTTTGACTGGGCCACTCCCAAACTAAATTTCTTTCAGATTGTGCATTACTAATTACTACTAGTTTATTTAATAAACACTTTAAAACACCAGTATCTGTGAGATAGTGCTGTGCAGATAAAAATCATTAAACATTTAAAATGTAAAAATATAAGTACAGCTGATGGCTTCATCAAATACAGCAAGTGATCCATGTCCAAAATATGCAAATGTTCCAACAGTCATAAAATTATCATCATCTTTCACTGTTGGGTTGAAAGCTGAGTGAGATATTTTTGCCTACTTCATGATGTCAAACAGGTTCTGTCTACATAATTCCTCAACTCTACAGGTCTGGTAGTCATCAGGCCTGCACTTCGTTGGTGAAACTGAACCAAATGCGGTTAATCGCGCATATTCATGATTTCATAAGGTGGCAACTACTTTTTCACCTAGTGTAAAAGTAGTTGCCACCTTAACAATTTATTTATTAACAATGATAAATAAAGAAAATCATTGTTGAAAACTTGCATTCTATAATGCCAGTTTGAATTTTAAATGAAAATATTTAAGTGTGATAAATGACCAAAATCAGAAACTGCATAGGAGCAAATGCTCTTTTAAAGCACTTCTATGCTGTTGCAGGGCAGTTTAAAGTAACACAATTCAGATGACTTTTTTTTTTCAATAAAACACCTACTGTTAACCTTTATCACACAAATTATTTTATTTTATTAAATCTAGTCCCAGTAGAGTCACTGGTCCTGATGCATTATTGACCCATTTAGCTCTAGATTACATCACTGGGTGTGAGCACAGATGATCTCAGAATGAAATCAGCTTCTAGATAAAATTTAAAGTAAAACGTCCCCATTATTTACCAGACAGTCAGTCTTGCTGACTGTCTGGCACTTTCTGTAGCTTGGAAAGGATAAAGAGACAACAAACCAAGGTAAACAGAAGCGCTTTCAAAATAAAAAAAAAGGGTCAAAGGTCTCAGATTTTTGTCCACTCACATCGGGGTACTCTTTGACAGGCACGTAGAGCTTCTCCTGCAGCTGAGCAACAGGTCCGATGGCCTCGGGGAGCTCCTCCATGTCCCGCCCGTTGAACATGCCACCATTTAGCGTGTCGTTGTACATGTCTTTGCGCACCCTGCCGATCTCTTTGAGACAGAGATCAGGAAAAAAAGAGAGGTTATGTTGAGTGAACCGAAGAGGTTTCACATTTCTTTCGTCAGACTGTCCGCTGCTGAGGACGATGAGTCACTGTCACCAGTATTAAAGGAAGCTCTGAGTGTGACAGCTGAAAGACGTACAGGAAGACAAACATAAGTATTCTGCACCACCATGTAGAATCTAACTGCTTTATGCTTCACAATTAACCCTGCAGCATTACAGCTAATTTCCCTCCTATTCTGTTTTTTTCTCTTTAGCACTAACACAGGATATTAACCTCAATACTCTGTAAACAATGTGAGAAAAAACACATTAACTTCTTTTTTTTTTTCTTTACCATTTATTCACTGTTTATTCATAGAACGTGATGTTGACATAGGTGTTAGGTATTTGATATATTTTGTGGTATTTATATTTCAATACCACAAGAAAAAGTATTCGAAGCTGTCACTGCAAACAGCCAGAACCACACAAAACAAATACAGTTCTAAAAATACAATATACCTGCTATCAGAAAGTCTACTGCTCTAACACTGTTAACCCTTTTGGTGCTGCTGAAGAGTACAAAGTAACAGCATTTAATCTTACTTTGAAATGTAAACACATTTACTGATAGTGATGAACCAATCAGGTTTTTGTCAAGCCAACACCAATATTGTTTTTCTTTCCGTTGCAGCCTGACCTGCTGCTCCTGATTTTGACTGATTCTGTAGAACATTTTAAAAAGAGAGCTGCAAGGTCTCTGATTGCGTTAGATGTTTGAAATCATACAAACATCCAATCAATTGTGCCCAATCAGTTTGTGGATTGGCCACAAACTGACTTTTACTGAACTAAAAAGATGCATCCACGTTACCTCAAATTAAGGTTTTAAAACCACTTAAAACCTATTTTCCCTTTAGTTCAAATACCTTTTAATAAAATGCTACAATAAGTTGGAAGTTTTTTTTCCAGGCTGTTTGGGGAACATTACAACTCTCCTCCCCCAATATTCTATATTTTATACATAATGTATCTATCAAAAATAAAAAATTATTATAAGTAACATTTCTCATAACTATACTGTGTGCAGTGACCCGAGGCATGTTTGTAGTTCAGTATTTGCAGATTTTTCTGTGAAACATAATGGCAAATTACTTGTGACAAATTCTCCAACTGCCAATTTTTTTCAAAAATATTTGAAAGAAAATATTTGAGAAGCTGAAATACCAAGCACCATTTATTTCCCTTGGTGCTGATTGTCTGTATACCCAATAAGTAAGACTTTAGCTATTGGCTTCCACCTGCATTGACAAAATGGTTTCCCCTGTGCACACTGTATTAGGGTATAAGTGGAGTTTGAATAATAAAAATAGGCAGTTATATGCATTTTCAGATGGGGGGTTTTTGGCTATGGTCCAAAATAATAAATACCAAAAAAAAAAAAAAAAAAATTGCTATTTATCACCAAACTGATCTGACTGACTGATGAGTGCATTGTGCATTTCAGTGCTTTGATAACCTCACAGAGCTGAGAACGTATTAACAGTTCAAAAAGTGACAACTGTAACTGTTTTTGTGGTTTGCAAACATCACAAAATTCTGATAATTGTAACTGTTTTCACAAAACGTGCCTCCTGTTAATGCTAAACGACATGGTTATCGCCCTTCCTTTCTGCTTGTCTCTTTTTATGTCCAGGTATCTGCTCACAAACAGGAGTATGACCACCTTGAAAAATACTAACAAGGTTTCACAGCATTCCACTAAAAGGTAGATATTATTCCTGCATGCAGCTAAATAACATACAATAGAGTCATAATATGCTTATATCAACTGGTTATGGAGCCAGACTAGCCACTATGCCTGAGAGAAGAGTGTAGTAGTAGACGTCTTTTACTCAGCTGGCAAGCAGTTCAGCAATATGTGGGGGAGGAGCAGTGTCACTCTAACCTGAGAGCAAATATGGTCACTTTTTCTCATATGTTGCTAAGCAAATTTTAATCCATATGAAGGTTATGACTGAAATTTGTACCTTCCAACTTTAAGGCTAATTTAGTTTTTTATTTCATTGAAATTCAATTTAATTTGCTCTAAATTTCAAAGTAAAACCTATTTAACGTGAAACCATGCTTCCTCAGCGATCAAGTCGGTGGCTTGAGTTTGCTGCAGTTGCACCAGCCTAAATGAGACTTATTTTTGTCCATCTGTGCGTTTTGTTTATGGTCGTCTCAATGACCGATGCTTGCTCCTGATACCTTTGTAATGACACTCCAGCGCAATAATAACTGACTACAGCACCACACAAACACACACAGCAGAATAGCTGCCTTGGGTCGCAAATATCATCTGACCTAAGCAGGCTGACACCAGGCATGTCTCCCGCCTCTCTGAGTGATAAGTCTGACCATAATAACTATGGTATGACACTATAATTAAAGCCGCAGCCACAGTCACAAAGATGATCCTCTAATAACCTATTCAGACCTGTCCCTAGTGAAAAAAAAGCAAACAAGAAAAAAACAGCTATTAAAACACAACCTCAGACCTAAAAATCTGCACAGGAAAGCAAGGCCTGCTGTCACCCTTGAGCTAAAAGTAGCTCCAAGAAAACAAGAAGTGAAAGAAGAACAAGCGAATCGGTCGAAGGAGCGAACAATAAAGCACCAGCAGGGGGGCGACAGCAACAAACTTTATCTCTACACTTAACCTGTTTGTGGATTGAATATTGAAGCGAAAAATGCTTTATTATTAACAATACCCTACATAAACTTTAGACCTTTGTAGAACGATCTCATCCCCAAAGACAAAGCCATTTATACTGACCACGGGTGTCGCATTATCACGTGTGAGGGGTGAACATGCTCAGCTGTCAATCCTCAAAGGCACGAAGCTGACCTATTTGTTGGGTTGTAGAGGTCGTCTGGCTAAGGGAGTGACTCTGCTGTGTCATGAGACTTGTCACGGAGCACCAAGTTGGAGCCACTGCGATCCAGATGCGCACCAACAGGCCTGTAAGTGGCCTGCAGCAACCATTCGAAAAGGAGAGTACACAACTAAAACACAAGGAAAGCTTGGGATTTGTGGTTCCAAAGATATATATCTGGGTGTGTGTGTGTGTGATAGTGTGTGCAGCTACATCTGGTGAGATGCAGTGGATATCAACAAGTGGACTGTATCGGCAAGCTGAACACGCAACATGACTCGAGGCCTTGTAAGAAGCTACAAATCAAATATTTTACACATTCACATGCTCTCGTTCCTGCACAGGGATGGGCTGCAGCATTCACATAAGCCTGCTCATTAGGTCACTGGGAAAGACTAACAACTGTCTGTTTGTTCCCATCACTGTGTGTGTGTGTGTGTGTGTGTGTGTGTGTGTGTGTGTGTGTGTGCGTGTGTACGTGTGTTGAAGTGAGAGAGACAGAGAGAAAGCAAAAGAGAGATAGAAAAAGAGAGAGATCTGCTGTTCTTTTCAGTGTATCAGAAATCCCGCTTAAGAAACAGGTTTGCAAAACCTTATGCATTCTTTGAATGAAAACAGTCAGGAGGCAACTGATAGCTTATCACTGGGATCAGCTTTTGGGTGCAACTCTGCTGCTTCCAAGGATTCAGGGAGGAATCCTGATAAAGACCATTCAGTACGATCAGATACTTTTAGAATAAAATATGACTTTATTGTTTTATTGATCCCACGCTGGGAACAGACAAACATGAATAACAGTAGTTAACAAAATGTGAAGGTTGTAATTTGTAATTAGATGAACATATTGATGGATGCAGACTGTAACAAAATTGTGAAATGTGTTTAAATTGAAATTAACCAATCGATCTTTTCTTGGCTAATGCCAATTTTAGATATTTTTGGAGGTCTGATTTGCTGATTGACACTTCAAATATTGCCCTGCTACTGTTCCTACAGTCTGAAAGTCAGAGAAAGCGTCAGAGCGTATGGAGAATATAGTAATGCAGCGTTTCCCCTCCCCCACATGTTTCTGGGCACTACTGGTCAGCTAGCGGAAAGGCTTGTAAACGGTTTTCCTTGCTTACACAAAACACAAATGTAGTTGTCTAGTTGGGTGTTTAGTTTTATTTCATAAGTCATATTAAATATATGCATCGAAATCAAAACAAAGGTTATGAGGTAACATTATGGCAACTTTGATAACTATTATGTCATAATATTTTGGCAGCAGTGGGGAAAATTTTTTGTCAAAGCTCAGCTAAGTCCTCCATATATTAACAAATCAGGTTTCTACTTGTCTATACCATTTTGTGCGTGTGTCCATGTAAGTTTAATTTTTGTGTGATTTTCTTATTAGAACGAACAGCTGCAAATAAAAGTGTCAACACTGTGCTATGGATCCTTTAATTGACTTTGTAGGTTTGGAACCAACAGAAAACGAATGACAGGATCCCTATTTATACATCAAGACACACTAAACTTTATTTTTAAATCAAAAATCAAGTTAAAGTACATGCTATTATTTGATGTAATATTAGAGAAATGGTCGGAGTTCTTAGTATTGCTGCGTTTAATGAACAGAATCTCAAACGTAGGATTTTTGGCTTTGATCTGCCAATGACAGAGCAGACGAGGTCAGGTGAAAACTGTCCGTTTCCGATCTGTGATTGATCGATTTATCGGTGCAGCTCTGGTGTTCATGAAAGTGATGGGTTCGCTCTCCTAGAGGTTTGATCTGGGGTAACGCTGCTCAGGCTCACTTACCTTCATCCAGCAGCCGCTCCAGATGCGTGAAGATGCCGCTGAAGTTGGGCAGGGAGCTCATCACCTTCCGGTCGTTCATCAGCTGCATCAGGTAGTCCGGGTTGGACTTGGGTCTTTCCTTCACCTCTGTCTCCCCGACCATGGCGTTTGATTCGGGTGACCTAGCTAGCAGGGAAATCCTATCAACTTTTCTTTGAAATAAAAAAAAAAAAAGCGATGGTCCCAGGGGAGGGAAGGGGGGTTCCACCAGCCACGACCCGCACACTACCGGACCAGACTCAACTCTCAGCTCCGGGTACAGCGGACTGTCCCTCGGTTCGTGAGTCCTGTCCTCTTCAACGGCTCTCCCCCCCAACCCCTCGGCTCGGCTCTCTCCAGAGTTTTGAAAAAGTTAAGGGGGGAGTTTGGCACTTGTTTGACACTTCGGCCGCCTCCGCC
The DNA here is from genome assembly GCA_922788865.1 of Poeciliopsis turneri. Taxonomy (NCBI): domain Eukaryota; kingdom Metazoa; phylum Chordata; class Actinopteri; order Cyprinodontiformes; family Poeciliidae; genus Poeciliopsis; species Poeciliopsis turneri. The sequence goes on from CAKLNU010000697.1 coordinate 703,357, forward strand.
TCGCGCTCCTTCTGCTACAGAGCTACCATCAACTGGTGCCCTCCGCCCCGGCGACCTTCGCTCGTGTCCCCCCGGTGTGTCGGTATTCGGCAGCGGGGACCGACTCCCTGTCATATGATTACAGTACAGCACGAGAGGACTGCAGCGAGCGCGCAGCGCGTCGCCGATATCTGAGGGAGAAGGAAGGAGGGAGGAGGGGGGAGAGGGGGGGGGGGGGGTCGGCTCGCGCCCCTCGGCTTTGCCCCCGCCCCGCCTCATTTTCTGCCGCGCGCTCACGCACGCGGACACCCCACACTGTCTGTAAAAAAAGCCCATAACAATATAACCGGCCAGTGAAGGTATGTCCACCTGTTCTGCAGCAGGCGCTGCCTGTCACTATTTATTTTTATTTATTTGTTTCAAATAAAACATTCAGGTACCAGAAACTGCGGGATTAGGGGTTGATTTAACTCCTACAGCTTTAGATCTTTATTCATTTTCTGATTACATCATTGCTGCAGTTTGATACTGAACTGTGAATATCCATTGAACTGTGTTATATTTCCAATGTTATACCACGAACTTAACAATTTTAAAATATATCTACAAATTAAATCTGAGAAGTGTGGCGTATGTTGTCTTCAGCGAAAAACGGTTTTTGAGGCCTCCCCCATATTCTCCAATAGATTAAGGGTTGAACTTTGACTGTGCCATTCTGAAATAAGAACATGATCTGATCTAAATGTCAGCACCTATGCTACTGTAGCCTTATGTTGTACGGCTAGGGTTATTGTCCTGCTAGTAAGTGAAGCTCTACCCCAGTCTCAATTGTGTTGAGGCCCACACATACTGTGTTTAGCTCCATTTATCTTCCCACAGAATGATGCTGCCACCACCATGCTTCACTCTGGTGAATAGTGTGTTTGGGGTGATGTAAAGAGTTTAGTTTTTTGTCAGTTTTAGACCATATAGGTTTTTTTTCATGTAAAGCTAAAAAGGTCTGTTTTGACTAGTACGTTTTTTGACTATTTACTAATTACACGTTTTCCGTAAGTCATCTCATGCTCTGGATTTTATTTATCACAGTAAAGATGCCTGAATTTTAAGAAATGCAGCATTTCTCCCATTTTAATCTGTAAAAATAAACAGGAGGAAGAGCAAAGAAAAACTAACAACCATGCATCCTTTTCCTGCCGTGTTCAACTTATGTGCTACTTCGTGTTGGTCCATGAAACAAGGCTTGCAGTTGTGTGACAAAATATGCAAATCTCAATCAGTGAATACAAATGCATTTTGTTTTAATACATTTGTAGATTAAATTCACAATGACATCTGCAGAAACAATATTTAAACTTTACAAATTTTAAATGCAATCAAATAAATCAACAAACATAAAGCACCAGAAATGATGTCTTGTTAGATAAAAAAAAAAACCTATGAATTTTGAATCAGAAATTGTGTTCAATCAGCTGTTAACTTTTAGTTTTCTTTACTATTGTGCTTCTGTAATTTCACACAGAAAAATAAGGTCTGTGTGAGATTATTTGTTTATTTTTTTTATACTTCTTTGACTTGAAAAACCTGAATTTAAAGGTTTGTGGGAAATATTAGAGTGTCTGTGTCCACAAGTTTTGTGAGCGTATGATTTGTCACCTTCAGGCAAGAATTTGATCCCGAAAAATATCTGACTGAAGTTGAACAACGTGGAGCTGAAGATTTCCACAAACACTAAGAGATTTTATTTTTCCAGACCAAGAAATAGTGGAAAAATAAACAAAAAAATGATGTAAAATAATAGTTTTGTCCATTCTTACTAATTGGTTGTCAAATAGCTTATTTCTTCAGCTTTTATGAAATAAATAAATCAGAACTTTAACCAGGATGATGTAGATTTAACTACTTATGTCGAGCAATAAGCAATAGACGTAAATAAATCAGCAGCGGAATGACACTTGAAGCAAGTAGCTCCACACCATAAAAAAGTTTTACAGTGTAGGGGTCCTTTTTTAATCTTTACTGGGATTCCCGTCCATGTGAAATCTAAACGTGGTATTGCTTTCAGTTGTGTTACTGGTTTGTGATCCTGTTTAGCTGAGGAACCCGTTCCTCCACAGCGTCCACTCTGAGAACATTTGTCCAGGATCCTGAAATAATACAAAGGTGTGAGAGGTTGTGTTTGTTTTCTCTGGGTGGCTGCTGCAACCTATGGGCTGCAGAAATGTTGCCACTGAAGGGGCAGATAGATGCAAGGGTCTAAACTTAACTTGCTGCAAGTCACACATACACACACACACACAGAGAGAGAGAAGAAGAAGTCCAGTGCAATTTCAGTGTATGCCTTGGGTTAAGCTTTTTATCATTCACTGCTGCGCCTCCCACCAGGTTTCTATCTCTTGTGCACTGTTTGACTCAGAGCATTTCAGCTTGTAAGACTAAACTTATCCTGGAGATCATCTGCATGTGTGTGTGTGTGTGTGTGTGTGTGTGTGCGTGTGTGTGTGTGTGTGTGTGTGTGTGTGTGTGTGTGTGTGTGTGTGTGTCAGAGAAGTAGGAACGGTAACAGGACAGCAGAGCTGGTAATGGCTGGTCAGCTGGTATGGCGAGTATTCAGGGCGGGGGCAGTGCATTGTCCTCTCATAGCTCCAACAATGCCCTTCTGAGCGGGCCACACATCTACCAGTCACGGGCCTCTCTTTCCCCTCTCTCCCTCTGCTTTTCTTTCTGTCTGCCATGGTCACTGTAAAGCGAGGTGTGTGAGCTGCGCTCCCTAAGACCTCAAAGGAAACACCTGACACACATGGGATCACACCCTGGAAGTTCATTTGCACCCCGAATTAATTCATGCTCTCCTTGCCCAGCCTTTCAGTCCAACTGCATGGTGATGTTTTGGTAGGTTTACGGTTGTGCCACCTGATTTTTCTCTTAGATGTTGGACTGATCACTGCTCAATGAGTTGTTCAATGCCTGGCACAGGTTTTTACAGCAACCCTGCATTAAACCTCTCCAAAACATTACCCCTGATCTGTCTGCTGCGTTCCTCAGTCTTCATGATGTGGTTTCTTCACTGATGTTTAAGGCCTTCACACATGAGCTGAATTTATATTGAAATTAAATCACACACCAGTGGACTCTATCCACTAAATGAAAGGCTTCTAAATATAATTTAACTGATCTTACTTTATTCCAGGTAACAGAAGGAAGAGAGCTAAAACACACATTTCACATTTTTCTAATTGATATTTTTTAAAAAAAATAAAAGCATGTTTCCTTTTCCTCACTTCACAATGATGCAACACTTTGTGTTTGTCTATGATATAAAATCCCAATGAAATACATAGTTCAAAGTGGATGAATGCTTCTATACCAGAGAGTTAAAATACAATTGTTAATTGTCAGTTCATTTAAAGGACGCAGGTTAAATAAAATAAAACAAAAACATAATAAATAAATCTGATGTCAATTTGTTACTGAACCCTGAAAAGAGCACAAAATTTCTCCAAAATATTTCTAACATATTTCATCATTTTGTTTTTCCTGTCTTATAGGTGAGATGAGATTTACTCCCTTTTACTTGGAATGTTTTTGTTGACGTTTTAAAATGCACCTTATAAAAAATGCATTAATATTGAATAAATAATCCTATAATTATGTATTTTGTGGATGTTTTATTGAGATACAATTGATCAATTATGTCTGGAGTCATGATAATTATTATTAAAATAGTGATAGGGAATGTTTTTTATCCCTCAAAGAACTGAAATAAAATGCTAATCCACAGATTTGTCTTCCGTGAAAGATTTTTTTTTTTTATTATTTGAAGTTTTTTTTAATCATCTAACTAAAAGTGATAGAAGTCAATTATATCTGCTTGGGGTTAGCTATATGTTTTATTTCTAAAGTTTGGATGAGTGTGTGAGGAGCAGACAGGGTACATCATGATGAAAACACGCCCTCTTGTGGCTTCTGATGTGACTGAATCAGATCTAACTGGATCTTCCATCTAAATAAACAGTCAGCACTCCCAAATGTTTCTCAAGAGTCTTGGAGGATGAATGAATTAGATTTGCAGTGACACGTCCATAAAAATAGCCTCAAAAAGGGAAAACACTAGCAGGTTAGTGTACAGTAAATAAGCATATAAAATTACACGCACTTCTACACGAGCAAATGTCAAAATCTTACATGCAGTTACAAATGTAATTAAAATTTTCACTTTTATTGATTCCTTTGAACTTTTACTTCAGTAAAGGTTAGGGTTAAAGTGGATCTACAGCTGTAAATTACATCAATTAGTCTTGAAAGCATTACAAAACATTTCCTAAAGCTTTAGGACTCTAGTGAACCACAGTATAAACCGTCATCCACAAAATCTTGATGGTCCCAAAGTCTTTTGGAAAATTATTTTCTGGACGTCTGATACAAAAATGTATCGTTTTTGGAAGGTGTGCTGCCTGTAACATCTGGAATATAACTAACTGTTTCACAAAAAGATCATCCAACACTAAAGCGTGATTGTGGTAGTGTGATGGTCTGGACATGATTTGCTGTTTTAGAACCTGGATTAACAGAACGATTAATTCTGTTCGGGAGATTTTCCGGTCTTCACTTTGTGCCCTTAAGCTCAAGCACAGCTCCAGTACATAGCAGGACAGTGATCCAAGGCACACCAGCAGGTCGGTGGCTAAAAATTAACAACCCGATATTAAGGTTTGGGAGTGGTATAGTCAAAGTATTACCCTTTAACAGGGCATTCATGCTTAAAATCCTCCAAAGAGGCTGATTTAAATCAATTCTACATACAGCAGGCCAATGCTCAGTGATATAAAAGGTTATTTGGTGGGAACAATAAGTTCTAGATGGTAGTTGTTGCCACCAAAGTTTGGTGCAAGCAGTTATCAAGTTTGGAATTGGATGGGGCCAGTTTAGTTGAAAATGACTTTTCATGATAGACTCATGTTTAAAAATGAAGAAAACAAAGGGACTCTACAAGAGAGCTCTTTCTTTTACACAGCCCTTTTACCAAACAGAATAAAAAGATGTTTATTCACCTTTTAGCTGGTTTTACACCTTATTTTCCTTTCATCTTCCCCTGATCTTCACTTTCTCTTGCCTCGTCTTGCAGCGGCTCCTCCTCCCTGTTGTGAACAGGACCTCGTCCGTTCACCTGGTTGAGGGGCTCACGCTAATCTCAAGCCGATTAGACTTCTTATCTGCTCAGCTCTGGTTATGTGCTTTGGTCCAACAAAAATACCGCGCAGAGTTGGCCTCTCCTCACCATTCCTGCTGACTCTTCACGCCCCTCCCCGTGTGCTCTCAGTAAGCCACACCAGCTTTGATATCAGGGTCTCTCATTCCTTGTGGTGGGAGTTAACACAAAATGTAGATCTCAGCTCACATGCACATGTTATTAGTGGATTGAGTCTGAAGAGGATGGATAAACAGGGCCATGCTAGTTATTATTTATCAATATCTAGGCTGAAAGGATCATGGGTTTGTTATTTGCATGCTGTGAAGTCAAATCTTACGCTGCAGCAGGGTTAAGGCACGTTATGCTTGGAAATCAAGAGAGTCGGCAGCCGCATTGTGCCTTTTACACACTAAAATTGACCAGTAGAGTTATGTTTACGCTTTAGGACACTCTCATGCTCCGACACAAGACATGTGAAAAGTCATCCCATGTCCATGTGAAAGCAGTAATACCATAATTACCCTTATCCTATTGCCTTAATCAGGAACCCTGGGGCACTCGCAGTACGGCTTCCCTGACGGTTTCAGGTCTCTGCACTTTGAAGGTCGGGACAAAAAAAAAACCAAGCTGTTGTTTCACAGTCAGATCATATCTCTAAAATCCTTTATTTATTTACATGTTCTTGGTTTATCTACATAAACACACAAAGTCAAAAATATCACTTAAAAAAAAAGCAAATTTAACATAGAATTCAATATTTAACTTAATTACAATATCTCTCTTTTTAAAAAAAAAAAAGTCAAAAGAAAAGGAAAATCTTTTCTACACTATTTACAAAGATCCAGTTATTACAATATACATACATACATACACAAGCATACATACATACTGTATGTTTCAATAAATAGATACAGGACAGGGGTCAGGAGGCCAAATTTTAGCTGCCAATTCACTCTAAAATGCTTCACTCCAGGTAACACCTCCTGATTCTCATCCTTCGCTGCCCAAACATTCACAAATTAGTCACTTAATTCAGATTTTTGCTCCACGTGAGGATCCTTGGAAGGGTAAGCTATGGGTTGGTGGGTGTGTAATAGAAATATATATATATATGTTGTTTAAAAATTACAACTCTGTCCATTCAGATGGAGATAAAACTAAAAAGCCAAACTATGAATGTGTTTAGATTTAAACTGTTAAACAAAGTTGGATACTGAGTTTTGCAACAGAATAGAAACACAGTGGGAGGTTTCTATCTTATGTTTATATTCTTATTTGTATTGATTAATTCATTCAAGAATGAACCAGTTCAGTTGTAGGAAAGTTATCATGTACAGATGCGGACACATTTGTTGGCCATCCTGGTAAAGACGTCAAAAAAGCCTCAAGATTTATTAATATGTTACTGCAGCAGCATAAACTATCACAGAAGAAATTTAGAAACATGCAATCTTCAGAAGTAGAAAAACGAAACTAATAACACCTTTAAAAATAAACGAAATCAAATCATTTTCAAGAAGAGTTGCTCTTTAAAGCCGAACCAAGTTTTTAAAAAATGCATAACTAATTATACACAACCTTCTGCTTGCCTGTGACACGGTGACCCATTGCCTGTGACACGGTGACCCATTTCTCTTAGGCACTCTTCAAATGGGAAAGACAAGAGAACATGCCAGTAAAGCAAAGCAGATGTGTGTAGATCCCCTTGAATCAGGAAATAGCTACACGAAAACAGATACCGACCTAAATGTAGCCAAAATTACAGCCTAAATTAAAATCTCTAAAGCCCACTCTTGAAGAGATGCAGAGCTCATGCCAACTTGTTGTTTAAGAGGCATCCCAAGAAAAAAGTCCTAATATTGTGCAAAAAAGCAGAGCATGCTAACCTGTAACTATTAATGAAAGTGGGTGCCTTGGTCAGATGAGACCAAGAGGGAGGTTTCTTGCAACAGATGCTCCAAGTGGGTCTACTTTGAAACAAATAATAATGATAAATATAAAGGACATCTCCTAAAAGCCTGTGCAAAGTTCAGTATTGGATCTGTGAGGCCGTGGGCTGCTATGTCTTCCAAAAGCCCCTGGAACCCTGTTGAAGTTCACTGCATCATGAACTCTTTGAAGTGCCTTACGAAACAAAATGCTGGCTTCAGCCTGAGACTGGAAATGGGTTGCCACTGGGTCTTTCAGTGGGACATTGAGTCATAATATATGCCCAAATCAACACAGAAATGATTCACCACATACAAAATCAGTCTTCTTTGATGGCTCTCTCAGTTTCCAGAGCTACATTATACAGAAAAACTATGAGTTGAGCTGAAGGTGGAGAAGCATAAGAGAAAACACAGGATTCTTGATGAAGACTGATGAATGACAAAACATACTGCTTTACTGCACTGGAAAGCCATCTGTTCTTTGAAAGTTCAAGTTAAAATTCAGAACTATTCAAAAATGGCTCATCTTGGAAATCTGAAGTTAAAGTAATTCAGTAACAGCAGGGGAGCCAAGAACTCTGCCATTGTTTGTTAAAAACTGTTATTTTTACAATGTCCTCTAACTGTACTGAAGTTAAAAACTGGTTTTTAAAATAACATTATCAATGTGAAATTATACTGCAGAAATTTAAAAAAGAAATTTATTTCAAAAGCTTAAATCACTTTGTTTTTTTTGTCAGATTGGGTGAGGTGGTGGAGCTAGAAAATAAAGTCTGGTAGAAAATGTTCTCTTGTCGTCTCCACTTCAGGTGGAAGTTTTCACAGTTTCTCCAGGTGGCTGGAGTTTGCTCAGCTGACCGTAGCGACGCCCTCCTCGCCCCCTTCCTCCACCTTTGCCCCTTTTCCCATGGCTTTCATTTTAGCCATGATGTCAGTGAATGTCTCCTTCACTGTCTTCTCGAGGAGGAAGCCCTCGCTCTCGCTCTCTATGTCCTCCGGGTTGGCCAGCGTGGACAGGGAGGTGTCAACGTACTGCAGGCCGATGGTCACAGCAACCTGTAGAGGGTCAAGAGTACCAGTTGAGATTAAATATGAGCGTGTTTGTACATGAATATGATGAGTTAACATATGTGTAATCCACCACTTGATCCAGTTTCTCGTTGACCGAGAAAGAGACATTTCTCCCAGCTCATTCACTGCTAAGTCAGATGTGTTATCATGAAACTGAACTGAGGCAAAGCAAACAACAAAGCCTGGATGAATTTAGTTTTGGAGGAAGTTTTAGAAACAATTGTTGACGCCATCTGTAATCTCAAAAATGATTGGAGACATTAGTTTTGAAGATGATGTTTCAGGGTTTGGAACTCCATTTCCTGCAGATTGACCCATTACTTCATCTCTGAACCCACTATCTGTGTCAGCACAGCAACGGTTGCATAACTTGATTCGGGAAATCCTCCAACCACGCCACTGATAAGCTCTGCATGTTGCCTAAATCTGTATTTTTAAGACAGGTGATCTGTGGGGTTTAAAGCAGAGAGATGTTATCTAAATGGCTCTATTTACAGTCTCTGCTCGAAGATGATTCATAACATACATGGTATTCATATACTTCAAGGATCTATCTCTACAAGTTTATCCTAAAGATATTTGGTCATTGTATTATTCACTGTGTTCATAAATTAGTTAGAAATGAAACATGGAGCAACAATAGCTGAAATACAGGCTGTTTACACAATTATTTATAAAATAGCTTTTTTCTAAAAAAGCAGCTGAGAGTGGGAAACCCACAGTCCACACGGCTTTAAATATGGCTGTGGTACTTTTACTGAAAGCTTTTTAATCCATGCAGCAAACACTTTTGAAACAACAGGTCCTGAACTCGAAGCAGACCAAATTTAGGACTTTCACTTTCATTAATCCTCATTTATAAATTCTGTTAAGGCTGGAAAAGACTACTTGCATTGATTGATCGCATGGATGCTTGTAGAAATAGTAAAGAAAAGGAAAAAACACAGATCAACCCTTATGGATCATGCCTGATTTCTAGAATTCATTGAACCCCTCGATAGGACTAACCCAGCAAGGTATTACCAAGTCATTAGAAATACTTACATTCTTTACTTTTAAGAAATAAATAAAAGGGGAAAATTGAATTCATTGTACTCAATAAAGTTCTGTCATCTCAATTGAGTCAATTGAGTCTAGAAATTTGAAATGAGGCCTTATTGCTTTGTGAACCTCTGTTTAGGTCAGCAAAGCTGACCAATCAGAGCACCTGACTCTGCACACATCCACAGTCATAGCTTTGCAGATGACACTTGGATCTACAAATGTTTTAAGTGAAACGATTTACTGAAATATGTTCATATACATTTTATTGAGGACAAGCAACTAAATCTTACTTTTATTTCACTCATCCTCCAGGATATAAAGTCTATGCTATCTATGAATACCCCACATTTAACTGCATAATCTTAATAATAAAAAAGTAGGCAATTTCAATAAAGTACATTCTATTCTATACATAAACTTACAACATAAAGTTTACATAATTGTAATTGTTTATAATTAACAGGGAATTTAACTCATTGTAGAACAGCCTTCTATCAATATATGCTTATCTACATCTACTAATCTATTAATAATAATAATCAATGTCCTTCCTTCCCCGGATTTTACATAATTCAATCTACCGGTATGTGTTGTGTGCAATTAATCTTTTTAAATTTGTCATTAGTGAAGACTTATTTCTTTTAAAAATAAAAATAACTCTGTGAAACAAACAAACCAAGACTCAGTTTAGTCTCTCCTAGAAAATTCCAAAATTATCAATTTATTTCAAATGTTGTAGTTTGGCAGTGCTAACCTCCAGTATAGTGACCAGCAGCACTATGGCTCCGATGGTATTCATTATGCCTCCGTAATAAGACAGCAAGGCGTCCCGACAGCCACGTCTCCACACGTTCAGCTCCTCGGTGTAGTGGTCATAGCTGTAGTGAGCGGAGTTGTTGGTCATCTGGTACTGGATGCAGGGTCTGGGGGAGCTGGGGTTGCAGCAGCTGAACGGGACTCCGTCCATCAAATACTGTCCGTCCACGTTGCTCCCGATTCGACTAAGAGGGCAATACAAAGGTGAAAGTGAAATGAGGAGAAAAGCTCAAGAACTTTCTTTCAGTATGGGGGTAAAAAAAAAAATACAGACAGAAACTTTTATAAAAGTACAATAAACTTCCTTGATTTAAAGAAAACACCTTTCTCGTCCAGGGCTCTGTTCAATTTGCCAATCATACCCTAATTTTGTACATTTTCAGGTTACATAATTGGGTACAACTTGTGACATTGTCTGTACAACATGTTATGCAGTAGGTGGCACCAGTGTGTATCAGATATTCGATGTGACGCCAATATTTCAGATGCAAAACAATCCAAAAGTCCTAAGGTATGAAGTAGCAAAAGGGAAAAAGGCCATTTCAGAAATTACTTACTTGGGTCAAACATTGGGTAAATTAATTCTTTTCACCATTGCACACAGATGTATTATGTTTTTGTCCATTTCTCCTTTCATTTGGTACCTGTAATACCCATGTACTTTGTTTTTGATTGTGGATGAGTATTTTCATGTCACTACCACATAAAGATACTTAAATCTTAGGTATAGTATCTGAAAACCTTTGTGATATTCTGCTGAAATTGATCTTATACTTATTATTTATTGGAGTTATAAAACCATATGTTCGTGTGGTAAACCATGATTAAATTGCAGACATTACTTTAGGTCTTCAGTTGTAAAAGTGGGTACAAAACTTGTCTCTGGTTGACACATAATGATGCACGGTCAAAACAAACTTTGCAGACAACTCCAAAAAAGTCAATTATTAAACAGCTAAAAGTCCAAAGGGATAACATGCATCCACAAAAACTAAACTGATAAACAATGGTTTCATATGAAATGATTAGTTTGCTTGTTGTAAACAGAAGAGTTAAAATAGCAAAATGGATGTACAAATTGCTAAAGTAAATAACTTTACCAGTTATTTTAATTTATTTTGGTTCTTAGCCTCAGTTCAATCATTTGACTCTTTATCCAGGATATAATCACGAGAGGTTTATCTCCTTTATTTATCTCCTATAATAGAGAATACAATGTTTTGAGGTCAATGAAAGTGTAAAGCTTTGGAGGGCTACATGCTGTAGTCTAAAACAATAACAAAAACTATCTAAAAACTGAGTCCTCATTATGCAAAAAGTATATTTTTAGCAAGGTAATCGAAATGAAATATCTTTGAATTTGATAGTCATTTTTCATTTTGCTTAATAATATTTATTATTGTGTTTACCATGTGCGTGGTTTGAAGAACTAGAGATCAAATCCTCCTGCTACTCAGAGAGTAGATAGATAGATAAATAGCTGCAATGACTTGCAAAGCAGTCAGCCAAATGAGTAAATCTGGGTCAGAGATCATTCTCAGAAGCTGATCTCATCTGTGACTGATAGTAGTAGGTCAATGGAAAGCCAAGTGAAATTGGATCACAAAGCATCAGTTATTTCCAGAAACCACCACATTCAAACTGCACGCAAACAATCCTGCCCCAAATTACACTTTAGTAAAAGCTCCCCAGAGTTAAAGAAAATCTATAGTGCATGTAAAGAAAGTTTGCAATTCAGATGAAGCTACCAGAGGTTGCTAGTAACTAGTTACATTCACTTGAGTGAAAAAATAAAGTACTTCTAGGTAGTTTGAGTGCACCATACTTTTCACCTTAACTTGGGTTATATTGTTATGATATAAAGCTATTTTTACCTGGATAAAATGTCTGGCAACTCTATCAACTTGGAGTTACTTCACTAAACGAGGAGCAGATATATTTACCCAAACATATACAAGAGACAAATACATACTTACAAGTTATATCAAAAACTGAGTTTTAGGTAAAATAAATAAATAAAAAGTGTTTTATCTGCCAGAATTTATTCTGTAATTATGTTATTGATTTGTTATTGTTCTCTTTTGTTCTCTTTTACCTTTATTTTTTGTATTTTTTGAGAAAAAAAAAACAACAAAAAAAAACAATACAAAACATGTGTTGCCAAAAATGCCAAGTTACAATTAAAATTACAGCAATGCAAACAATAAATAATCAAATGAGTGGGTAGAAGTATAAACTTGTTAAAACCCATCCCTTCTGATGTTTTTAAAATATGAGAATTTATTCCTAAGTTTACATTTTCCTGTCTGATTACATCATATTTAAGTATTAAATCAGATGTTATGATCATTTACCCAGCTGGTGAGTAGACTTTCTACAAAATACTTTTTCACTATTACTTGAGTAATTTCTTGGATGACTATTTTGTACTCATGTTGAAGTATCTCTACTCGTACTTGAATACATTTTTTGGCTACTCTGCCTATCTATGGTTACTACAAAGATGCTATTTACAGTGACAAGATTTGAAAAGTAACAAAAGTCTCTGAGTGGATCATGATAACTTTGACCATACAAAAAGTCTGTGAAAATTAAGTGACATTAAACAATAAAACAAATGTGCCTCTTGCTCTCCTTTCTGTCGACATGAAAGTCTGACGTTGAGCAGTACTATTCTTGGCCAGCTGCTGTCAGGTCTTTACAGATTGGAGAGGACACTGATTCTTGAAGGACATGTAATCCTGTAGATTAAACACTAATTTTGCCCCAGGCTTCAAAACTCTCCCTTTCTCTCCTTTTAATAAAGGGAGATTCAGACAAAATATGTTGATTGTAACAACATATATTAAAATCTTGCGAGTAGTTTTCACATATTTGTGAAAACTTTCACTTTGACAACCCTTCACAATCTTATTAAAGCCCGGCTGCCACCACTGCCCAGATGTGTATTATTAGTTTTGAAAAATACCCGTGATCTGACCTATCCCACCTGTAAATCCGCCTATACCCAACTCAACGTAAACAATCCCAAACACTATCGACTCTGCAGGATTTGAGCTTGTTCATTAAGGCTAGTAAAGAGCTAATTTAGGAATTTAACTCTTTCCACTCACTCTTTGACTTCCTTTGCGCTGAAGTCCAGGTATCGATTGCTGACCCACTGAATCTCAAACCAATCCCTGTAGTTATCATTCCCACAGCAACGAAACTCCATCTGCATCAGGTCCAGGGTCCTCTTCATGTAGCAGCGTCCCGGCATGTCCGTGTCCTTGTAGTATTTCATGCCATTCTTCAGACCGTCAGCCAGGGTGAACTGCAAAGGGATCCTCATTATAAAGCATAGCAGGGCGGTGACAATAAGAAGGGCATTGAACCCCATGCAGAAAACCAAAAATGTCTTTAACATTGGTTTCCATTTTGCAAACTTTGTAGGGTCCAAGGAGTCATAGCAGACTTTGCCTCCGAAGGCATTGATACCACAAGCTATAAGACCCATAGCTATGAGCACGTTGGGTAAGAAGTGGCTCTCATTGTTGTCCATAAGTTCTGAGCGCTTCCGGAGCTCAATCTTGAAGAAGAGGCCCAAGCTGAGCACAAGAATGCCAGCCAGTACAGCAAACCAGTACATAAACCAGACCGTCTGAGCAAGCTTCACTCGCTTCTTCAAATCAAACTTGACTACCAACAAAGCCATTGTGCAAAGTCCTTTGTGTCCTCGCAACTGAAGAAGAGAGTCAAATGGTGTACGGTTGCAGGAGATTCAAGGTTTCCACACTCTACTTAAGTTTTAGAAATGTTCCTTAATAAGCCAACCTGTGTTTCTTGCTTCCTTGATGTTTGGTTATGAGAATTTCCTCAAGATAGTTGACAGACATGAGAAACAGCTCAATGTAGAATCCATCCCACAGCAAAGAAACAAAGGTAAGGTAATTCAGCAAGACATCACAGTCTTATTTTTTCAAAACCATCTCCTTTCCCATAGTGCCAGACAAAAATAAGCTCATAAAGCCCAACCTCACCAAAACTGGGTGGGCTTTTTTCTTTTCTAAACAAACAGGTGAGGCTAATCCTGATGCAGCGTTCTCCCAGAAACACGGACGATTGCTCAGGAAGCTAATGATTAAACTCAAAGTTGGTGTACGTCATGCTAAGCCTCTGTAAGCAACCTGATCCAATTAACAGAGCAGAAATCCCCCCCACACACAAGATGAACCTGATCATAAGCTGCTGCCAGGGGCCATAATTGGTTTGAGTGTTCACGTGGTAATGTCAACCTTGATGGAGCACAACAGGAGCCGAGAGACTCACAAAGATCGCGAACACAACAGAAGTGATACAACTGGAGCATGTTTATGAATGGGTCTGGGGTCCATGTTTTCAATAAAACAGATAGGCTCACTTAAACACATCAAAATCACACATCAATGGCTTCAGTGTAAGAGTCACTCCAAGTCAATTTTGTGTCAACTAAGTCTTTTCATGACCAGTCAACCCATTTTCAGGCAATATACTAACAGACCTGCAGTCTTGGATGTTTCAGTGTCAAAGCCTGTTCCAAGATGCATTTTTCAGTTAGGGAGTTTGGGCATCAGGGCTACTTTTTAGTCATCCCACTAACTATCTCATCTTCAAGATTGACATTTTAAAGCCTCTAGGATTATTTGCCACTAACTATTTTCAATAACGCTCTAGGAGAATATAAAATATTAAAATTAAGATTGCACATCATCTGGAACTCAACATCTAAGCCATGGAGTGGCAGCTTCATGCCCTTTAAGCTTTATTCAGCGGGATAGAACTGAATGAAAGACAATCCTGGAACAAAACATGTTGGTGGCTGCAAAGACTTGAGACTTCCAGGACGACAAGGACCCTAAACACATAATCAGAGCCACAATGGAGCGATTTAGATCAAAGGGTCTTGACGTGCACATACACCCTCAATCTAATGAGATTGAAGTATTTTGCAAAAGAGAAGGTGCAGCAATGTCAGTCTTCAGGTGCACCTTACCTCACCTATTTACAATTTCAAAAATAAGTGAAATCTATTTTAAGTTAACCTATTCCAGAGAGGCACATGAAGTGTCACATGCAACACGTCTTGACCCCCCTCATTTCCTGACACTCTGTGCAACACTGACACAGAAGTTGCACTACTATTATAGTTGGTTTTAGGGACGTCATGATGAATGTACTCATTTTACAACTAAATAATGCTACATTTATTGTCCTACAGCACAAACTTTGGGTGGAAAAGGGCTGCCGTTTTCTACTTCTCCTGTCCTCTGGGTTTAGGAAATAACAATCCACATAATAATTATTTTTTGCATTGTGGGTCTCTTACATTTTAACCCTTATAGTAGAAATAATAACATGCATTGTACAATCAATTAAAAAATTTAATTTCCATGTGTGATTATTAAAGTATTTTTAACTGAATTTTATGAAATGTAATATACTATATTGCTCCTGTCATATGCTTTAATCTTGTCAACATGGGCCAGAAAGTGTAACCTCAAGTGCATAAATGGGATAAAATGAGAAATAAAGTGATGAGTGAAAGTAACACCCTTCAGTTTATTCATCTTATGAAAGGTGAGCTATTTTCTTGAAATGTTTGTATTCCCATATGGCCTTGTCATTCCTCATTATTAAATCTACTGTTCTTTTACTGATTTGTTCATTTAATTAAAAAAAAAGTTTGGCCCTGTACTTCTTAGTTGAATTTCTCTTTTATTTTAAGTGGATACAGTAAATCATTTGGTTTATGTATTATTTATTTGCAGCTTCAAGGGAACAAGAGTTTTTATGGTTAAATGCTAAAAAAAATAAAAAAAAAACGAGACACACAACAACAAATTTGTCATTTTAATCTTAAAATGACCTTTTTACCCAACCTAAGTTTGGAGCGTGTGTCTACTTAAAGTCAGAGAGAAACGCTCCAAAAATCTGACCGCGTAAACAATGTAAAATATCTGTCTAGTCATAAGGCAGACATGTTTGGCATTTTGGACCATGTTAAAAGCTCAAGTAATGATTACATTTTTTATATATTTTAGAGTATACAAATCCACAAACCTGTTTTTCACCTGAGTACTATCAGTACAAAAATGTAGTTGAAATTCACTTATTAACATACTGGTATATTAAAAATTATTTCACAAGTGCTTTTAAAAACAACTTGGTTCCGACTTTTAATAGATCAGTGTTGTTGATAGGATTATCAGATCACTGGGTGCTCAGGTAATTAGGTTAGTGTTCCTGGACACTCCACACAAACACTGCACGCTAACACTTTTTAAGTCCCATCGCTTACCAGCACAAAATTTGGACAGAATGGCCAATTGTCTCACAATATATTACATAGTGAGAAAAGACTTGCACACCTGGTGGGACTTTTTTCTCTCCATTGTGACTGTACTGAAATGAACAGGATCAAATTTTAACCCAAACCTTTGTGTTTCTGACTTAAAATAACAAGTGGCAGAGACTCATGACCCACTCTAATTTGCGTTTACATTTTTGTTATGTTATCTAGAGAGAGACGCAATGTGAAAAACACATTTTCAACAGCAAATTTACTGGGCCAATATTGCTTCCATCCACTTTTAAGTGATGTTTTAACATTTAAATTATTGAATTTACTTTTTTCAGAGGATACCGGCTCCCCACATTTGATTTTGAGGAGGCACTGTTCAAACCACTATTACCACTGCATTTAATAAGTTTGATTATCACATTAATTTATTTTAGAAATTCAGTGAAACTTACATCTTATACAGATTTCTAAAATCAAATGAGTGCATTATTCTTATCTGAAAGTCACTCCAGTGATTTATTTTGTATGACATTATAACAACTTTAAACCATAAGAATAAATTGATAAAAGATTTTCTGTTTTTAGACATATCATAAATATCATAAAACTACTTACACTAATAGCAGTGACCAATGTCGACTGTAAAGAAACAATCTAAAATTTTACTTTAAAAAAAACAAGTAGGTAAAGGATCACATGGGTTTTAGAGTAATAAGAAGTACAAATAATATGCAAGAAACTTTATTTTAAAGAATAATTGTACACATAACTTACACTTAAGTGCATCACCCAAGACTGAATGGATCTATGACAATAATCAGGTGGGCTTTTCAATATCACTTAATTTAATTGAACATGTGAACTTGGAGAACATCTTACAACATTCAATTTTAAGGGTCCCATGTGTTTTTTCTGTCTGCTTCTGGAATAACAGTCCAGTTTGGGGATGGCGTCCCAGCAGCCAGCCAGTTGAAGTCATCCACATGGTTCCAGTTGTTTCTGTCCTGGTCCAGGCCAGAGGCAGTAAAATCCTGGTCCAGGGTGGGGTAAGACCAGCAGAACGGGGCGAAGGTCACCCCTCGGCAGTCCTCGATGATGGCCCGGCTGGTGACGTGCAGGTACACCTGGGTGTCGGTGGTGTTGTGGGTCCTCAGCTGCTGGCAGGCTAAGCCTAGGACACTGTTGCTGCAGTGATCCACGAACACAGAGGTAGCTACAGGTCCACAGAGAACCTCACAGGCTGTGATGTGTTTCAGGTGCAGGGTGCTGGGAGAACCATACAGACGGACCTTGCAGTTGGTCAGGTGAGTCAGCAGCACATCTCTGTTTTGGATCTCCTCTGATGTCTTTGTTAGGGACTCGTTGCTGATGTTGGAGAAGCCAGTCTGCTCTG
The DNA here is from genome assembly GCA_922788865.1 of Poeciliopsis turneri. Lineage (NCBI taxonomy): Eukaryota > Metazoa > Chordata > Actinopteri > Cyprinodontiformes > Poeciliidae > Poeciliopsis > Poeciliopsis turneri. The sequence continues at coordinate 721,098 of CAKLNU010000697.1, forward strand.
AGATTGTAGCTTCATCCACCTTTGTGACACGTGAACTCACAGTCTCAGAAGAAGGAGGAGGAGAATCAGAGACCTTCTCCGTCGCTTTGGTTCTCGATCTAAATGTGAACTTTTTCTTGGGCAGGGCCTCCTCTCTGGTCTCATTCAGAGATGCTTGGAGCTTCTGCAGAGCCCCCTGAGCTACTTTTATTCGGTACTGGCTCAGAAATATCATGCTGTCGTTCAGAAATTTCTGTAGCTGCGTCATCTTGGCCGTGGCCTCTTCCAGTTTCTGGGTCACAGTGGGTGGGTCAGCTCCAGAACAGTCGGAAAGAAGCTCCTGGATAGCCGCCTGCTCCGCGTTAAAAGTGCTCACAAAATACTCACTCTTCTCCTCAGCCACCGACTGGCTCTGTCTCTCCTCTTTCCTTCGCTCAACGTCCTCTGCCAACACCTGCTGACGTTTCTCGATTCGCTCATGGAGTTTGGCGGCTGCATTTTTGTCATAAAACCCATTTTCTTCACTTGTTTCCAGAGTTGCGTCCATGTTGATACGGTTACGGATGTAATGTCACGACCACTACAAACCCAGCAAAAATTCCACACTGCCACCTGCTGGTACAGAGACCTCACAGAAAAGCTTCCAAAACTACAGCCCTGTAAATCTAAAACAAACAAACAAAATCAATTAAAAGGTAATTAATTTTGATGAAAATTAATTAAGTTTGAGAAGTAAAACTCAAATATTATACAGGTACATCCATCCATCCATCCATTTTCCGTCACCCTTCTCCCTAACGGGGTCGGGAGTTGCTGGTGCCTATCTCCAGCTGCGTTCCGGGCGAGAGGCAGGGTTCACCCTCTCGCCAGAGGGTTATACAGGTACAGGCAGTTATACAGGTACATTGCTCAAAAAATTATGTATTTCAGGTGTGTCTTGTGATCAGTATGACTGACAAAAATCCAACATTCAGGATTTTTAATGCAGAAATGTTATGTTATGACCTACATAATCACTGACTTAACATCTGTCAAGCAGGTAGACATTGGCAGCGTAAGTCACAAAAGGTATGTGGGTACCTTTTCTGTAAGTCAATCAGGTTATTCACTTACAGCTGTGAGCATGTTAATGAAAAGTTGATAGGAAGGAAATAGTGACACAAGCAACACGGATCACTGACAACATTTCAATAATGTGGCAATATCGTCAGGGTGTTAGAGTAGCTATTTTACACAAGTTCTGATTTGTTCTTTTTACATACTATTATTAATAACTTCTTTGTTTGAAAGATTTTATTGACATAATCACCATTCTCTTTGGTTTGGATGATGTGCAGCTAGAATGTTTGCTGTCACTATTTTAGTTTTTGACAGTTTTATCATGCATAAAATTGGGAACAAGGTATTATCTTTTCATCTGGGAGCAGCTGATTAGTATCTCAAAAGCTCAAATAGCTGAACTACAGCCCAGGTCCCAGAGGGGTTGAAAAGAAGGCTTCATGGAGGCAGAGCAGGATCAAAGAGCAGCTATAGAAAGAGGAAGTTCAAACCTTCTCTTACATAATGGTTAAGGATCATATCATATCCCTGACTTCTAACTATATGGTCAGACATAAATTTGAAGAGGAAAAGCAAAAGCAGATACGATGGATGAGCTGTTGCTATCATACAGCAACATATTTCAGTCAGAGGCTTCTTGAGATTCTTTGAAGATACTTGGATTATCTAAGTTATGACAATATTTATTGTTTGAGATAAATACAGCATTTTCTAACTGCATTGAATATGCAAGTTTTTACATCTTCAGCTATTTTATAATCTTATAGTTGGACACAATAACCCTTTGTTTGTGGCCACTGTAGCCAAAATAATGGGAGATATTAAATGAAAATAAAACTTTAAATTTGGCCTGGTTTTGCTGAAGCTGGATCACATGTTCATAACTGAGGAATGTCAAGGTGTGGTAAACACAGGACCGCCCTCTACCGTTGGTCATGATAAAGTATATGTATTTTATTCATTGGCGTATGAAAATATATTATGTGATATATAAAATACAAGTTGATGTTCCATTATTTTTTTATGAATAAATTATCAGTGTTTGTACATTTCCCGTAGGAATATGTGGGGTCGTTTGGTGTCGTTGAACTCCGCTGATTTCGCTGTATGCATTACCCCAGCGACCCGTGCGGTGATGGCGAGGAAACCCCGTTGACAAGACACTGCTTTTTCATGACGGTGAGTTCCCCTTTGAGTGTATTATAATTTTGTGATAAAAATTTCAAGGAAAAAACACACACAGGCTCCTTCCTCCCTTCCTTCAGGGAGGGAAGAGAGTTTGAGCGGAGAGAAAAATCTATCCGAGACAGAACAGGGACAGTGAGAAAAATATATGAGTGGGAGAGGGAGAAGAAGGAGGAGGAGGAGAAGGAGGGGGGAGCAAATTAAAAGTTGCCAAATGGAGATATTGGGTTTCAAGAGGAGTGAGACAGGAGTAAAGGGTTTGCCTCTTTTCAGTCGTCTTTATGTTATGCTAATCGGGATAAATATTTATGGCTCGACGCGGTTTAGTCCTTTAGCCTTTCCAGCGAATTCCAGCTGACGGTTTCAAAACAGGCGTCGACGACATTGTGGCTAGCTAACCTGACAGCAAGAACAGGCCGAGGGTTGAAGCTGAAAATGCGGCGTCCGAGACTGAGGAGCGTCCCAGCCCGGGATGAAACCTGAAATAAACCTCTCCGCTCGGCACAAAAGTGACGGTGTTGTGTTTTTTTTTTTTTTCTCCGTGCTGGCGTGTGAGCCAAGCATCGAAGGAAAATGAAGGCTTCCCCTTCCAGGAGCAGGGAAAGAAAATGCGTCAGAGTCGAACGGGCGTTTTGTCCTGCTTCAACGCGATTATCTTTTTCTCGATTCGGTTTATTTTGGGGGGGGATGTAAGCCTACAAACTCAACTGCTCAGCAATCGCTTTATTTAAAATCGTCAGCGTTTAAACAACAACCAAAAGAAGCTCGGACTCGAAGCTGTTTTTTTTTCTGCGGGGTTACCGACATGCTAGGACTGATTTTTAGACTACAACCAAACGTTAAAAACAATCCGCATAGGAATGCTCGTATTTGTTAACGTTTCATTTCAAAACCTGTTCAACACCTGAATCAAAAAGATTTAGTTAAGTGTGGTAACAAAAATTGTTTTCAGCTGGAAATGGACTTCCAACCTCATCTTGTTTTTATGACCTTAGCTTAATTTTGGTTAAACATAAGAGCAGAGACACCCGTTAACCTTATAATTTGCTTTCTTAAATATAAAATACTACCGTTTTTTTCAATAATATTTAATATATAGCCCTTTAAATGTTTGATTTCCGTTTCTGTGCTGTAATCGTCGCCATTACGAACAAAAGCAACAAAATAGTCGAAGTTGTCTAGAGGGATAAAAGCTTAACTTGGGCGTGCTTCTCTTCTTTTTTTTTTTTTCGTGTATTCACTCACAATTTAGCAAACGGTTGGTAGTTTTTGATACAGTTTCCCACTCTTGTCTTTGTTCACCCAGAATCAAAGATGGTGGCTAAGCATGGTGCTGCTACAAAGACAGCCCCATGGTGTGGTACAGCCATTTTGTAGTGCTGCAGTTGCTTCCACACATGCCCACACAACGACCAAACTCTTACAATAACTGACCAGAATAAAGTCTTTTTACTGCCTTTTCCACAGTGCTACAAGGGGGTTACTTTCCTTGACACCCTTTTACAGAGTTCTGCCATAAAATTATTCAATTACACACCAATTCTGGCTGATACATAAAGCCATTCAGCTGGGCATTGAAATACAAATCTCTATATAATGTGTATATTATATAAGCCAGCATTTGCACCTGAATGTAAGTTTTTACACTGCAAGCACAAGTTATAACCAGCGAAGGGCAGCACAGAAGAGTAATGGGAGGGAGTTTGTGTGTCAAAAGCATTTGTAGGAGTGGTGAAAGCCTTCCTGTTCTTCACTTGTGTACTGAATAACAAATGTCCCCTTCCACTGCCTTATTTCACCCTCTGAATCTGTGTTACAGGTTACCATACTCACTATTTGCAATAACCCTGGCCAACGACCTTGTAAATTTACTAAAAACAGTTTTTCACCCTGCAGCCCCAGCCTGTTACAAGAGAATAAGGCTGTTACATGACTGAATCCATGCTTCCTGGTGGACATCTTGTGAGTTTTGTGCCCCTACTATCATCATCACATTATACAGAATGCCAACATCAGCATGATTGTTATAAATTACTCTGGGCTTTTAAAGCTTTATTGTGACCACTCTTTCATGGTGGAATGTTCTTACAACAAATGGCCGCTATGAAAACAGATTATTACTTGTCCAAACTGAGTCAAAATGATACATACATATACCAATATGTACATACATTATTTAGCCTTAATTTTTTATTTTTTTTTTGAGTGGTCCTAATGGTTCTAAAATATATTTTAATGTGGAAAAGCATCAGAATGGCCCTCATTAGATTGACTAACCTCATAGCTGCCACTCTCAAAACACTTACACGCGAGTCAGTATATCTCGGAGGACAGCAGTGTCATCATGACTAAGGGGTTAATTCAATGGGAAGGTTCAAGAAACTCAGTCATGACCCAGAAAAGAGAGCCGTAGATTTATATGCATTCAGAAAATCTTGCTTTTTAAGAAAATTTGCAGTTTTTCTTTTTTAAAAAAAGGCAGATTTTATGACTATCAGTCGTAAAAAATAATATTTTGATTCTGGAAGACGGCCCAAATTTGTAACTGAAGAATCACCAAAGCTGAAGCCTAGATAGAAGTGGAATCTCAAACACCAGTGTTGCCGTCCACAGTGAAAAGAGAATCTGCTGCTTTACTCAAAGCTGATGGACAAAGCTCCGTTGGTGTCTTCTAAAATTAACATTTAGGCAAGTCAAACCGTTATACAGTTTTGTTTCATCAGGACTAAAATGCTAAACACATCAAATCTTATTTACAAAGGGATATTTCAGGCTACCAATAAGCTATAATAATTTCTACCAAAACTTCCATCACTCTTATCAAAAGAGCACAACAATGTACTAAATTACAATCGTCAACACCAATGCAAATTTTATGTGCAATATTGCAGCCACAAAAGACTATATAAATACAGTGTTTGATAGTATATCACTTCTTAAGTGCTCTGCTATGACACCCTAAATGTGTAAAGTACCTAATTGGGCAGTGTTTCACTTCCTGTACACCATATCTGGATTTGAGGAACTGAGATAATAAAGTTGAATAATGGAGATTAATTGCGACATTGAAATTTAAAATGTTCATAATGTTCATTTCTATTTAACCGGGAGACCAACCAATTTAAATTAACTCTGTCAAGAAGAGTGTTCGAATGTCTGGAAGAGCATTTATTTCTACCTAAGTATAGTACAATTCAAACATGTTTGTTATTTTATAGATGCATGTGTTGGAGGTGCAGCATGCTCAGGAACATTTAAACAAATGGTATTGAGATTGTGTTTACATCCATGCCTCACGTTTTCACTCGATACCATTTCAGGTGTCATGGATGATGACGACGATCGCCGTCTTCTGGATATTTTAGGGTAAAAGAAACACCTTCCTAAAGTGATGCAAAATCAATGCACAAAATGTTGACATCAAAGTTTATGAAGTTAATACTGACCTCTTAAATTAACGTAGTTCACCTGAAGATTTTTGAAAAAAAGTTTTCACCGATTATTATGTGATTCATAAATGTAAACAATTTAATTTTGCCTGTTGTAAGTTTCCCTTCTTCGCCATTTACAGAGATGTGGAAGCATTGAACGATTATCTCCACGGCAGTAATAGCAAGTCTGTAAGTGGCATTTGCTGAACATTTTCAACCATTTAAATATTTTTTAAAAATCAGCATATTGGTAATTTAAGTGTTTTTTTTTTTTTTCAATAGATTGGAGAAGATGATGTGGCAAATGCAGCTTATGGGTCAGATGGATCTTTTTTCAGTAACGAGACAGTGAGTATATATTTGTACTTGCACCTAAGTAAAATACAATCATAATTCAAACAAGAATTACAAAAGTGGTTGCAGTTGAAAGAATGAATTTTGTGGCCTTACATTGCAATTAATTATTAGGTTTTAACTACATGCTTGAAAATGTTCTTGCATCATTCATACAAGCCATGATTTAGCTTCATTGCATCATTATTGATGACAAATCTTCAAATACCAATTTTCTTTCTAGTTCAGGATTGTCTTGTACTAGAAAAATATTTTGACAGATTTATGAAAAACAAATGTTTTCAGGAATAAATAAAAGGTCTTTAAAGTCAAATATACAACTTTTAATGTTTCCTTCAGACTGGCTGCAACACTGGCCTCAAGGATGGCTCTTCTTCGATGGGTGAATTTGTGGAGGATCCAGCTGGAGGAGGCCTCCACCTCTCGAGTAGCCTCTCTTTTATCGAGGATGAACTGGGGGCTGGAAGCTCCCCTGAAGGGGTGGACCTCGGTGCAGAGGATCAGCCATTTGACATTCTCCAGAAGTCTCTATTGGAAGCCGACATTACGGAGCAGACTTTGGCCCAGGAGGCCATGTTGGACTGCCAGCCAGCTCCAAATCTCGTACAAGCTCCAGTTCCCTTCTCCTCCCAGCTGGTCTCTGGGGGATACGGGGGAGGAGTGGGTGTGGTAACCACTGCGACAGCTGCATTCCCAGCAGGCCAGGTACTGCAAGGAGTTCCTCCACTGGCCAATGGCTCTACCCAGCATATCCAGGTCTTGGGCTCGTTTGGGGCAAGTGGAGGTGTAATGACTCTGAGCAGCTTGGAAAGAACTCCTCAGATCGTTCTAAGGCCAGGAGTGCCTGTTGCTCCAGCAGTGACTGCAGCAGGGGGGCAGGTCTTTGCCCCAACCCAAGGGCAGGTGGGCTTACCTTTCAAAAACATCCCCCTTCAAAACATCATCATTCAGAGAGGACCTGGAGGGACCCAGGCTATCGTTAGACCAATCCAGCCTAAACCCTCTCAAGCTGCGTCTCAGACTGTCTTCAGCCTTGGTCTTCAACCCACTCCCTCTACCCTGAGTAGTGTTGTGAACGCTAACACTGTTACTCCTGGAGGACAGTATACAGCTAATGGTTCAGTGGTTGTGCAACCACCAATGGACCAGCAACAAATGCAGGCCCAGACAAATATATCGCAAGGACAATTCTTACTACCGAACTCCTTGACGCTTACTCCGTCCAACGCCATCCACAATGGCTCTGCCAATCCCAGCTCAAGCACCCTAATTGCCAACCAACCCACCGTGCAGATTGCACCAGGGCAGAACTTCTCTGCACCAGGAAGTCAGCTAATCCTAAATCAGGGAGTCGTAAGTGGGACTCAGGTTGTAGGGACTGTAACTCAGACGTGGACGGGAGTTTCCTGTGCAAGCTCCACACCCGTACAAACATCCTGCGCTCCTGGGCGTCTGACTCTGGTCGGTTCGATAGGGGGTCAAGGCCAGGCATCCTCTTGCCCAGTGCAGCGCCTTCTCGTGACTCAAACCCAGAACTGCACTTCTCTGTCTCCTTTACCCGGCAATGTGACACAAGAACAAAAAGATTTTCGACAGGTATAGTTGTCAAAGATCAGTTATTTTGTCTTTGTTTTTAACTCTTTATTTGCTGAACTTTTCTGACTTTTCTCTGCAGAATTCCTTATCACCTGCATTCAAACAGGCGCCGGCCAGCAACATCCAGGGTAATTACACCTATCTGCTTTATAGCATTATGTTTTTAATACATTTTGAAGTTATATCTGTTAAAATTTGAACTCATTTCTTTGTCTATTTTAGCCCTGAAAACCATAACACAAGATTTAACGCTAAACTCTGAGGTATGTTCAATAGTGATTTTATATAAATGTCTTTAATCCTAATGTGGAGCTGATGTAACAACTACATATTGATTTATTTTTTTTTGTCTTCATAGAAAAGGCTAACGAGGACAGAACAGTGAGTTTTCACACGCTGTGATATGCAGGTTTTATGAAGAGCTTAGTGGTTAGTTGGTGTCTGAAGTTTGTATTTTTTTTCCCCCAAATTCGAAAGGGTTCTTTATCAGCTGAGGAGGGATCATGCTGGAGTTCAGAACCCAAATCGACGAAAGTTCACATCAGTTGAAGACGCGTTGCAAAGACTACTCCCTTATCACGTGTTCCAGGGCGCTCCGCCATGCCAGGACGAGTTCTCACAAGGTAAAATTGTATAAAAGGCAGGCTTCACTTCATGTCGGCAAGGAAGACTGAGACTTAACTCTTAACTGTGTTTTGTGAAAATTCCCAGTGGATGACGAGTTCGAAGACGTTGCGACTCAGGTGGTGACAAAGACTCAGACCATGGTCAACAAATACAGACGACTGCTGATGGTGGAGGCTGAAGTAAGAACATGTGCAAATTTGTTATTGAGCTGGATTTAAGACAAATAAAAGCTGAGCACAGGCATTATTCAACTGTGTTTTTATTGAACTTTAAATTATGCAATATAATTAATTGATATTATTGTTTGTGAAGTATCAAAGATTTTGGGGGGATTTTGTGCTTCCTTGGACAATGGTTATATTTACAGAATTGATGAATTTAGAGGTCAATTGAGGTCTTTTAGCTTAACTTTGGATTTTTTTCCAAATCAAATTCACTTTCTAAAACTCATTTGGCCTCTTTGTTTGCAGCGCTCCAGCCCTTCATCAGAAATGGTGATGATCGACAGGACCTTCAACCAAGAGGAGCGCAGCAACCTGACGCAGGACAAACGCATGGTGTTGGTGGATCCAGGTAGACACTTAAAAAACAGAAAATGTAGTATGGTCATTTCAAGATTAAATGGACATCGAGATCACTTGGGATCAGTAAGGGTGAGGCTCGAAGGTGAAAACAGGAGTGAACAACTTGGATCAACACAAGAAGCAAGTTTTAAAGTGACTTGTCAGCTTTAGTGAATCTTAATCTGAACAAGTAACCTTGGACAGATTCCGTCATGGATTCTGAAGCATTTCCATGTCGATCAGATGAACTTTTCCCTATAAGGATTAAAGCTCAGATGGCGTAAAGCAGGGGTCACCAACCCGGTCGCCCGCAGGGACCTTTTCAGTCGCCCGCGGAGCTACTCCTAAAAATAGCCATTATTATTAGGGAGCACTACCAAAAAATAATTTAATTAAATGTTTTTTCATTGAAGTAAAAACGTTTGACGTTTATATTTAGAGTGCAAACGAGGGAAATGACAAAAACGTTTAAAATAAATTGCTTTATGCATAAAATTCTTTCCTGCTGTTAAAGTTCAGAACTGCGCGCAGGCGCCTGCAGGAAACTGTCAGAGCGCAGCAGCGCCTGCAGCTGCACTCTGCGTACCGTCACATTTTCCTTTAAGTAAACAAAGAAAAGAATAACTTCTGGAGTTTTTATTATTTAACTCTATTCACAAAACTGTGAAGAAAAAATAAATAAATTGTGCCAAACATCTTATTCGCAGCGCGCATCGCAACACCTGAACCTGGGAACCAGCACCGTCCTTTCCGTGAACCACATGGGGAGGCTTCGCTTCATGTCTTTATTATTTAGCATCGTCTGGAAAAAAGTCAGCTGCTCTTGTTTAGGCTTGCAGGTCAGGTGTCAGACCTTTATTTTTCCACATCTGCTGGGGTCAGCCAGCGGGTGACCCGTCAGCTGTTCGGTTCGCGAAACCACGAAAAAAGCGAAAAAACCGGCGACCCGCCAGAACCGCGCAGACTGTCAGAAGCTCAGGCTGATTGTAGAACAACGGAAGTTCAAACCCAACTCGTTCATTTTTAGCTTGCAGAAAAACGCAAAGTTGTGAAATAAACAAAAGCAAACTGACCAATAAGACTTGGGCTTTGGGGTTCCCCGCATCAGACTGACACCGCTGTGTGTGTATAATGTCTTTTGACACAAAAGATATTTTATTTTCCACAATTGTGCTAATAGAACAGATGGTTAGATAATAAAACTATAACTCTTCTTTTCTTTTTTTATTTAAAGGAAAATTTACTGCAACAATCCATCAGTTTGCTTTTGTTTATTTCAGTCACTTGTGGCCAGTTTAGAATCACAGAGAAAAACTCCAAAAGGGAATCAAAGTTAAAACTCTGTGAGCTAAAAACTTCTGATCACATAATAGCAATTAACCAGCTGCCATGGTAAATTATTACTGATAACTGATAACTATTGTGAGTGGTCCTGACATTAATATGATCAGGCAGTATTATCATATATATATATATATCTATATATATAGATAGATATGTATATCTATCCATCCATCCATCCATCCATTTTCCGTCACCCTTCTCCCTAACGGGGTCGGGAGTTGCTGGTGCCTATCTCCAGCTGCGTTCCGGGCGAGAGGCGGGGTTCACCCTGGACAGATCGCCAGTCTGTCGCAGGGCAACACAGAGAGACAAACAATATCTATCTATATATATAGATATATATCTATATATATATAGATAGATATATATTTATAAAGACTGTATCAAACAAGTGCCCTTCGTGTTGCTCTGTACCCATGAAGTTGCTCCCAGTCTCAAGAAGGTTGGTGACCCCTGGCGTAAAGGGTTATGAGCATCAGACAGAAGACGTCTTATCTCTGTCTGTTCAACTTTAATTCCTCAGGGAAATGTTCAGTCAGGCTGGATAAAAGTGCATCTGACTCCACACCAAATTTGGTCAAACATTGCACTGCAAAGTGTTTATTAGAACCCTGCAGTCACCTTGAAATGCCCTGATTTTCATTATTTCCAATTTCAAAACTTTCAGATTGTGACAGAATGCATTAAAAATCATTTTATTCATATTGCAATTTTTTTATTGTAATTTTTCAGTTGTAGACGAAATGCATTGAAGTTTTAGATGTGATATTTTTGAGACTGAACTTGTTTTTATGGTGGAACAAGACTGCTTTTGTCTTGTTTCCCATCAGACTAGTTGTTAGTTTCAGCCTCCAGCACCAACCAGTGAAATGAAGACGCCAAGAGTTTTATAACATCGCCTTCCCAAAATGATGGCCTAAGTCGTTTTTTGCCAAACAAGATTTTTTTTTCGAAGATCTTTTAGGCCAAAAAAAAATGGCTTAGGAAGGTAGCAGTGTTGCAAGTGGTATATTAACTGCTTACCTTTTAGCAGAACCACACTTGGAAAAACATCTGAATTACCCTTTTCACTTTTCAACTAAATGATTCTATGTAACCGTTTTGTTATGTTTTGTTCCAAGATGGCTTCCTTGAGGAATTCTGCTGTGGACCGAAATCCAAAGTTTTCCAAGATCCCCTTCCCTCTCCGTCGGAGAACACTTGCGATCAGTCAGAACAAGGCTTTGTGGAGCCAGAGCACAGAACAGACTTCCAGCCCGGGTTTGGAGACCCGGGTGGGGGCGGGGTTGCGGGAGCCCTTCCCACAGACAGACTCCACCCGCCACACCTAGAAAACCAGAAGGTTTTGGAACTGAAGAGACCACAGCAGAGCTTCTCGTCGGGCAGCGCCGGCAACAGCCCCGACGCTGCCAGCAGTTACGCGCAAGGTAAACACTCACCTTTTGCAGTAGCCGCAGGAGGACAGACTCACTCCCAGGTGTCGGCCCACCTCTCGTCTCAGCCTCAGTACTCGCCCCAGCTCACCTCACCCCCTCACCCGGACACAGATTCTGCGTTAGAGGCAGCAGTCAACAGCATCCTCGAATGTTAAGACGGATTCTCCATATCATCCTTAATGTGTATGATTTCTGTTTTGTTTGTAGGTACATGTGTATTTTATTTTATTTTATTTTTTTGTCAAACTCCAGTGCGGAGAAAGGTTTACTCTAGTGACACGCAGCCATGTAGCAGTTGTGTAGTTTGCGTTGGAAGGTTTTTTTGAGGCATTATGTCTGCGAAGCATCAAAGGTGTAGTCGGGCACTTAAAAAGATCCGGGAATGTGTGCAATGAAGCAGATTAACAGATGCAAAAAAAAAAAAAGAAAAAAAAAGAGGAAAAAAATATTGTGTGTTGATTTCAAAAATCTTTATTTGAAACGTTTGAATGCAGGAGCGTTCCTATCTTCACACATTTAACAGCTTGTGCCATTTAATTTTGGATGGGCGGATGACGAGGAGGCGGCGGCTCTGTGCCTGACTCTAGGTTTTTATAGAAAAAGTGTTTACACAAAGAAGTTCTATTCAGAAATAATTATTCCCTGTGTTCATAATTCCTTACAAGCTTGAACAGAGTGCTTCTGTGTTAAGTTTCCCTTTGAGATAACCTCAGTGTAGACACAAGTTCATGTAGAAATTTGCTTTGAACACACAATATTTTCAGGGTTTTACATCAACATTAGACAAACATTGTTAACTAGCACTAAAGTGCATCTGTTAATTTAATTTAGCAATTAAAACTCAAAAAGTGAAACCTATATACACATTCATTGCACATGAAGTGATATGTTTTAAGTATTTATGTTATTTTGATGATTATGGTTTACGTCAAATAAAAACTCAGATGTCAGTTTCTCTGGTGGTACTTGAAGCAGCGACTGCAGCCACTGTCCATCGTCTTCTCAAAGTTGCAGTGATTCCTTTTACCTTTTCCTGTACTTTTTTCCTTCCACTGAACTTTTTATTAATATGCATGTATTCAGAGCTCTTGACAGCCAGCTCCTTTAGAAAGTAGTTTTTGTGACATGCCATTCTGAAGTCAGCAGTCTTCTCCATGACTGGGTTTTTATTGGTCTCATCTAATATTCACGAGTTCTAAGAAAGGGTTTCCATTAGCTGTATGTCAAAATCATCAAAATGATCTGAAATAAACACTTGAATTATGTCACTTTGTGTGCAATGAATCTATATATGTGTCAGTTTTTGAACTGAATGACTGAAATACACCCGCTTTTCAGTGATATTCTGACTTACTGAGATGTACTTGTATGTGAACTTTAGGAGCAGAACCAAATTCCCTTTTGTTCCCCTGCTTTCAGTTGCCTCTAAGAAGAACCTCTGAATCACACTAAAAGAAATCCATCAAACTTGTCAACTGGTGTTACTGTACTCAGCTGTGTTCTTTAGTTTTAAGTGTATTTCTATCAAGCCTCTTCTGTACCTTAATGGTTTCCAAACCTTCCACTCAGACACTTTTTGTTAGCATTTCAAAACAAGTAAAGATCCATCCTCAGATTGAGGAAAATGTGTTGATATATATATATATATTTTCCTGTTCTGTTGTTGGTTGTTCTTTTATTAGCTGTTTATGTGTTCGCCAGTTTATAAGTCTGCCTTCTGGATGCAGTTATACATTGATCATATCTGCCTATGATTTTTTTTTTATTTTTTAATGCTGACAGGATGTTTGTGTGTGTTTTATCTGCATTTTCCACACTGCGGTTATGTCTGTTTTCAGGTAGCTTGCCTCGCTATTTGCTTCATGTTTTCACGTTTCACTCGTTCATTAGCAGTTCTCCAATTTCCTCTACTTTCCCTTTCAGCAATGCAACCAAAAATACATATGAAAGCAGAATAATCAGCTCTGGTCAGTTTGCCCCTTTGCCAGGTCACAGACACCAATCGTCCTTACCTGCTTCCTGTCTATAGCTATGTTTTATTACAGTTTTTCTATTGATTCCAGTCAGCTTTTATAAAACATGAAAGATTATGACTCCTTATCCAATCAAAATTTCTTAAACTGACTTCCTGATGGTAGATATTCTTTGTTAGAGCCGCATTACCGTATTCCCAGCAGCTTACTCACTTAAAAACTCTGAAACAAATGGCAAAGGTTAAAAATGACCAGAACCTGAGTGGTTTTCTCCATCCTCCCCCCCCCCAACTGAGATCTATTCAATTCTGGACGAATAAAAACAAACCACAATTTTCTTTAAAGCTACATGTCCTGATTTTAAGTTGCTCTTGAATGATTTCAAATCTAAAACTCATGTTTAGTTGACGATTGATTTTTACTTTTGCTTTGAAATGACCTTTTTAAACACAAACCTGCACTGAGACTGCTTTCACGACCAAAGGTTAATGATTCTGGACAGCACTGCTTTTGATTCCCCGTTTTTACAAATACGCTTGCTATCCTCCTGGAGCAAACCTAAAAAGGCCTTTTCAGCAGGGTGATGGGGATTTTTTTTTCTTTTTTTTTTTTCTCTCCTCCTTTTGGGTGCCAGTGACCATCGCAGCCTGCTTGTATCTGCCTGAACCCTTGCGGACATCTTCTAGCAGCAACCTCACGGAGAAAAACGTTCGATTTGAGCGCAGGAGAGATTTTGTGCCTCTATATCACATACGTCCATAGTAACGTTGTGCTTTGACAGAGCAGCATATGCCGGTGAAACATCGATATCTGGATGCATGTCACAGGCTCTGGTGGGAACATACTGTGCTCTCCCTCTCTCCCTTCACTCCTTTACTGCAGTTTCTTGTTTGTTTTTTTGATTCCATTTCTTGCTATTGGTTTATCTCTCTTGATTTGTATTGTTTGCTTTTGTACGAAAAAAGAAAAAGTTAAACATAAAATATTTATAATTTTGTATGGATACAAAAACAAATATTGTTTCATGAGAACAAGAAAACACAAGACTGAAAATTATTTTTTTTATTGTGTTGGCTGAGAGGCCAGATGTCAGGAAACGTAGTTATATATATATATACATATAAATATATATATAAAAGGCTGTCATTTCCTCATTTGTAGCTAACGTGTGTTCACTACAGCAGCGAGGAGACTCAACAATAAATTCATTTTGAACACAACAAAAGCAGATCCAGTCTGACTGAGAAGCCTCTTCTGTTTCCCCCCGCCATTGCTATTCTGTGAGAGTTTGCAGGCTGGTACTGATGGACTGAGCATGCATAATCACACCATGTGTCAAGGGAAGCGTTACGAGCAAGAAAACGTATTTGAGATTTAAATAGAATCCGTTCATGTACTACTAGGTCAGGATGTTTAGGGTACATGTTTGTCTTTATTGAGTCAAAATCTATTGGTTGCATTTAATCTGATCAGGCATTTGCACAAAAGAGTGAGGGAAAACCCTGCCTCAGGACACTTGAGCTTTTTGGTTTTAGTAACAACTCAACAGTGACATCTGGTGGAGAGCAGGCACAATTGGCGAAAATAAATCATTTCTGGACACTTTTCTTATCGACATGAGGCCGGATAATATTTACAGCAGTCACACTTAGATAAAAAATAAAAAAAATAAATAAATTCACATTTCAGGTTTTCTACATATTTACTGCTTAAAACTTTCAGAGTTTTAAAATATCTTGTGATGTTGAAGCCATATCTATACAAGTACCACACAATTTCAAGCACTCAACCGTGACAAAACTGTAGCTGGTTTTGTCACATGCTAATTTTGTAAGTACAGAAGTTCTGGAAAGTTTGCATACTCCTTGATTTGTTCTCCCGTTTGCTGAAATGTAATGGAAACACAGGTTGCTTTGATAGCCTTCAGGTTACGCTTATATTTTTCTTATTTCAGTATAAAGATAACAAGACCTTAAACTTGATTTCTTAACACAAGGAAGTATTTTGGAAATAAAGATTTCAAAATTATTTTCTTGGTTTACAATCATTTAAAAAATACTGACACATCATTCTTGTGTTTTTCCATAATGGTAAAATTACATAATTACTTTGCATGATAAAGTTTGAACAATTTAGATAAGTTATTAATGTATTTCTTTCAAATACAACACTTGCTTCAAATGCTTCTCTGTCTTCAAAATGATTGGATGAAACTCAATATGACTAGAGCTAATTCACCCTGTTATCTCAAAAAGTGAGCTGTTTCTTAAATCACATCAAAATGACTACGAAAATTATATTTAGAAATTCAAATTGCGTTAGGAATTTTCCTTGGATTTATTACATATATTGTGTTTGAAAAAGATTGTTTTCTAAGACTGCTTAATGAGTTTTTGTACAGATTCCCTTCACTGTTGACTCTAAGCCAGGCCGGCTCATCGTTTTAGTTGTTCTCAACAAACTTTCTCAGTTAAATAAAAATATTAATAAAAATATATTTTAAAAAAATGCAAAAACAAACTTCATTGCCTTCAGCCAGAAAGTATAAATAGCAAACATATTGGATTTCCTTGCACTCCACACTTCATTTAAGTTACATTCACAAGCAGCTGCCTTATGCTGCCTGATCAATAGGAGTCTGTTCAACTAAAAGCAAATGCATGTGTCGTTGAAATGAATAACCTCTTCTTACGTCAGTCACAAATTAAATATAAATCCTGTCAAATTCATAGCTGGAGAGACTCAAGTGCATACTTCCTGCTTTTCCCGACAGTCACGACTGTCTTAAATCCTTCCTTTCGCGTTAATGATACTTCCTCCATCGACTTAACTCTGAGGAGAAAAGAATACGGATGAATTAGCACATCTACGTTTTATAAGAAGGCACTGATACCGACACTATTGATCACACTCACTGATATGAGGATAACTCCAGATGTAGCTGAGCACACAGTATCCTGCCAGCAGCATGCTCAGTCCGCCGATGCTGCCTTTCTTTACGTCGATGTACCGTCTGTAATACCACAACCAGCCTGGAAGGAACAACAAGCAAAAAGCTGACGGACACATTTTCCTTATGGGAAAAAAAAGAAAAATAGATTAAAAAATTTTAAAAAAATTTTTCCCCAAGATAAAAAACTTTTAATAACCGTCTGTCATTCTGCTGTGGAAATTAAATGCAATTATTCAAAGAACAAACTGAATATAATGCATTTGCTATTATATTTATAACAATCATTTTTTAATTTTTAGTCAAAGTTAGTAAGAGTTGACCTAGAAAGACCAAGGAGCCAGTTGTGGCTTCGGAGAATAATAAAAAATGGCTCCAAATAATAAGTTGTTTCAATTTCCAAGGTGGTTTTACAGCATCCTGTATAAAATGCTGTATCAAGTCAAAAAAATTACATTTTTCTAATTTGTGAGAAGATATGAAAGTTATGTACACAAAATTCCACAAACAATTTTCAAAGCAAAAATATTTTGAGCAACAGGTTTAATGATTTTATTTGTGACTCAAATCGATGTGTATGGCCCTGACCTCTCTCCACCATCTCCACAACATCTCTGGGCCGACTGGGTGTTCTGGTGGCCAGCCAAGCAGGCAGCTCCCTCAGTCTCACCTGGTCCAAACGTCGCTGTGTCAGCAATCCTGCATTTCAGAAAAAGAGGAAAACCAAATCTCCTTCACGACACTGGCTTGGAACGGCTTAGAGAGTCAAAAATTACAGGTGCAATTGCACAGAAGGCACAATTGCTGATGTAGAGTTATCTAAAATGCAGTTTCTATGTTTCTAGTGTTAAACCGTCGATACCAACAGCCGGTCTGCTTCCTGGAACACCGACCTTCAGTTGGCTTTTCAGCAACCATTTTCTTCCCGGTGAGGAGCTGGAAATCTTCAGCCATCCGAGGCAAACTCTGTGTGTCAGCAGGATGGAGATGGTGGCTGGAGAGCAGGTGGGGGGATGCAAATGCTGAGAGTCGTCCTCTGTGAGGGTCCACCTTCAGGCTCTCGTTTAAGATGGAGGAACTTGTCCCAGGTTGTACTTTTGCACATGCTGGCTCCAGCTGATGATCCGCGTCTTGTTGAGTTGGTTTGGAGTTTTTCTGAAACAGTTGTAGCTCTTTCGGTTGTTTTCTGTTGCCCAGCTGCTTAGCTGACTGAGTTGTGGGTGTTGCCGAATAGTTTACGGGGTGTTTTTGGTTCGCCGCTGGAAGCGAGATCAGACCCAGATCAGTGTTCAGCCTGATTTCGCTGTTCAGGCTGTCAGCTGCTGAGATGCGGCTCAGGATGGTCGGCCTGTGCAGCCGATGGCCGGCAGCTCTGCCTAGTGTGGCTTTAACGTCTTGCAGGGTAAGTCTCATCTGGTGACCACTTCCTGGCTCCACAGGCCCCTCAATCCCCCAATCAGGGTGCTTGATATTATTTTTATCCACATTAGAGTCCAGCAAGTCAGAGGTATATTTGGTTGTCAAAAGACCATCCTTCATCTTTGGTTCTTTGTTAGCTTTAGTTTCTGCAAGCACTGAAGCAACACTGGTGTCTTTAAATGAGTCTGGAACTGCTTTGGTCTTTGTTTGGTTGCTGGTTCTACTCAAACTTAAATCTTTTGAGGCTGATCTGGTTCCTTTTAAAGTTTCCTTCGCAATATGTTCAGATTTTGCTGCTTCTATCAAAGCGCGGAGACTCTTCTTCTCTGGCTTGGACAAAGTAGAGGACAGTGGAGAAGGTGTGGAGGTGGATGGGGTTGTTGTAATGATTTGATCACCCAGGGACTGTTTTTTCTTCTTCTTCGAGGTTGATGAGCTTGATGCAATACTTGACGATGAAGATGAGCCATCTGGTGTTGCTCGGCGCAGTGGTTCTAATGATGGCGCTGAACCTTTTTTGCTCCTCTCTGATGGTAGACACGTTGCCACGGAGGATATTTGCTTGCTCTTCTTTTCCTTTGAGGTTTTTTTGAAAACCACTGCAGCCGGATGGGAAGCAGGTTTCTGAGTGGCTGCAACATCCTGTGTGACTGAAGGTGCTTTAGAGCTCGCGGCTGCCTTGCAGTGTGGAAGGTGACTCTTCAACCTTTTGTAAGTTTTTCCACAGAATGGACAGACTTCTGTGGGCAGAATAAATGACAATGAGAGATGTTTAAGGTAAGTGCAAAGTCAAAGTAACACGCAGTCGCAGTGAGGTATGTATATTCACTCACCATGAGTGTGAATGTCATTAATTTGGCGTGATCAAACTTTGAAATACAGGTTCAAATATTATAATAATACACCACTTACATTTGGTTAAATGTCCCTTTGAAAGTTATAGCCTTCAACGAGCATTTGGTGTAATTTGGGTGGACATTTGACCATTTTAATAGCAGGAATGGATGTTAAAATGGCCACTTTTGGCCATTTTAACTTTGTGCCAAATTAACAACGTTAACTTGTTAATTTGGCACATAGAAATGTTAGTTTCTATGTGGCTGGGATCCTTGTCCTGTCAAAACTCCCAGTTGTCAGCTCAATATGAGGGCCCAAAATAAAGGCTCCTTTTCCTATCTATTTCGTAAAATACCTTAATTAAGTCCAAGTTATTATATGCACATTGATAGTTAGGAGACATAAATTCTTTATTTTTATGAAATAGGCTTCCATATGCACTGTTAACAAATGCGAGGGATATTCCAGCTCCTGATCAAATTTCAGACTGCACCTAACATGCATCATCATCTCCGCAGGTGAACTTAATTTGAGCTTTTTTTTAATGCACCTATTCAGCTGTTTATTGTTCAGCATCTATTACATAACGTGCTTTTCTGCGTCTCATCAATGAATCAACCACGATGTGCTCTGGGCCAATGGCTATTTGTATTTGAACAGTTCACAGTGCTGCCAGCCAACAATTGATGAACCGTACCTGGACATTGGAAGCCTTATTGGTGTAACTGGATGCTCTAGGAGAAAAATTGTCTGCAGAGCTTTGTGTCATAAAGTGTTATACTTTGAGGCAATGAAAGGCACACAGGAGCAGAAGCCTTTGACCACACCCATGCTGAAGACCTGTGAGCAACTCCCTGTAGAACCAGATGAGGAACACAACTCAACACCAGGAACTGCTAAAGGAGGCAAGAAACACCTGAGAACCTGAGTGTAACTCATTAATAATAATAATAACAAAAGACCTGCAAGTAAACCTGCCCACCATGCCAGATAGAGGCATCTAAAATGGACCATCATGTTGGTATAATCACAAATTGCATAACAATGTGACAGAAAAATCACATCTTTGATGACTGGCCGTCGACTGAACTATGAATATTTAAATTCACAAAAGATGTGTGCAGGATAAGAAACCGGTGGGTTTCACTGCAGCTCTCTGATTCACGGCAACAATGCCGGGGGTGTAAAGGAAAATGTTTTGCATCACCGATGCTATCGCTGAACAAGCCATGAGATTATTCAATGCAGAACTGGCCTGCGCCTCGCTAATAGTACTCTGACAAGCCGCTACTACTTGAGTAACATCAGTACTTGTGCTTCTGAATGAGTAACACATTTCATATTCACGGACGGCAATGCACCAGCATCATCAGGAAACATTTATACGTCAAACACTGTGAGCTGCAGTTTCTAAAGCTCTGAATCCTATGGAAAACTTTGAGAACAATTGTGTATGTAACCTTGCACTCCAGAATCCCAGTGACCTGAGGGTAGATCTTCAAGAAAAGTGGAAACCATTGATGTTCTTTGCTGTGCTTTATTGTTGATCATGTGAGTTTTAATCAACAAATTCAGATGCTTCAAATTACCATTGTAATACATTGGCCAACTTTGATGACATACATTTTAATATGCATTTCAGCTCATAGGCAAATATCCCAAACTTTTTATGAGTCGTGTATGTTTCCCATGAATAGTAAATCAGCCATGAAAATGTTATCAAGTCAATGCAACATTTAAAGTTACATCAACAAAACAACAAATAGGAACCTATTTTATTTATTTAAAAGTTACACATAGGGGTGACCTCTTCGTTTCTCACAAGGTCTCTTAAGATTTTTTTCATATGAAATCTTCAAACTTTATATGAAAAAGTTAATAGGTCATTCTGTAGATGTAGTTCAAAACTGACAGCTCTAAATGTGTGGATTACATCTGTTTTTAAAGCACTTACCAGAGCTCATTTTACGCGGTTTTATACACTTTGCTCCCAAAATGAAGCGATGGTCAGTTTCAGCGGAGCCACTTGTTGTTGTGAAGCACTATCTGTCACAGCATTAACCAGCGCCAATGCAACGTTTAAACACTTAAACCCGAGTTGTGTTTTTAAAGTTCTGACACGTTTGGGAAAGACCTTTTTGGGTGGCGCGTGTGAAGCCTGAGTGTAAATAAAAAAATGATCAACTCAGATATTTGGTAGAAACTTTAAAGTCTTATAGTTCAAAATTAAAATGGCGCTTAAAATCCAATATTAAATGAACGAATTATATTACTGGTTAAACTCTCATATGAATTTATAAGTGTCGTACATTAAGCTGCCTTGGTCGCCGAGAGAAACGATATGTTGAGCGCATTCCGCCATTTTGTGAGTGGCAAATTCTCGGACTGAAACAACAGGAGATTCTTACTCCTGATGACTGAAACGCAGAACTTTACAATAAACTAATTCCATTAAATATTTTTAATTTATATTTAATTATATCTATTTCTGAAGCAGACATTCTGATCAAAAGGAGAGGTTATTACTTCAATTCTGGCTACTTTGTTCAAATACATTGTTATCACAGCAATAGGTTCTGTTAATAACTTTTTACAAGATCTATGTTTTATCTCTTTCCAAGATAAAAATATAAAGCAAATTCAGAAGTGAATTTAGATAAGTTTAAGTGTATTTTGAGCATGTTTGCCTCTTAGTAGTAGCTACTTCATATTTTATTTTTTTGTATTTCTCTCCAAAGAGCTCCATTTCAAGCAAAGCACTAAAACAATAGTGCTGTAAATGGTTTATAATAGTATCTATTTATAATTTCGTGCGTTGTTCACTCAGAAGACCCCGTCCCTATGGGCACTTGTGTTCCGTCCCCAAAGGAATCTTGCCCGTTTCAATATGGCGGATGTGCTGACAGATTGTTTGCTCAGGGCAATCAGGCCGGTTTATACTCTTCCGTGTCGAGGCGTGCACTAGTTTATGTCTGGAGGTAATAAAAGGGAGGCCAGGCAGTCAAAGTTCTGTTTGGACATGAAGCTTCAACATTACCTTTGGCATGGTTCGGGCGACTCACACTTACTACTTCCGCCTTTGCGTAAATCCCCCAAGCCTCGGAATACACGACGTTATGCGAAGGCAGTGATGTCATCTTTCGTTTCGGTTGTATCAGCAGGAGCGTTTCTGATTTCAATTCCACCAAAAACGAAACACTTTACTTCCAATCAAACAGTTCTTCCCTTTTTATTAAAACTTGGAACTAAATCTAGTTATGTTTTTTCTTTTTAAAAAAAAAAAAAAGAGAATGAAGAAAAAAGTTTACACTTTCTATTTAAGGTTACTGAGTAATTTAAATACATTTGTTCAATTTGCAACCAGGTAATATTAGTACCCTTATCTATTTTCAGTCAACTATTTTTCATTTTTGGCTTATGATTCTGATTTGATCAGTTTGCTTTACTTGTTTCTTATTTTCCAATGAGCCGTGGGAATTTTCCCAAATAAAAGGTGGAGGCCAGCGCTTAGAGCACATGGTCATAATCAGGCTTTATTTGCCTGAGTTCAGTTCAGTTTCAATTCCCTGATCTCCTTCAATTTGCTAAGCATGACTCTGTAAACATACATTTTGAGTTATAAGATGTATGTTTACATTTATCATAATGGCAGATAAATCCACATTATCTGGCATGATGTGGATTTCATGGATGATAAAGGCTTTCTCTTCAGACATAAATCAGCTTTGTTGGCCAAACTTGTGTACAAAACAAGACATTTGACTTTTAATAACTTGTAACTCATATACAATTTTACACAATTGTGAATTTGTTTTTCCAACATCTTATAAAAGTCTTTTTCTTAAGTTTATTCACATCAGGGCATAAAATTGAAAGGCCAGTTTCTTTTTAACAAGGAGGGTGATCATTTTGAAAAATCAAAACAATTCCGACTGAATCTGATAGGGTGATTGGTACTTGTGTCGATTTGGGTGGGCAAACCTTCTTGATAGTTTCCCCAAAACAGCACAGGTTCCTAGGAGCCAGAGTTTCTGGGTGAGGAGTCATCGTGATGCCCGACTAGCCAATCAGATGAAAATGTCACGGCATGTTTGACAACCCAAAAACAAATGTGGATTTTTTTGTTTTTTTTCCTCCCTAAAACTACATTCCTGAAATTAGAGCGAGACATAAAATGTCAAATCCACTTTGTAGATGAAACCATCTGCTGACAGACATTTTTACATTCAAGATTTAAAACCCTTGAACGTAGCAGAAGCTCACATTGTATCTGAAACGTCAAATCTTTCACCTCTCTACTAAATAAAAATGATGCTCAAAAGTCAGGAAAAAAAAAAACAGTCACTATCAGTATCATTAGAAAAGTTTATTTTATTGATAGGGTTATAGTAGCATGGGGTTTGACATGATAAATGTGAAAAACGTGGAGGGGGGTGGGAATTACAAAATAAAATCTACATCAAAAGGTCATCTTCATGTATAAGATGCAGTGATTTGAAGAACATCCAGCATGGGAAAAAAAATATGCATTTTCTACAACCATTTACAGAAAAGAAGATAAACTGGAATGATATTTACAGGAAAACAGATTACAGTATTTACAAAGCCAGGAATGAAAGGAAACCAAAGCTCTGCAGAGCTGTACTTACGAAGAAATAAAACAATAATGCAGAAAAAACTGTGAAGATAAAGCGTAGAATTATTTGGCAAAAGACACTTGAGTGCCTTTAAATTGTCCTCTAACAAATAGCCACCCCTACAGATTATAGTCACTCAAAACTATGCAACTCCAGTAGCTTTTCCCCCCCCTCTGCCAGATTTCTGCAATAATCACAATGCATTTTAGAGGGAAGTCCAAAGCAGCACAAGCTTGTGTGCAAAGAAACAAAAACAACAAAAAAGGGAAATGTTCAATGTTTTTTTTTTTTTTTTTTTTCCTTTTCCATAAACACGCTTAGAGTCTCAACTCGGTGCCAATAACGAAGTTTTCACAGGCCGGTTACAGTTTATTCAAACAATCAAGAGCAAATCCCTGTACAATTATTAACACACATTCATGATTAAGGCAAAACAAAGAGGAGGAGGGCTCTGTGAAGGTCATTTTATAAGGCATCTATAATCAGTAACAAAATCAAAAGAGGCGGAAGGACGAACCGGGGGAAGGATGCAGTCCTAAAAAAACACCAACTAGCTAACGGCGTGGAGGCCTGTTCGCACCGCCAAACATCGAGCTTCACACATCAGTATCAACACCAGATCCGATTCAACCCTGAGGAAACAGCAGACTTTTAGTTAACTTACTGGAACCAAACGGTCTGACAAAGGCAACCGTTTTACCCTCTCAACATCCCAATAATAATAATAATAATAACAATAATAATAATAATAAAAAATTAAATTCTAAGGCAACACCTATGTGGTCATGGAAAAAGGTTCAGTCGTGATTGTTTGTCTTCTCTAAATGACGTGTCAGTGCTGGAGGCAGATCAGACGTGATAACTCTGAACGCTCAGGTCAATAAGAAGTTAGGTTCGCCCTCAGCATCACCGCAGGGCAGGAAAATATTCAAAGTCAGTGCTGAGGCATGATCCTAATCCAATCAACTTTCTCTATGTGTCGCTTGAACGTTTCTCCACGGTTACTCTCGTCGCATTACCAGAGTAGATGTCGTTCACCAGTTTGTTTTTAAGTGAGGCCTACTTCCACGGGTGCCAGCATTGGCATCCTAAGGGTTAAAAATAAGAGCAAAAAAATAAACAACTAAATAAGGTGGAGCTCAGGGAGGAGGACAAAGCAGCAGGGATCAGATACCATTCAGAAACCCAGTGTGGTTTCTTGTGTATACCTTTAATACCACAGTTTGCCTAAATACCCTATCCAACAATCAGGTCCTGAGCTAATGACAGAGTGAACTCTTCCAAAAGGAGTAAAAACTACAGAAAAATAAACAAAAAGTCTAAAGACTGCAGACATCAATTTGTGATCTCTGCAGTCCTCATCAGGAAGCAAGGGGTGGTCTGTCCCCATTCACGTCCTCTTACGTTCACACGCTGCGGGGCGTAGCAGTGGGAAGGGGGTGCTTGGTGTGCGAGTGTGTGTGTGTGGGGGTCATTGGAGCATGAGCTGCTTGAGGTTGTCGTGGAGGATGGTGTCCTTGACATCCCGGAACACCAGCCTGATGTTCTCCGTGTTGATGGCTGTGGTGAAGTGGTGATACAGGGGCTTCTGTGTGGCGTCGCGCCTCCTGGCCCGGAAGCACTCCACCATGAAGGCCTGCACGTCCGGCAGGCTGTGCTCCGTCCCGGCGTACTCGGGAAAGTAGTCTTTGACCGGGACGAGCTTCACCTTCTCCTCCAGCAGGTCCGTCTTGTTCAGGAAGAGGATGATGGAGACGTTGACGAAGACGCGGTTGTTGACGATGGTCTCGAAGATGTCGAGTGACTCTCGCAGCCGGTTGGTCTGCCTGTCCTCCATCAGCACCTGGAAGATGTTGATGGGCAGTTCAGGTACTACTGCTAAAACTGCTGTTGGCTCAACACTTAAGGTAGAACAAGAGAGAGAATCCATTTTCTAAAACGTGTACAGTTGGATTTCTCTTCAGTCTGTTTTAAGGGCTTCCGTTGTATGTTTACAAAGGGCTGGTTGTGCCAGAGAGCATATTGTTTATGCTAAACTCATTTGTAAAAAATCGTCAGAACCAGGATTTCACGATTGTTTTCGTAATTTTTCCGCAATCAAAATCACAGATTTTGTGGCGCTAATTTAGAAATATTTGCAAGAATTTTTGCAATATTTGTATGACAGTCAATGTGACTCGAAAAGCCAGATTGTACATAAAAACATGTAATCATCCTGGTAGCTGATTCATTGTCCACATTTCTACCAGCACCTTTGCACTACAGTTTTTACAGGTATTGTGGATGATTGTTCAGCAGGTGGAAAAAGGAGAAAATATGTTAATTTTGTGCAATAACACCGAAGGATTTCTAATAGTCATTACTTCGACACTGTAAATATGATTATTTCCATGCACCCTGCTGGAATCTCATTACGTTTTCCTTTTGATAAGAAACTTGGATTGGAGTTTTTACAGATACGTCAGAGTTTTTTTATTTATTTTTTATATCCAATACTTTTTAACAAACCCCTGAGTCATTAAAAGAGCAATCTGATCTATACTGAGATAAAATTTTATACAGGCGTATTCTTTAGTACTTCAGCGAAAGGACTGAAGACAAATTTAAGCTCAGGTTTCAGATTTGTATTTGTTAAAATGTTAGAAAATTTTAACAAATGTATTTGTTAAAATTATGAAACAGTAATCATTTCATAATTACTGTTTTGTGTTTTTCTATCACACAAAATCCTGATGAAACGCAGTGAAATTTATGGTTGTAACCTGACAAATTACCAAATGTAATAAACAAACAGATTTCTGCTCCGTCTCTTCAGCTGATCACAGAAACGTGCCTTTGGTCACGTGGAGCAGAGCCTCTTTTCTCTTTACCTGATCGTATTCAGAGGAAGAGACGAGGAAGAGAATGGAGGTGACGGAGTCGAAGCACTCGAACCAGCGTCTCCGCTCTGACCGCTGGCCCCCGACGTCCACCATCTTAAAGGGAACGTTCTTGATGTCAAAGTCATACTCGTGGATGCCCTTGGTGGGCTTACGGGCCAGCAGGATGTCCTGTTGACTGGGAAGATAGTCCTGCAGACACAAAACCACAGATCTGTGTCAAACATTATATATATATATATATTCAAAGATTAATTTCTGTGCGAGATGCTGCATTTGGAAGATAAAGAAAACAAGGAAAACATCCCAAATGTGTGAGAGGAAACACTAATCTCATGAATCCTGGAATCCTGACATCCATGTTTTTACTGCAAACAAGATTTGAGGTAATCTTTCATACAACAACGCGAGACTTGGGCTGAGGTTCCCGGTAATTCTCTCTCCTGCGTTAGTTCTTGTTTTGGCAATGCTTTCTCCAAACCAGACACCAACTGAGTGCAGCAGATCAGACAGAGAAAGTGAATAAAATAAGGTATATTTGATGATATATATAAAAATTGTCCACTTTTTTGGGATAGAAATAACTATTAATTAGCTAAAAATATTTGTCTCAGCTACAAAATGAGTCTCTCAACACAGCAGAATATTAGCTAAGTCACTTAAAAATAAACTTGAAGAGGAACAGAAAACATATATGCGGTTCTGGAGTGAAGATTACGACTTTATGTTAATTTCTGTCTCTGAGCCTTTAACAAGGCGACATGATTATGCAACGAATAAACTAAAGTGATTTTATTGAAGATTTGCCCTAATCTACACAGGATAAAACATTTTATGTGCAGATTTAGGGTGTAACGCTACATAAAAATCACAGTTTGGTAAGTACTTGAGTTTTAAAATTATGGTTTGCTAAGCTTCAAACAAAATAAATAAATAAAATAAAATGATACATTTTC
This sequence comes from Poeciliopsis turneri, assembly GCA_922788865.1. Lineage (NCBI taxonomy): Eukaryota > Metazoa > Chordata > Actinopteri > Cyprinodontiformes > Poeciliidae > Poeciliopsis > Poeciliopsis turneri. The sequence goes on from CAKLNU010000697.1 coordinate 748,323, forward strand.
TATTTTTTTTTTATTTTAGCCTGTAGTAAAAGTCATGTTTTTAATTTGCCAAATAAATCAGATTTTATGATCTAAACAAAGGTGGATAGAACTGACTGTAAGGTTTTGTTGGATTTCTATAATAAAGTAGTAAAAGCAAGAATACATTCTAAAATAGTTTAGCCACTTAAAACTGTCAAGGTTAATGTTCAGAACTGTTTTTTTATGAATTTGTTCCCTTTATTGGAATAAAACATGTTGAAACCCTTTGGAGTAGCTTTGCTATTTTGACAACGTTTACTAGCTGTCCCTTAAGGCAGCATGAGCAGCTGCTGGGAAAATTCCCTCATCAACAGGATTTTATATGGTATATGGAGTTTGGAGTGCGACTGGGACGATTTGGAGGTCAGATGATTTTTTAAAATTTTTTTTTGCCAGTATCTGTGATTTTAAATGCTAGATTTAAAAGTGGCTTTGTCCGAGTTATTAAGTTAAGTGTAGAGCCAGCTATTTTATGTACCTTGTTGTGATGAAAAGCAGTGATATAAAGTTTTGGTTCAGACCATCTTTTTATTCTCCACTGTATCGACATTAGAAACCTGTTGTGTTTTGGTGTCATTTTATAAGTTACACAATAGAGTACTTCATTGTCACCTAGTTCTGTGCATTAAAAAAAACAAAACAAAACAAAAAAAACTGTACAGCTCCTTTAAATTTGTTGTTTTTTTCTGCAACAGTCTTTATGCTTTAACAGGTTTGAAGTTTTGGGGAAACTATTCAGGAAGCTTAATGTTATTCTTCCAAAATTTTTTATTTATGCTTAAAAACATTGCTGTTTTTATGGGAGACAAGTGTTTCAACCATCAGAACCAAACGTTCGACTTCAGACTAACAGAAATTGATCAGGATGTTTAGGATCATTGTAAACAATAACATGCTGGGCTTTGCTGTCAGTGGAGAGTTGCACAAGGTGGGTGGAATAGTAATAATAATGCTAGCGGTTGAACTACCTCAAAGATTTTCAGCATCACCTGACGTCAACAGATTAGTGGTTGAAACTTGGCTACAGCCGATTGCTGCTGTTGTGATGTTTGAACGAACACAAAATGACAATGGGCTTGGAGTGGCGACAGCAGGCAACCGTTCAATTTCTAATGTCACTACCTTCTTCTTCTTCAAAAGGATCTGGAGTAAAGTTCATGCTATGAAACCAAAGGTAAAGCATGTAAGTGGCATTTTTTTCTTCATAAATAATTCCCTATTAGTGAGATAATTTCCAGCATTTACAGTTTCCACCACATCCACAACAGAAACAGAGTGCTAGCATCTGGAGTGGAGCTTAAGTATGATCAGGCATTTCCCAGTCAAGCACAACACTGTGGGTTAAACCCTTTCCGACCAGTGTGGCAATACGCAACTTGTTGTCACCCTTTGTTACCCACAGGTTTAATCATTGGGGCTATGTAACGCTTACACATGCCACACAACAAGCAGCTGCTCAGCCTTTACTCTGAGTGTACGCCGGCATCGCAGGCCTGTGTTATTGTTGCTATTATAACTACTTTTTTTAGCCTGACGTGCAGAAATGAAAGCTGAACAAATTTGTATCTACAAAGAGAGGTTGTAAGCTACGTGGTTGCGTTTCTTACCCGCAGTTTCTGGTTTCTGCTAAACTGCATCAGCTCTTATAATCTAAGTGAAAATCAGTGCAACCTCAGACATAAATAAATCTCAGGCAAAATCACTTGCAATAAGAAGTGAAAGTTGGGAAACTCAAAGGTTTAGCTCAGTGTGGTCAATGCAAGACCTCTTCATACATCGCTGCATCTCAGTGAACACTTTCATACAATTTTGAGCTCAAGCAAAGTACAATTATATGGTAGCTGATTTAAAGAAATATAGAAATAACAATGCAGAGGTTTCTAAATCAACATTAAACTACAATTCTGCTTTGGAGAAAATATTATTCTTCTGAATTCTTCAAAAATCCAACAAATTTAGCTCTATCCATGTCCCATTCAGCTCTGACACGCTCCATGATGTGTGTCATGTGTTTCACAGTGTGAATGACAATGATAATACTTTCCAATAAGCTCAGATTTTTGGAAATCTGATTATTTGCACAACTTAACAAATCCTTCCACCTGAGCCGGGGCTCTCCCCAGCTCCTCCAGTTTGCTTTGATCACTGATCATGTGAAACAAACCTCTGAGGTTGTCACAAAACAGCTGTATTTATTATGAGATTAAATTACACATTTCATCTCTGCGATCCATCTAATAATCAGGTGATTTCTGAAGGCCATTAGCTGCACCAGACCTCATTGAGGGACATCAAAAATAAAGAGGGCAGAATAAAAATGCACACTTTTTAGTTTTATGTGTAAAGGAATTGGCACTTATGTACTATTTGCAGTGTCACAATAACTAATAATAATTTTGCTGGACGATAACTTGTGCCAATAATTACAAAACAGATTTTTGTTGGGCGTGCTGTGGTGGCGCAGGGGTTAGCACGCCCCACGTTTGGAGGCCTCAGTCCTCGACTCGGACGTCGTGGGTTCGACTCCCGGGCCCGGCGACCTTTGCCGCATGTCTTCCCCCCTCTCCTCGCCCTCCTTCCTGTCAATCTACTGTCTAAAATGTGAGCCACTAGCGCCACAAAAAACTTTTCGGAGGGGAAAAAAAAAAAACAACAAAAAAAAAACCAGATTTTTGTAATTATTACCAAAACTGTTGGTAACTATTACCATTACTATTACTTGAAAAGTTGCCATTTCAAGTAACTTATTGATAATGGAATAATAATGCAAGTTCGCTTCATCGAAAAAAAATAAGTTGCAATTTTGTATAGAACACTTTCCAATGAAACTGGAAAATATTTTAAATTTTCAAAAGAAAACAACCAAAAATGGTAAAACAAAACAACTTGGAGCCAAAAAATAAAAAAACATACATTATTTTTGTGTAAACAAAATTTCCCTCAGGTATTAATCAAAATGGAAACTAATTTTTCCTTATAATGCGATTAACTGATTAATTGCTTATTGCAACAGGCTTACTGTTTAGTGTTGGTCCATTAGGTTTGGCTGCAGTCAGATGAAAAAAAATGAAAAGGTTTTGAAAGGCAGAGTATGTGAAGGATATCCGCTTTTTACGGTACGGTTTAAATATGTTATTCATAAAAGATGGAATTTGGTACAGTGACAATAAAAGACCTATAATGTTTCAGACAATATATACATCTATAAACAATGCAAAATGCCTCAACTCCCATTAAAAGAGCAGCTGTGTCAGCTGCAAAAGTGGTTAGATAACTTCATTTTCGTTAAAATAAAACTGAGCATTAAGTCCTGCAAGCAAACACGTCTGCAGCTTTTCAGATAACCTCCTGCTGTCTGGACATGATGCTTTATTAACTATACCATGTACATGTCTGATCATAAAAGTAAATGCAGGCAGGAAGAACTTACCGGCTGGGAGATCTTCTCCAGATTATCCAAGAAATACTTCACCGACTCGCCCTGCAACAAGAGAGGAGGAGCTTCTGTTACTTTCGCATCATTCAGGACATTTTAGACCATTTCATTCCACAACAAATCTGGTCAAGATGTATTAACACATTCATTAGAAGTCAGTTGTGGAGTGGAGGCGCCATCAGAGATCCTCCATTCATCTGCCACACACAGGCTCATGCACACACAGGAAATCTGTTTGTTTTTTCTGTCTAAGCTGCATGTCCGCCTCAGAGCCGAGCTGAAGCAGGATGCAAATGATCGGGTGCTGAAGCAGACACGTGTTCGCAAGCGTGTCTTTGATGTGCAGAGGAGTGCGGCAGAAGTTCTCTGTATATCGGAGAAGGTTTGGTTGTTTTCTTTTTTTCCTCTTGAGTCACTTCTGACGCTGCTTTTGTGCAGTTGGTGCAAGTTCAAACACGCATCTGCCAGGACTGAGGAGCATTCCTTTATCCGAGTGTATAGGGGAGTGTGTTCGTGCGCGGATGAATATTATAATGGATGTGTGACGGGAGAGTTTGGCAAGAACTTTTCAAAGAGCAAATTCGAAATACTATTCGGAGTTTCTCTGGAATCCAGCCACATTAACACCACTTTAAAACTGAGATGTTTAGCATGCTATTTGCATGAAATGCAACATGAAAGAAAACTGTCATTGTAAAATTCAAATTGGGCCTGATGTAGTAACTGGGTGGTACTTGTGAGGGTTGACAATGTGCACCATTCATTTCCCCCCTTCACTGTAAGTCTCTGTCCTAACCTTTTGATCTTTGATAAGAAGAAGAAGAAGAAAAAAAAAAAAAAAAAACTAGCTTGACCTGAAAAACCTGTGGGTGTATGATGTGTGTGCACGGGTAGAGTTACACAAGGGAGGAGCAGGATGGTCTGCTACGACAAGAGAACCAGAAAGAAGGGGAAGAAAAGAAGCTAACCTTCCTCCACGTGAAGCCAAATTAAAATTGGGCTTCGGGTGAGCGAAGAAGCTCAAATCCGACAGGGATCGGTGGTTTTGAAATCGTCAAAAATCTGTTTCAACGAAAAACAGGAAGGGAAACCAGAGGAGCAATAACTCCGAAGTTCAATATGAGTCATCATGGCGCCTGAAGCTAAAGTACGGCTGCTGAAAAAGCAAAACTGAAACACAATATGCAGCAAAGTCAGCTTTGTGGTATATTATTGATCTTATTAAGTCTTCCCCCTCAACTTCCGAAGAACAATTGTTCAGAACCTGTCATGCAGCGAACAACACAGACAACAGAGGTTTTATGCTGATTTTAAATATTCATGACAAACTAGCTGAGGGTAAGAGCGATTTGAAATTAATATACTAAAACAGTACAAAACAGGGAGACCTCCTGCTGGGAAAACATGCTGATCCTCACAGATCAATGACTTCAACTACATATTCAGGTTGCAGAAGAATCTACTTGGATTCTCCATTAGAAAAGGCTGCAAAGTGAAAGTGGAGATGTCAGGTCAAAGTACAGATGAATGAGTTAAATATGTTCTGGAATACTAAAATATAGAAATACTTTTAAGCTGTGCAATTAATCATAACGATACATGTATATTTTATATTATTGTACCTTGGCCTATTCTGTATTGTAAGTCTGCGCTTATTGTATAATAACCCATTTGAAACTGTTTCAAATCAACTAGTGTTATTTATTATTTTATTTGATGGAATACCTATACATCTTATGTTGTTTATCCACATAACTATTTCCACACTGAAACATGTTGACAGCAGTGTTCCAGGTGAGGCAGCTGACCCGAAAAAGGAAAATCAGACGATTCCAGTCACTGCCAAATCTACTGATGCATTTTCATCTAGTTTGCCTCGAGAACGCTCAAAACGTTAAGCTCAATTCTCGTCCCCTGATGGCATCACGACACGGCACATTTGGTCACATCAAACCAGTTGGCAGAAAGGAGCCAGAAAAGTGAAGTTCTGCACTGGATGGGAACCCAGGAATATTGTGCTTTGGCCAACTTTTTTGCACTCTAAACCCAATTCATTTACCAACACTTCTTATAGTTCTTGTTTTCTCAACAAACTGAAACAAGAATATTTCTCAACGAGCATCGCCAAAACAATCTGTGGTTGATAAGAGCATTGAACTGTAACTCATTGTGGAAGTCCAGCTGCAATATGGCAAACCACAGTTCCCTGGAGAGGACGGTGACGGGACCTGAAAGGTGTCTTTAGTCAGGTTCAGTTTTGCTGCTGGAAAAGGGCTCCAAGCATCACCAGATTCCTCCCACCCTCTCTGTGAACTTTCTGAATTGCTGCCAACGAGCAAACGGTACCGCAACATTAAAAGCAGAACCATCAGACTGCTACACAGCTTCCTGCTTCGAGCTGTTAAAAAGCTGAACTGCTCTTAAGGTCCTGCGCCCATTTTCTATGATTGATCTCTCTGGTGCTATGATTCAGTGCACTTTATCAATTGGACATTTGATCTGCCTAACAATTTTACATTTTGCTCCAAATCATGTGCTTTACTATAAAGAAAAAAATATATATATTTGATATGTAATTGAACTAAATCTGAGATTTTGTGTTCTGCCACAACAGGTCAAGTGATTTTAGGAATTTATAACAATAGAGGTATATAAACACATTTTCCCTCCTGATGTCCTTATGTATTTTCTTGAACTCTAACATCTTTGTCACTAAGACCCATTTTGGGTGAAAACAATAAAGCCAAATACTCCTAATAAGAAAATAAAAACAAAATACAGAATGATGGATTCAAGGAGTGATTTGCAATTCCTCTGATACTGTGCTGAATGTAATTTGTCTGACAATTAAGGTCAACATTATGACTAAAACTGCTAAGTAATATGTTCCTTGTATGTTGACAAACAAGGAAATGTTTGTCAATCCTTTTCTAATGGTGTGTGTTTTGTTTGGACAGAACAAAGTCTTAAAGGCAGTTTTCCTCTAACTGCTTTCCATACTATCCTGGTACAGATGGACCAACTCTAGCACTTAAAACCCACATACGGACCAGAGGAAAGAACCATTTTGGGCTATTAAGGTGGGCAACTGCTGAAAATGTGGTGAGCTCCATGTTTACAAATGAGTCCGATTTTCTTCCCCCTCATCTGCTTAATTTACAATGGAAACACCAAAAGCCCAAAGCTTTAACATGGTTTAAAAGTCAAATGAGCTCACCGTCTCTCATTTTAATGTTATGTTGTTTTAACTGTATATGCTTCTCTTGGATAGACCAGAGCCACAAAGTGCACAGTATAACGTTCCATGTTGATTTTCATTGAGCTCATACAACATTTCCAGCGGGTTGAATGGGCTGAATCAATGAAACTCCAGGGGCTAAATGCAGTCTAAATGTGCCTACATATAGACTGACAGGTGAGAGAGGTTTAGGTGAGGACAGAGTCTTGTTGGAGACATGTTGAGTATTGCAGACATTGTGAAAACAAAGTACAATAGAACCCTGGTATTCACATGGAGTTTCACGTAATTATGCTGAAATAGATGAATACTTAAAAACCCGGCTAAACATGGTTATAGCTGCAAATTTTACACACCAAATATACTTTATTGCACATTAAGCAGAAACCATTGTTAACTAATACAGAAGCTAATATCTACAGTTTTTCTTATTTCTGTTCTGGGGCATACAGTCAAACATAAATAGCACTCTTGTACTAGCTGGTTTGCTAGTGTGTAAATAGCGTGTGACCAAGCATCAGGGTTAGGTATTTCAGTTTTGCTTTTTTTCCCTCCAAAATATTTTAGATCTGCTCGATAGAATAATAATCATACACAAATTTTCCATGAGTAATCAGGACTCGCATTCCAAGAAAAAAAAATTGTGAGGACTGAATCAGGAATAGATGGGGTTCTGTACACCTTTGTTTCACTTCTTGTTTTTTTTTTAGAGTTCAGGACAGAAAAATGATCAGGACCCGTATTCTCATAGAACCTTATGGCGCGTTCACACCAAAAGCATTTTGAGCATCAGGCTCATCTAATTTACATTCAAAGACTATGTGGAAGCATGTAGAGAGCCAGTTGCGGCACCTTTCACGCATCGAGCATGGTGCGATTTGAACCGTTTTGACGACGTCCAACAAAAAAGGCAGGCAGCGGGAAACAATGGCTAGAGCGATTTTGACGCGTCTGATGCGCCTCCACAACAACTTTGAATGTAAACCAGACGCGCAAAATGCTGGGTGGAGAGCAAAATGTCAAGCGTCTGCACTCAAAGTGCACACGCGTCGAACATAAAGCATTGGACGCTTTTTTGACGCACGTAACACGTTTGGTGTGAACACACCATAAGACTAAAAGTAGTTACTATAGATTTCAATTTAGGAAGATTGTTAGAATTTCTGTAATTCTGAGATTTTTTTTTAGAATTTTACTTCTTAAGATAAAAGTTATTCAAACCTACACAACAGGGTCAACTGCACATCACTAAAGATGGAAAATTCTCTCATCTCCTCACTCAGTCCTAAGAGTCCTTGGCAGGAAATTTTAGGCCAAGATAGGAGCACTCTGAGAAGACTCAGAGAATCTTTGAGAACACACACCTTGGTGTTTATCAGGTCATTCAGCCAGTGTGTTGTAGATTTGTTGCTGTGTTTGCAATAACTGAGCATCAACAATTAGTCAGATAGTCGTCAATTTCACTCCAGACTATGTTTTTAGGGCAAAGTTAGGGAAAACTTAATGTCTTGTGACTGTGAAACAAGCTCAAATCATTGCCCCTCCACAACTGTGCTCAACACTTGTGCTTAAATCCTCAACTGTGATTTCCTCCTAACATGGTACTGCACATTATATCCAAACATCTCTACTTTGGTCTCATTGTGCAGCCACTATCTTTTTAGTAAGTAGTGTTCTTCCCCCTTTAACCTCTCCAAGCTAAAAGAGGCCTTTAGCCTATTTTAGCTTTTCTTTTATTTTCTCTAATCATTCATCAGGGAATTCACTGGGATGTCCAATCCTCAGAAGACTGGCACGCTCTTCAAGTGTCCATCTTCAACTCTGATGTACGATACGACTTCAAAAAGCTGAAAGATCACCTTTCTAACCAGTTTAAAATTGTAGTCTGCTCCGGGGTAGCAAAATGGTGATTGATTAATCAACTTAAAGCAGCAGCACCAGGCAGCTACTTGGGCCCAAATCCTACTGAAGCAGTAAAAGATTAGGTTTTCCTCACATCTCTGCTAATTTTACTTTATCTAATAAATACATTTTTGCATATTTGTGGTTAACACTAAGTTATTTAGATGCAAAAGAGGATGTAGCCTTCCACTGTGATTGCATAAATATATATGAAGAGATGCATTAAAATGTGAGTTTTGAAAGTCGGTTTCACCCTTTGTCACACTTAAGGACATCATTATATATATATAAAAAAAAAAAAAAGAATGTGAGAAAATGTTTCATTCAGAGTCTGTGTTTTATTCTAATGAGCTGAAATGAGGAGTTTTGAGCCCTGAACACGTGTTAAGAATGTGCAGGTGTGTCCTTGTGCTTATGTTGCGTGAGGCGTGTGACACTCTTAGTGTTTGTGTGTAAATAATGCTGAATAGAAGAGTCTGGACTCTGTTGGTAAGCATAAAGCCGTTTAAAACTGCAGAGCAGATCAACATTCCAACTCTGATCAACACTTATTCCCTCTCCTGCCTGCAGGAAAAAAAAAAAAAAAACAAGAAAACAATTCCCTCCAGAGCTAAATCCCACTGAGAACACTCCAGACTTGTGCAACTCACAACTTTTGGCTCATTACTGAAAGCAACTTGGAGAAGTGCGTCTCTCGCTCTGTCCTCGGTGGGGGGCCCCTGCTTTGACTCAAACATTTGTCACATGACATCTCATGAAATCACACACAGACAGGCAGAAAAATTAGGAATTTTTAGAAGTGCAGCAGATTGTAAAAGTCCCGCCACACAAAAACAACGAGAGATCCCACTAGTCGGCGAGACACGTGAGCAGAGCCTCGACCACAGCTGCCACTCTGTGGGAAACGTCACAGTTTGAAAATGTGCTTGAGATATAAGGAGCAGGGAGAGGTGTAAACAGGAAGCTGACTAAATCACATGTCTGACCGCCTAACAGAAGGCAGAATATACTAAGCTTGAGATGCAGTGGCAGGAAAGGAGGATAAATTCAAAATCTGTTTCACTTTCTCTTTTTACTGCCATTTTCTAAATACCTTCATTTCTTCAACAGAGAAGAAAAAAAGTCCAACTAGAACCACCTGAAAACCCGTTTTAGATTAGCCGATAGGGAACGGAGCTCTGCAGCAATACTGAACAGTTATCAGCGCCAGCCGTCTGCACAAAGAAAAAAAAAAAAACAAAAAAAAAAAAACACAAAACAAAACAAAAAAAAAAAAAAAACGGGGCACTGTTATCTCCATTTCAGTCAAGTCAAACCTACCAGCTGAAACTCCCTGCGTCGGTCGTATGCGTTCTGAATGCCCGAGTCCGCCCACAGTGCTTTGAGTGCCTTGGCGTACTGTAGAAACACCAGCATCTCCACCTGCCCGTTCGCCATCTTGGCTGACCGGGTGTCGAAGGCCATCAACCGGTCGGCGTGCTGCTGGTTGTTCTCATCACCCCATGGGATGTGCAGTTTCTCCCGCGCATCCACCAGTACACGCATACCTGGGTGGGGAAGGAGGAATGGGCAAATCAGGACCAGAGAGTATAGAGCCAGAACATTTACTAATACTCATATTATTATCATGATTAGAAATATCAGTATTAGGGATGCACAAATTGTAATTTTCTGGGCAGATCATCAATCAACGATCTTGAAACGACATATCCCGCCGATTCCGATTTTGGCTGATACTTGACTTTTTTTGTCCCAAAAGTCTCTAAATGTAGTTAAGGCAGGTTCCATATGCAAGAATCGATGACTCCTCAATAATAAAAAAAATGGGGGCTGATTTTTCACCGCACCCATATTGGTAAAATATTTATTCGTGGGATGATGAATCCCACGAAGTATAGATACTTAGATATCTAGCGATATCTAAGTATCATTAGATATCAAACTGTTTTATACTATAATATTCTGCTACTATGATTAGAAGTAAAGTTGCACAGCATCTTAGCAAGCACAAAATACAGAATGTATTTTAATGCCACTAAATCAGATGCACCAATCAATTGGACACCATATCAACCAGTTGTCTTTTTATTGACTTCATCAGTAATCAACAGGTTAACAATGGAATTCATGTCCTTTTTAAAGCTTATTGAAAGCTAACAGGTTAGAGAAACAAAATTTTCATAAATGGGGATACTTATTTAATTCTTACACGTCTTACATGACATCTATGTGTTAGTTTTTAGAATAAAAGATAAAGCATAACTGGTCAAAATTAAAGTAGGCAGGAAAACCTGAAATTCTTATTTTGTATTTGAGTTCAAATGTTTGTACACCTCTATAATTCTCACTAAAATATTCTCTTATTTAGCTTTTAAAGATTTAAAAACGATTAATAGAGGTGATCAGGAGGCTTTTTTGGGGCATCTTCAACGGGGAGGCAAACTAAGAACATCCTGTAAGAACTTTATATCATTCAAGGCATGTTGGAAGGCGTGAACCCAGAAACGCTAACTTAGTAAGCCAGAAGTCAATACAAAGTTTAAATATACACAAGATTTGCTCATCTGGCAAATGCCATCAATGCATTATCAGAGGACAAACAATTAAATACTGATGTATAAGCTGCCAGATGCAGATGCTGAGATGGTTTGAGCAAAAATAGACAGTTTCAGAGATTAATCAATCAGGCTCTTCCTGACTGATATAAATAGTCTAAGGTCTGAGCGTCTGATACCCCTTTTGACCAACTCGTATACTTTGTTCTGAGAATTACTGCACGTGAAAATAGGAAAAGATGTGATGAAAGCTTTTAGTCGAGGTGGTAAATTCATAAAAAAAATTTACACGATTATCTCCATTTATATCCCTAACTGCAATCTGATTTTTATTCAACTTAAAAAAAAATAAAAAAAAGTTTCAAGTTGATGGACCAATATGAAGATGCTCTTAATTTTTTATTAATTTCATGTATTAGAGAGAGGGAAAGTAATTTCCGTAATTTTATATCTTTGCAATTCTGATCCTTTCATTCCATGGAATGAAGCCACATTTTGAGCCTCTAGGACAAGCAATAATGTTGAGTCTTGATCTGTCATTTTAGAATATTTACTTCTTTGCAAGGTGATATAAATTAAATGCAATGTAAAGTCAATAATCACCAGGAGACAAAAATATGCTGTTAAAGCACATTGTTCCTGTTTCATAAGAAAGGGCAATACCTGATGACAATAACTCAGGAACATACGCTGCATTTCATTTAGTTCTGAAGTTGGAACTAGGATCTGGAAATGACATCAAACCCACCTTCCTTCTCTTCCTTAAGTCTAAAAACCAGTTGGATTTGTTAATTGATATGCAGTGATGGTGCTTAACTAGAGATGGTGCCAGTTCTTTATTGGTTCCATAAAAGAACCGGTTTGGTTTCCAACAAACAAGAGAATTCACTTGGAGCCAAGTCAATACGACACTTTTCTTATCAAGTGAACATTTGCTCCGGGTTTCTGAAAAGTTCACTAAAGGAGGCAGTCCATAACCGCGTTCATATCAGATTCCATCAGACACTAATAATCAAAGGTGAAAATAAATGCTGCTCACACTATGCCTTAAATGCAAAGCAGACATATTGGATGTTGAAGATCATGACAGGCTTACTTTTTGATGTTTATGGATAAGTTTGTTCTTTCATCCAACTTAAAAAGTAAAAATAAAATACTTAAGTTCAACCAACCAATCATATTGTGCAACTAATTGTGTTTTTCCCCCCACTATTTGGTTTTTACAGCACAGCACATTTGTATTCATGGTAACACTTGTTGGAAAACAACAAGTATTTTTCTCCTACTCTCCTTTTAGTCTTGTCAGGAAGTGGGGTTAGATGACCCAAATATTATTATTATTATTTTTTTTTTTACCAGCAGGCAATTGTTTAATGTTATTTTGGTTTGATCGGTTATGAGCTGGTCAATTCATAACTGCCAACTAGTGAGGATGGAGAATAATGGATCAAACTAAAAAAAAAAAATAAAAAAAAAAAACAGATTACAAATCTGGCATTTGCCAGATTGCAATGGGTAAGTACATGAGTAAGAACTGGTTTGTTTGTGGGTATGAACCAATGTAGGGTGGAACAAAATGGGGCGAACTGACTCTGAGGCCAGGTAGAGTCCCGGCTCATAATCAGTCACCAAAACATGCAAGCTGGAAAGCCACTCAAATCATTTCCACCATGAAGTTTGAAGCTAAGAAATATACAGTGCAAGTCCAAAGTACAGTTTTAATGGAAATGTGTAAAGATGAACAAAATGCCCTTGAGTAAACATGTTAAACTATTTTCCACTATTCTCGGTCAATTTACGCCTTTGCCATTTCATACCCACAAGTTTCAGTTTCATTTCATACCTGTGTACTCAAATGTTCTTGATTTATCCATCAAGGACATTTCTTAATACTGCCCTGCAAATGTTAGATGCATCCTTTCTCACCTGACTCACATGGTACATCATGCAGCTCTGCACAGGCCTGTTAAGGAGCCGTTCATTTGATTCAGGTGTGTTGGAGAGGACATGAATCTAAATGCTGCAGGATGCTTATTCTCCAGGACTGAACTTGGTCACACCTGATTTCAACTAATACAGATTGTTTTTGTTAAATCCTGAAAGTAAATGACAAGAGGCTTAAATCTCAGATGGAATGAAAACGTAAATGTACGTTATTTTATAAAGACTTAATATCCCACTCTATTTCCATTGACTGTGATTCTTATCCCCATTTAAACCAGTTCATTCTTATTGATTTCCAGTTTTTGTTGAAGCTTGATCTCCCCATTCTCATTTCTCATCTCATTCATTCCTGTTTTTTTTTTTTTTTTTGAAAACTTTGATATATGAAGAAAAAAACTGCTCTGTAGACTCTTTGATTAATAAGCTGTGTTAAATACAGCTGAAAACTAATTCCAATAATTTCTCCATCTATCCATCAAGGACATGTCCAGATGCTGTCAGATGAAGTTTTTATTGATGCAAATAGTCTTGTAATTTGATGAAAACAAAACTAAATATATATTACAAGAAGTGCAAAAATAATTTGTCTATATTTAATCACTGATCAAAGTTGATGAAGAAGAAATTGTCTAGTTCCAATCTCTCCCCCTTAAGTGGTTTCTTCTCTTGAATATCATTATGCTACATAAAGCAATGTAGTAATGACATATGAACTGGCAGTTACTGAACTACAAAGTAGGCTTTCACAATTTTAATCAATGATTTTAGCGAGCCGTTGCAGATTGAAAATGATTTTTGCAAGTCTAAAGTAAATCTAAAAATTTGACATTCTGATACTAGTTAGTTTCTAGAAGAGTCAATGCAAATAAAGTTTTACCAAAGATGCACCGACCAATGTTTTCCTGATTGATGCCAATTTCTATTTTGAATAATCAACTCAACAAACATTTAAGGACTGCAAATTTAAAAATAGAAAAGGAAACTAAGGATTAAGTTCACAGGAAATGATCACTCATTCATTACTCATTGTAAGACATGAAGGGATGGGAGCAAAATCAGTTTTTTTTAAAAATCTCAAACATGAATAAATAATTTGAAATCAAATTTTGAAGTAAAATTAATAGAAATATTAAACTCATTAAATTATTATCTGGTTTAAACTAACTACGCAACAATCAGGCTTTTCTTGACCAACACAATTTTTCAAATAAAAAAAACTACGGTATAACTTTAAAGTAGACCTAACAAATCCTCATAATAATATATTTGAACCTCCGAGATTGAAAGCATCAATTGGGGCATTTAAAAAAAAAAAAAAGATTTAAAAGTGATTGAAATTTTAGGGGAAGATGATATTAGGTTATATATTTAATTCAAGAAATACAACAAAAAAAATACATATCCGTTAAATTAAATCACACAGAGAAATGCTTAACTAATTACTAATGAGCAAGACGTTTTTATTGGTGCTATTTGGGGAGTGGACACAAACAGGAACACCTTACAGATCAGTACACTAGTGGGTTATCCTCCATTGAGCAACAAAACGTGGCCGTGGCTATTTGAGCCTGCTAACTCGGTTACAGCCGTGTTAAATCGGACATTTAAACTGTATGCGCCGCAAAAGAGAGTTAGAAATCCCCATCTGAGCAGAAATCCGGCTCACTGGGTGTGCCGACAGCAGATGAAGACTGTTTATGTGTGTCCTCTGAGCAGCCAGAGCGCCGCTCAACAGATGTGGAAACTTTCCCATCCGTTTTAAACGCCTTTCTGGGGCTTTTCTGTCCCAGTCGAACGCCTCGCTTCCTCCCTCATAAAGTTACCAGTCGTAAAGCAGCACAAAGTCAGGTTACCTTTGATTACATTGCTGTAGATCGTTCCTTTGAAATCCTCTCGGGCTTGCTGGTCGAAGTCCTGGCCGTGGATGATTCGCATTTGTTTGAGGAAAGTCGACTTGCCGCTCTCGCCAGCGCCCAGCAGCAGGATCTTCACCAGCCGCTTCACGTGCGTTTTCTCCCGGGACAGACTCCTGTCGATCTCCCTGGACTTTCGAATCTGGTCCGCCTCGCCGGCGTTAAGCAGGCAGGTGGGCAAACAAACTTTTAACATAGACCTGGACGGCAGGAAATCCGCCATGTTCGCACTAACTTCATCGATGCTAATTTGATGCGCGTTCTCGCGAGGCGCGAGCACAGGACCAAGCCCCTTCCCTAAACTCAGGAAGTAACCGCTCCTGCTATCAATCTGAGTGCGCGCTTCGTTATGACATCAGGAAACCGCAGCTTCACATTTAAAACGTCTGGTCGTATTTTCAAAATGTTTCTAACAACTATAGGAACACTCTATAAATAATTTAATGCTCTGAATAATCAGAAAACTTTCAATAAATCAATGTTTTCAAATGATACAACACCACTCTCTACTGGATTATGTTAGAAATTGCGGTTTATGGTTTCCGTGTAAAAGGACGAGGGATTCTGATTGGTTGATTCATTTTTCCTTTTGCTTCGGTGTGTTCAAGTGCTGTAGGCTTTCTGAGCACTGGCATTGCTGTCTTTTGAAATCATGTTGGTGAAACTGCAGTGTCGTTGACATATTGTGAGTGGCAGTTTATTTACTTTTTAATATTATATACAAACAAAGACACCTCTTTCATTATTTACTAGTCCCTACTTTCGCTCCAGATTGATATGAGGCAACATCAAAACCTTTTGCAATATTTTTCTTAGTTATTATTAGATATTTCTGAAGAATGTATATACTAGATTTGTTGAAACATTTTTCATAAAGAGTTGACAATTAATGTAGCAGGTTGGGACAAATGAAACACAAGTAACTCCTTGGATATTGCATCTTTAGTTATAAATTAAGTAAAACCTCTCTACATTTTGAATGGTAATAATTACAATATAGAGGATGCACATGAAGATAAAGCAACCAATCCAGTGGAGTATCTTATCTCTAAAAACAATTGGAAAAACACAAAAGCAGAAGATGTCTTTAAAACGTCTCTTTTGTTCTGGCAAATTTGATTTTAAACACATAGAAGTTGTTTGCATCATTAAAAATTCAACGTTAAGGCAACGTAACATAAAATATGAACTGCATTTGCAGGTCATATTTCCCCATGTATAAAAATAAAAAAAATACTCATTACAATCCGTTCATTGAAGTAGGCCAAACAAAGATTATACTAGATGTCTATTTCTAGGCAAACAAGCGCTGTGGTGAGGCACTTGAACGCATCACCAGCATCGATTACATCGATTCCCCTCACAAGGCACGGAGCTCACTGGCAACAACAGCATTAGACTCAGGAGCGTGTGTGAGTGGAAATAAAAAAAAAAAAAAAAGATGACCATTAGAAACGCTCTTCGGGATCATGGACAGAGATATCGACCTCGGATGGCTTGTCTCAAGAAGGTAGGCTTTCCTTTTTTCTTTTATTAGACATCATGGAAATCACAGCTCTGCCCGCGCGATGACAGCACACCTGCAGATTTTCCATAATAAACAATCTAATCACCGGACTCTGATGGCCTCATCTAACCTCAGACATCCTTCTGTTGATTTATTCCTATATCACGTAAAATGTCCAACCTCCCTTCAGTGTGTAAAATGACGCAAAAACCAAGTTGTGTGGGTGCTTATAAAGCCAAAACATTATAAAAATCAAAAATAATGAAAATGTATTACATGCTACAGCCATTCAGTTTTATTTATGAATCTGAATAAACTGTAATTTCAAATGCTCTGGTGAATAGACTAATTCACCAGATAATATTTTCCCTTGATACATTTGATCAATAGTTGTAGTTTTCTATCTTGTTTTAACCTTTTCCCAATGATAAGGTCATTCAGTTTAATGAGCATTAAGTATGGATCAGTATAAGTGCTCCCTGGTATAGAGAGCTGCTACTGGAAAGAACTTAATCCAGGAGCTGTGTACCTGAAAGCAACAGCCTGGTCCTCTGGCCTGAGGTCCCGATCATAAACTATTTACACCTAAATTATAAAACATAAGTGTTTCTGTGTATTTTATTGGATTATGTGATAGACTAACACAACCTAACGTCAGCTTGTTTAGCGAAAGCAAAATGACACATTTGAAAAGCCTTTTAAATACACATATGAGAAGTGTGGCATGTATATTTATTTAGCCCCACTTATCCTGATATGTATGAGTAAATATAAGATCAGCATAAAAAACAAAGTCCAAGCAAGCTGACCCATGGTAACTCTGGAGAAGCTGCATAGAGCCATAGCTCAGGTGGTAGATTCATCTGAAAGGACAACTATTTTTGGAAACTTTACAAATCTGGTCTTCTGATGGAGTGGCAAGAAGACAGCAATTGTTTATAACTATAACTGCTCCTGAACACATCACCACAGCAACATCCTGTCGGAACGCTTTTCTATAGCAGTGAATGGGAAGCTGGCCAATGTTAAGACCTAAATCCAAATAAATAATAATGAAAAAAAAAAGATATTCAAATACATTCCCTATTCACTCTGAGCTTAGATTAGTTAAAAAAAAAGGTAAAAATATATACCTATATGTTTTTAGATACTTCCAAAAAGCAAAGGAAGGGCTTTATAAAGAACAACAATCCTTCCTCTTCACAATATCATGCATTACATTGTATTGGGCTATGGCATGAAATTCCTCCTTATTAAAAAGTGTAGCCCATTTCATTTGAAAATGTAGATTCAGGTTTTCTAATGTTTAATATTTATCACAAGAAAGCAAAACGTTGAGGAAATAGAAATAGCAGGTAATTTGTTTAGGTATATTGTAGATGCAGCACCCCTCTCTCCTGGGGAATGTGCACAAAATAACTTAGAGTTCGAGTCCATGAAAGCCCACTTTGGTTGGGCCCAGCTTCAAGCTTATAGCCTCTCCAGGATGACTTCAAAGCACAATGCCACTTCAAACAGACCTGAGAGTCAGCTGAACTGCTTGCTCTCACCCTGTCTCTCCCTCACACACACACACATACACACCTTTACACAAACCGAATGGGTTATGTGCAGGATTTCTTGTTTTCCGGTACGCACACCCGAGCTGCTCAGCGTATTGGGAGCCAAGGGATCAGTCAGGATATCGAAAATTCTGTTTGGGAAGAGGATGACTCATTGAACGCGCCCACACAAAAGCCAAAGTAAAGCCATGAGATCTAGGCACGGTGTGTCACCTCTTAGCAATTACTAGTGAAGCCTCAACGTTTTTGGGCAAGACACTGAACAGTTGTCCTGTAAATACTTCATAAATTACAACAGGTGAGACAAAAGCACAAAAAAACAAAGTGTTAGTGGAAGCCAATGTAGATGGTTAAATGTGGTTTACAACTGCTCTAAGTGGTTGAAATGGCACTATCGAAAACCAGCAGCATTTGTTATTCATTTTGTCTTGTTATCACAAACTTTCATGTAGTTTATTGGTATTTTACATAATAGTCCAACATAAAGTATTGCTGAATTGTGAAGTGGTATGAAAGCGATACATGATGGGTTAGGCGCTTTTTTGTTGTTGTTTTTTTTACAAAAATAAAAAAAATAGCGTGCCTTTGCGCCCTGCGACAGACTGGCGTCCTGTCCAGGGTGTAACCCGCCTCTCGCCCGGAACGCAGCTGGAGATAGGCACCAGCAACTCCCGACCCCGTTAGGGAGAAGGGTGGTCAGAAAATGGATGGATGGATGGATGGATGGATGGATGGATGGATGGATGGATGGATGGATGGATGGATGGATGGATGGATGGATGGATGGATGGATGGATGGATGGATGGATGCCTTTGCATTCAGCGGATCAACTCAAGACTTTGAAAAAACAACATCGCCTTCAATTGCAGCTTTAACTCTTTTTGTATATATGTCTACCAGCTTTTCACATCAAGATTAAGATTTGATGAAGATATTTGTGATCATCAATTTTAAAGTCTTATCACATATTCTCTATTGGATTTAGAAATGGGCTTTGACTGGGCCAAACCAAAACCTAAATTGTAGGACTTCTATGTTTGTGGTTGTAGC